>CM029367.1:15012269-15112269 GCA_017165825.1 Hepsetus odoe
ATATATATATATATATACAGTACTGTGCAAAAGTTTTAGGCAGGTGCGGAAAAAATGCTGTAAACAAAGAATGCTTTCAGAAATGGAAGTGTTAATCATTTATTTTCATCAATCAACAAAATGCAGTGAATGAACAAAAGAGAAATCTAAATCAAATCAATATTTGGTGTGACCACCCTTTGCCTTCAAAACAGCATCAGTTCTTCTAGGTACACTTGCACACAGTTGTTGAAGGAACTCGGCTGGTAGGTTGTTCCAAACATCTTGGAGATCTAACCACAGATCTTCTGTGGATGTAGCTTCCTCACATCCTTCTGTCTCTTCATGTGATCCAGACACACTGGATGATGTTGAGATCTCTGTGGGGCCAGAAGAACTGATGCTGGTTTGAAGGCAAAAGGTAGTAACACCAAATATTGATTAGATTTAGATTTTTCTTTTGTTTGCTCACTTATATATATATTTTTTTTCGCCCTGTGTGAGCTGGGATGGACTCCAGTACTCCCCCGCAACCCCGCTTGGGACAAGCGGCAGAAAATGACTGACTGACTTTGCATTTTGTAAACTGATAAAAAATAAACAATCACTATTTATATTTCTGAAAGCATTCTTTATTTACAGCATTTACAGCATCTCAGGGGCAGCGGTGGCCTAGTGGTTAGGGCGTTAGCCTATATATATATATACATGAATAATCACATAATTAACACTCATCATCTTTCTGTTAAGTAATATCTTATAGACCTAAATGGTTTCTTACATTTGGTTAGTTATTCAAAACACATAAATATGAATAAATTTTATGCAAGAAACTATACAAGGGTAAAATTATCCATTACTTGTCAGCACCATTAACCAAAAGTCACTTGGATGGGTGTAGGTGCGTACAGAGTTTTATTGATAATAAAAACATAAAAATTGTAAGAGTTTGAATAAATGTAATTTTCTTGATTCTCCTCAGGTCCTTCATCTCCTACACTATGGCAGTGATTTCTGTTAACTTCATTGTACCACTGTCTGTCATGTTTTACTGCTATTACAACGTTTCAGCCACCATAAAGAGGTACAAGGCCAGTAACTGTCTGGACAGCATCAACATAGACTGGTCAGACCAGATGGATGTAACCAAGGCAAGTAGGATCATGTTACTGCTTTATGTAAAGCACTACATTTGTTGATTTTGTTGTAATCAGTATGATACATGACTGTTGTCTGCAGATGTCCATTGTCATGATTGTGATGTTCCTGGTGGCCTGGTCTCCATACTCTATTGTTTGCCTCTGGGCATCATTCAGTGATCCCAAAAAGATTCCTGCACCGATGGCCATCATTGCCCCTCTCTTCGCCAAGTCTTCCACCTTCTACAACCCCTGCATCTATGTTATTGCAAACAAGAAGTAATGCCAATCCCACTTCTCAGATATATATTTGGGGTTGTAAACTCTAAAAATGTTCACACTTTATGACCATTTAATGTCTGTAACCAGTGAATTAATCTGTTTTAGATTCAGAAGAGCCATTATAGGAATGCTACGATGCCAGACACGTCAGCGAATCACCATCAGCAACCAAGTCCCCATGACTGCCTCACAGTTGCCCCTCAACCAATAGATGATGTACTGGACGCTGTTCCTTTCTTTCAGCATTAGGAAACTTCAGCAGTCACCCTTTGGTTTAAAATGTACCAATGTTGTTATTGCTGTTCAGCATTAGAGCAACTTTGCCACTAGTGAAGCTATGCTTGACTTACTATGAGTACTATGCAAAAGCTTAGGCACCTAAAGAAAATTTAATATAAAAGCTTTTTAATTGGACAAGAAGCATGTATTTATTCAGAAAAAAAGAAACAAAATGTTATTAAACATACAAATAAAAATAAATACAGTAAGCAGCAATTTAATGCATTTTATTATCCTGTTTAAAATGTCTCCAGGGTTTCCCAGTGTAATCTGTAGCTCTTGTTCGATACCTGTTTGGCAAACCAATGCTTTAAGTAAAATGAGTTGTTCTGCAGATGGTAGTGTATAGTTTATTTTGTGATGGCTCAATGTGTAAAGGAGAAAACCAGCTCATAAGATATCATATTTTTAAATAGGAATTTAGATATGAATTTCATTTTTTATTTCTTTACTTTAAATTCGAAATAATTGTAATAATGTTATATCATTGGAATGAGAAAAACAAACCTTTTTTCAATGTAAACTTTTTAAACTATTTGATAAAGTGCATAAGACTTTTGCACTGTACAGTATGGTAAGTGTTGAGCGTATGTTTAACTTTGTCCTTTTTTGGTTAAAGAAAGTCCTAAAGAGGAATTGCAAAAGGGGAAAATCATACCTAATTTAATCCAATATACATTTATCACTGTATATCACCGTAACTATTATAAACACAGTAAATTGTTATTAAAATATTATTATCAGCTTCCTAAAGCCTACAATTGATTGTACCATGATTTTTCTTTTTGTACAAACAGGTATAACACTCCAGTGAAGAAACTACAAGGCTTTCAAATCTGCAGTGCCGTTCTTTAATCTTTTCATGTCCGTGTTCAGTAAAATGTAAGCACCCAAACACTGATAATGAGCACTGATGGAGCAATGACAATAACGTTTCATAATTTTTAACTCAAGGTTTTAAACAATTTGAGCATCTAAAATGTAAATAAACAAATGTACAGTGCAACTTCCATAATTTACTATAGGTTCATGACATCAACCTGTTTCACATTAACTTCCAAAAAAAAAAAAACCTGAAAAGCTGAAAAAAAAAAAAAAAACTGCATGATGTATGAGGAGACGAAGGGAGTGTTTGGAAAAAAGTGTGTGCTTGTCAGCATGTTTAGGACATGTTGTTCTGTAGCCAGAGCCAGATCTCTTCTCGGTTGCGCTTCACCCACTCAATATTGTTCTTCACTGTCTCTAAAGCTTGCTTTCTGGGAGTCTCTCCTGCTCCAGCGTTGGAGTTCAAAGCAAAAAAGTGCTCCATCTGACAAGAAGCAGAGTCAGTTTATTATTAGAAACTAAGGCCAGGACCTTGCAAAGCGCAGGGAAATGGCAGCTAGATAATGAAACAGTCACTTTTACTCTTTAATTTATTGTTGTGAACTTAAGCTGCATGCATTAAACTCCATTAAAAAATGTTTTCACATAAACGTGTTACTGTGTGTGCAGATTAATGTGTTTTATTAATCTTTTTTTAAACCTGTGGGGATTACCTTCCATAGCTGCAGCTCTGTGTTGTATAAAGTACTGATTCTGGTTAACACACGCCCCAGGTTCCTGTCAGTGATAGTATATCTGGAACAGATAACATCATACAGATAAGCAGTCCAAATAAAACATTCATGCAGTTTATTGGCAAGCTTATCTAATCTTTGGCAGCTGTGTTATCATGACGCATGTTCTGATCTGGGTAGTATTTCAGTAACATTTTACTGTACTTAACCTTCTTTTTAGAAAATTTGGACTTCTTAAAATTGTAAGTGTGTAACTGTGTGCAATATAACGGCCTATTTCAATTTACACTTACACCGGAGTTTCTACCTGCTTTGATGTTGCGCACATTTCTCGTTGCTGAGAGAGGAGTTTCCTGTCCTAATATTTTTTTATTTCCACTCAAATTGTTTCTTTGCTGGAGTACAAAGTTTTGTAAGCAAACGACTGCGTGCTAGCCTGCTCACCTGTTCACAAGGTAGTCCCAGTTGAGTGTTACCCAATCCCAAGCCATGCTTTCACCATATTTGTTCAGGGATACATATCGTAGAAGAGTGAACACATCTTGACTCCTTATTATGTTTTCGTCCTTAATTGCTTCCAGCAGCCTGTTGAAGAACATACATTGTCAATGCTGATCATTTTTGCCTTCAGCATTTTAGTGCTTCTACAAGCACTAAAGCTAGTTTTATTAACCACTCTAATCTTATCACTTGAAATTCAGACAACTGCAGATTATCTTAAAAATCATTTTGCCGCAACCCTTTGTAGAACTACTGCTCTTCTCAGTTCGATCTCATTCAATCTCAATGAGAATCTCAATCTTATTTCAGTTCTGGTAATTTATTGTTTTTTTTACCTGCTGAGGAGGGAGACGTCTTCAATGGAAGCCAGGCCATACAGCAGTTTATCTTTCTCCTGTGCAAGTGTGGAACTGAGGTACCTCTGGAACATAATTTGCCAGCTATCAGCTGTTCCTGCATTCTTCATCCCGTATCGGTACACAAGGAGCCTCAGGTTCACCGGCACGCTGCTGCACTCAAAGAAAATCTAGCTGATGTAGACTCAATACATTTCCTCTGCTTGAACCTCAGTATTACGTTTATTCAGTTTTTACTCTTGAAATATATAACACAGTAATTAATGTGAATGAATGAATAAATTGACATATAAATAATGTAGTTATGAGAGAATTAAATTATGGGCCCACAATATGTTTGTTGTGTTGAACATTTCACATTATATTGTTATTTTATTGAAATGTAAATGTGACACATTTATATCACAGAAAAAATCCAAAAAACTTCTCATACTGCTACTTACTACTAACTAACTAAAAGGTAAGGGATATGTGTTCTTCCATGATATAACCCTTTTTTAAAGTTAATTACAAGTAGCTTCTTGGCACTGTGTGCGCTTGATTCTCCCACTATACCTGATTGTTCCATTTATCCACTGTTTAAAAATGGCAGAAGCCTCATTTAGAGTCTCCTTGTCTTCCATTTGGCAGGCAATGCCCAGGACCACCTCCCTCAGCAGACTAGCAAGGAAACACAACAGGTTAATGCAATGCTATCCAGGTTAAATACACACATTTATGCACACACACATTCACACAAAACATTCAGTATTTGCTCATATGTCTGTTGAGTGTGTCTTTACTAATGAAAATCAAGAGTGTAATTTAGTTTTGGCCAGTTTAAAAAAATTTAAAGTCTGCCAAATAACACACACACCGGACAGTTTGGTTGCCCAGGTCTTCCCAGCCGAGGTCTCTGGAGATGTTCCGCACATGGTTACGGAAAAGTTCCTGGACATGGTAAAGAGGTGTTTAGGGTGAGGTATACATGGAAACGTGATCTCCTTAAGAGCATTATTCATATGAACATTCTGTAGCGTTTCTTAGTCATTCCAGTGTTGTAAATCATCCAGGTCATGATCATCCATCATCTCAGCTAGGACAACACAAGTAAAATATCAATTTAAAATCTTAATAATGACAGCATCAATTAGAGTAGTTCTCAAGCTGGTACTCAAGGACTTTCAGATTGCCTGGACTATTTTCTTCTGTCTCTATAAGCTGGTTATAGACTGTCCATGGAAGCAATGGGTTGAGAACCACAGAATGATATCACATGTAAATATTCACTGGTGAACAATATGATCTCTTTCCAACAGACTTACTTGAAATTTGGGATAGACCGTGGAGTCTGCTGCAAGCATGTCCCTCACATAGGCGATAGAGGATGAGATCCGGGACCACACAATGTAATTTGTTTCATTGGCCAGGTATTTGGTTAAGTCAAAAGCTTTCCCATAATCCAAAATATCTGCCCTGTTGAAATATGTTGATAAAGAAAATGCAGTTTACTTTTAGATGTCTATTTCAGCTGATATCTACCAAATTATTGGAAATCCTATATATGTAAATAAAGCCAATCAGACCCCACACTGCAATTCCAGAAACCATGTTATAGCCACTTGGCTTAAACATGTACATCATATATCACTCTAACACAATTTGGTATTTTGATTTACTAACTTTTGGCAATTATGTTAAATGTTTGTTGATGTGTTTATTCAAATGGAAATCATGCATTTTAACATGGATATGAAAGTGAAAGTGACTATTCTTATCATTGCGAGGTCACAGCACAGCGTGAACCACAACGAAATTTGACCTCTGTATTGAACCTTTGCAAACGATAGCCTTTGCTATTAACTATGCATTAATTATTATTAGTATAACTTTACAGTGTTGCATTAGTATAAATATACCTTGCCAGTGCAAATACATCATCAATGTAACCACTTCTATCTGCTGCATCAAATACCTAAAAACAAAAGAAAAAAAATGTTGAATCATTTGGAGGATGCATATCATCAGTCAGAAATGATTGAGACATAGAGTAAAGAACATGAGCTAGTACCAAGTGATTGTCTAGAAGTGTCTTGCTGATGGTGCTCCACATGCTGTCTTGGTGGTTGACACGGTAAAAACCCATGTGGTTCGCGTTCACTTTGATGAGTCCATCAGTAGAAGATGAATAGTCTGTAATAACAATCTCTGAACAAAAAGTATGTGGAAAACATTAGACTTTCAGACTTTAAGCTTTGATGACATTAATAAAATGTTTAAACATGTTTATATAGACTGACCTGGTTGTGTTCTATCAAACAGGACCGTGGTGATGTTATTGGAGGTCAGTGAATGCAAGTGCACAGGAATGGTCCATTTATATCTGTGAGAAAGATTTTAGAGAGCCAGAAATGAATGAAAAAAAAAAAACTTATGCAGTAAAATATTGTTCCCTTTTCTTATAAAGGTGTATATGGTCATTCTTGAGAAATAACAGATCAATGAAAACAGTGAAAGTCCAGTTTTGTCATTAGATTCAGGTCCAAGACAACTGTATTTTAGGGTTACACATAATACATAGAAGAAGGTGTGCACAATTTTGAACGTGCCTATGCAAATTAAATGTTTTGTTACACATATTTTTCAAAGGATATATATTGTAATATGGCTTTTTGCTAATTTGAATTTATAATTTCTATTTATTTGTTGAGCTGTTGTAAATAATACAATTAATGCTAGTTTTTCCTAATTTAACAGTTAATCTTTAACACACTGTCAAAAGCCTGGGCATCACAATTGACTCGGATCTATCTCTAGATACACACATTGGAAATATCACTAAAACAGCTTTCCCCCACCTTAGAAACATAGCTAAACTTAGAAGTGCACTCACACTACATGATGCAGAAGTACTGATACATGCATTTACAAGTACTGATACATGCACCTCAGGACTAGATTATTGTAATGCCTTGCTGTCAGGATGTTCCAGTAAAGCCTTCATAATCTCCAGTTAGTTTAGAACACAGCAGCTAGAGTCCTCACTAGATCCAGAAAATTATCATATTAGCCCGATATTATCTAGACTTCACTGGCTTCCTGTGAAATTCCGCATCGACTATAAAATTTTACTGCTAATTTAATTTTACTGCCTCGTGCCTGAGTATATCTGAGCTTATCTCTAGTTATGAACCTTCACGCTCACTTAGATTGCAAGGTGCTGGTTTTCAAACCAAGCCCCAGACAGGTTGATGGATTTCATTATCCATTGTTTGCCCAGAGATCCAAAACAAAAATCAAAACTAAAACTTAGGGACAAACCAAGGCCCAGACAGGCTGGTAAATTCAGGCTTGTTGAGGGTGGTGTGGGGGGGTCGACAGTGTCACAGGGTGCTCTCGTGTTTGTAAAGCCCCTGGATCTGTCCTTTTTAGTTAGGTTGTAATAGTGAGTTTACCGGAGTCACATTACTGCATTCTTAAACTCATGGTCTGTACAATGAGTTAAAAACAGATCTAATTACTTTGTCTTTGTCTGAGATGGGTGGCTGTCCACCCCCATGTGTTTAGGTTTAGTCCATCAATCTCCGTGAGGGTCTCCTAAATTCCATACCAGCTACTCTACCGAGTCGGCAAAACTCCTATCATTATATTTTTCTCCCGAATTGAACTTCAGATCAGCTACGTCAGACTGTCTCTTCTGCAGGAGCTGCTGCCACGAAGATTAAAGCTTCCCCCACTCAAACAGAGCTTCCATCATTAGCAGATGAACCTCCAGTTACAGTCACCAATCTTTTACTGTAACTCATGCTTACTGGAAATTATCACTATGCAGGGTTTTTCTCTTTCTTTCTTTCCTTTTTATTTCCGGTGTCGACCAAAGGAGGATCCCCTTTTGGGTCTTGGTTTCTCCCAAGGTTTCTTCCTCATGTTTGGGGGAGTTTTTCCTTGCCTCTGGCACCCTCAGCTTACCCAATTGGGGCTTGGACCCGGATTCTGTAAAGCTGCTTTGTGACTACAACAGTTGTAAAAAGCGCTATATAAATAAAGTTGACTTGAATTGACAATTAAATCTAATTTGGTTGAGATTATAACAGAAATAAAATAAATACTGTGATTTGTTAGACACAGACAGCTCATTTACATGTTAAAATCTTTACCTTTCTCATTATCTGTATTCGATATAAATAAATAAAAACAGTTTGCTTGCAGCCCTCTTGCTGAATACAATGGGTCAGTACAGTTGTTTTACCCGAGAGGGGTGTTGGGCTGGGTGGGGTCAGCATGAGGGTCCAGGAGAAATCTTTGCTGAGTGAGTTTAGTCTTTGTAGCTGTGCTAAGAAGGTTGAGCACTGGGTAGCCCATCTGTTTGGTCCATGTGTCCATGACCTCTGCCACAGGTAGCAGGCTTACCTAGGAAGACCCAAAGTACATGTTACTAACAGAATAGTGGTTACTGTCATGGCCTTTGTATAATAAAGTCTTGTGAAAATCCAACATTTGTTGTGTTTTCATATGCTCATGAGTGAAAGACTGTACCTCAGCCTGGGCATTCCAAAAATGTGAGGTCTTGGCATTCTGGAAGGTGAATTCTTTCAGATATTTCTGTGTGAAATATAATGGTTCACAGGTGTTAAAGCAAAGGCAGGACACAGTTGAATTATTGCTAAAGGCTGACATTATAGTGTCAGTAATAAAATGTGTCCTTTGCTCACCCGACACCCATCTCTAAATGTGTCTCGGCCAATCCAGTTCTCCAGCATCCTCAAAATAGATGCTCCCTAAAAGTAAAGACAGCAGGCTGACATAGGGGACATTTTGTAGGTCAAAGTAGCCAATCCCTTTATCACACAAGGACTTTTTCATCCCAGCAGGGAAGTCAACATGTCTGATTAATCATTAGAAGTTTTTTTTCTGGCCTACTGAGTCCTCATAAATAAAAAAGTGGAAAACAAGAGATTGTGAGATTAAACAAGAGACTGCAAGATTACCTTGCTATATGAGATGGCATCAAACACAGACGTGATCTCAGCTGGAGTTGACACATTCACAATGATGGGATGAGAAGAAAGGAGAGCATCATCAACCATGACGGGAAATACATCATCAAGGAGCATGATGTCACGCTGGTCATGAAAAACATTTTTTTGTGATGCAGTAGCCACAAACACACAAGATATTTAAAGGTTCTATTTTTTAGCCAAACATTTCAGCATTTCAGTCTAGATATATTAAGATATGCTTTATTTAAAAGTGATTATGCTTATCATTATCTCATAGATTAGTGCTATTGCTATTCATTTACCAAATCTAATTGACTTGTACTATCTCTTATTATCAAGATCAAGATGTGGAAATGTTATGCTCACCATTCCCCAGTCTGGCTGAGCCTGCTCCACTCCAACATATTCAAAGAAGCTGGCAAATCCCTCATTCAGCCACAGGTCATCCCACCAGTCCATAGTGACAATATTTCCAAACCACTGTAGTTAAAACACATTAAAGCTTGAAATGAAGTTTCAAATATGTGCAGTCCATTCATTTGTTTGCTGATCCATCAAAATGTTGGAGTGCTAGAATCTATCCCAGTGTGAATACAGTGAAAGGTGGAAGAAGAGTGCAGACACACACAGACAATTACACATACACAGTCTCACCAATTTTTCACTTCTAGTCCACCTAACATAGATGTCTTGGTATCTGAGAGGAAATCAGGGTTTTTAGAGGAAACCCATGAAGACATTAAGAGAACCGAAATCAAGACATTCTTGCTGTGAGGCAACAGCACTATCCACTATACCACCATGATCTTTGCTATGCAAAAAAGAAAGAAATATATAAAAAGCAAAAAACAAGTATCTCTAAAATCATAGTGTTCATTCAGTCATCACAAAAGATTTATCCAATAGAAATATAGGCTTCTATGTTGAAATGATGTAAAAAAAATGAAAAATATCTAGTATATCTTTGGAGGGAGGGAGGTAGAGAGAGAGAGAGAGACATACAAGTTTGTTATTGGACAACATTTCAAGTCAAGTCAAGTATGATTTTATTAATATCCACACTGACCTTCTCTTTATGCTCTTTTTGTATTCATAGAATGATATCTTGTAAAAGGTCTTAACACCTATTTCAAAACTGGTCTTCAGCAAAGGTTTGACTATTCTTCAAAACTAAGCGTATTTTCAATTTCAGTGCAATCTCTGGAAATTAGGTGGTTCATGATCACCGCCTGTGCCTGACAACCTTGGACCCATCAATAAAAATGTACAATCTTTCAAATCAGTTCTTTATCAGTGTAGCGGTGTGATAAAACATTATATAATCAGAGACATGTTGTGCTCATCTCATGAGATACATTGGGCTCATCACGGAAAAATGGCTCATCATTATGTGAGATGTCTCTGTGTGGTGAAATCAATAAATGTGAATACGAATGAACAATGCAGTTGTGGCACATTATGTAATTCTTATAAAATGAAGCACGCTTTAATGCATCGTGCATCATACAGGCCAAACATCATGCTATAAATGCTTAACAGCAGTTATTCAATAACTAGTTTATAGTAGCAGTGTCAGATGATCCTTTAAACCTTTAAATTATTTTTTTTTACTTTACTTTAAAACAATTTTTGATGGTTTCACACTCAACATTTCCTGACAAGTTCCATCATTCTTATATTATTTCAGATAATTGCACTCTTTCAGAATAAGAAATGACAAGAATTGTGAAGGAAATATGATGGAAAACATTCCAGACTGCTGTGAATAAAGGAGAACATTATAGAACAGTGCAAATTTGAATTGGCATTCAGGAAAAATGTGAATGAAAGGGATTATCAAAAGCAGCAGGAATGGGAATGAACTTTTGGAACAGAGTGACCTAATGACATTCTAAAGCAATGTAAGTGGGATCCAATATTCTTTGGGAATATTCTAGAACAGAGTAACAAGGGAGATTGTTCTAGAAAAGCATAAACAAAGGATAGCATTGAAGAACAGAGTGAATGAAGATCAACATTCCAAAACAATGTAAATGGAAGAGAACATTCTAGAACAGAATAAATAGGGGAGAACATTCGAGAACAATGTAAAAGCAGAAAGACATTCAGAAATAGGGTGAATGAAGAAGAACCTTCTATAACAGAGTGAATGGGAGAGAATTTCCAAACGATGTAAAGGGGGTTAGTGCAGAATGGGGCAGTAGTTAGTGCTGTTACCGCACAGCTAGAAGGTCCAGGAGTGCAGGAGTTTCTGGGTGGTCTTTTTTCCTCACGCCATTCAAAGACATGCATGTGTTTGAAATGATCTGTCCTGTTATGGACTGGTGACCTGTCCAGGATATTTCCCCACCTTATGCCCTGTGTGAGCTGGAAGAGACTCCAGCCCCCAGGACCCTAATCAGGACAAGTGGCCAAGAAAATGACCAAATGAGGGTAAAAGTGTGAAAATGTGAATGAAGAAGACCATAATAAAACAATAAATAGGGAGAACATTCCTGATCCATGCAATAGAGGGGTGATATTTAGGAACAGGGTTGATGAAGAAAACATTCTAGAACAGTGTGACACAGGGAGATCGTCAGTTTGATTGGGGAAAGCATTTTAGAACTGTATGTATGAGGGAAAATGTTCTAGAATAATGTGAATACAGCAGAACAATCAGGAAGAGTGTGACTGGGGAAACACTTTAAACCGGCATGAAAGAGGGATGATATTAAAATGAAAATTCTAATTTGCATTTATGGTATTGGCAGACACTCTTATCCAGAGCAACTTTCATTTCTTATTACAGGGACAGTCCTCCTGGAGCAACTTAAAGTATAAAAAGAAAACTAGATGCTGGAGCTTCTATAATCTCAGCACTCAGACACAGGTTGCACATCAGCATGTTGTAGATTTGTGTAGAATTTTGGGTCAGTCTGCTGAGTTTAAATGTAAGAAGCCAAGGAGTCAGTGGCTGCTAACCTGGTGCACAAGCTCATGAGAGATGACGCTGGCTACTCGCTGCTTGTTGTATGAGGAAGATTCTGACTCATCATACAGAAGGTTGGTTTCTCTGTAGGTGACCAGTCCCCAGTTCTCCATGGCTCCTGTCCCAAAATCTGGGATTGCTATCTGATCTGCAAAAGGGAATGACGTTAGCTTTAATGGTAAACAGTGAGTTAATATATGGTAGTGCTTTCAAGAATTTGCTGAGAAAATCATGGCAATAAGTTGTCAATAGGATCAAAGGAAAGTGGGTTTAAATGATTTAGGGAGATCAGTGGAGCAAACATGGTGGATAATTACCAAACTTTGGTATGGAGTATGGCATATCAAAGTATTCTTCAAAATAGTCAAAGACGATCTTAGTGACATCTGCAGCGTACATAGCAGTTTGTATCTGTAAAGGCTGGGCATAGATCCTAAGCTGCAGGTTTAAGGGAGAGAAAACAGAACATCAGCTGAACCCCTACTTTTGCCTTGGAGACATGCAATTGCAAAAAATGCTGTTAGAAAAAAGTGTGCTTACTGGAATTCCTCTTGCAGAGATCCGCTCCACAAACTGAAACTGGTGCACTGCAAAACATACCAAGTAGGTGCTCATCTTGACAGATTTCATAAAGGATGTTTTTTTTTTCCCATCAGGTAGATCCTCAGTTTTCTGTTGGAGGAAATAGATTTTTTACACAGGGAAATTACAGGTACTTACAGAAAGTTTATATATTACATAAATAATTATATACAGTCCTGTGCAAAAGTTTACATAGTGTGGAAAAATGCTGCAAACAAAGAATGCTTTCAGAAATATAAATAATGATTGTTTATTTTTAGCAATTTACAAAATGCAAAGTGAGCGAACAAAAGAAAAATCAAATCAAATCAATATTTGGTGTTACTACCTTTTGCCTTCAAACCAGCATCAGTTCTTCTAGGTACACTTGCACAAAGTCAGGGATTTTGTAGGATTATAGTCGGTGTATGCTCAACCAGTCTTACCAAACAGGTGCTGATGATCATCAATGTCACACGGAGGTTGAAACACAGTCATGTTTGGAACAACCTACCAGCCGAGTTCCTTCAAAAACTGTGTGCAAGTACCTAGAAGAACTGATGCTGTTTTGAAGGCAAAAGGTGGTCACACCAAATATTGATTTGATTTAGATTTCTCTTTAGTTCATTCACTGCATTTTGTTGATTGATGAAAATAAATGATTAACACTTCCATTTTTGAAAGCATTCTTTGTTCACAGCATTTTTTCACACCTGCCTAAAATTTGTGCACAGTACTGTATATATACATTACATAACAGCTTTATATAAGTATACATTCTGTACAGAGAACAACTTAAGGGTGGCATAACATTTGCAGAGTACACAGTTTTATGTGTTATTTTTCCATGATTTGGCAATTTGTGTGTTCTTGTGTGTTCTATTTAGATGATGTCTGCTTATTCACATGTAGTAAAATAAATAAAATGTTAGATGAGCATGTGTATGTATATGTATACGATAAACTTTAGTAACCAAGGAAAAGCAGAGTTTTAAAGCTATAAAACTAAGCCTCTAAAAATATGTTTTAAGCTAGTTCTGTGTACCTCAACTGGCATGTTGGACAGGGCCTCATAACCCTGGTCGTGGGTGATGGAGATTTTGTATGTGGCTTTTTTGTTCGGCTCATCAAAACAGGGGAAAGATTTCCTAGCATCAGTGGGTTCATGGTCTGTGGCTGCAATTTTCCTGTAAGAGATCATTTTTGATTTATGAAAACTGGCTCAGTTTGCATTGCTTCAAAAGAACATGTGGAAAACTTTACTGCAACACTTTTTCTATGAAGTCTACTGAGAATCAGTTAAGATTAGGTTTAGCCCAGGGCCGGTATTACAAATATTGCAAAATAATAAAGTTCAGTGGTTTTGTTTGCTTGTTTGTTTTTGTTTGGAATAAGCTTGTGAGGCTGATGAGTGTCTTAATCACTAGGCCCACTTCCTTTACTTGCTATTTGTGGAAATATTCTTGGTGCACAGCAGTCACAGTTTCTTGCAGTTTCTTGCAGTACATTTAATCAGTTTCAAGTTATGTGGCCATGCAACCGACTCACTTGGGAGATATCAAATTACAGGCAAGCTAAGTTGTGTAAAACTTTAAAGCAGCATAAAATGAAATGTTTTTCTCTTGATTTGGAACAATAGTTACAAAAGCTCTGTTACTGAAAGGTTAAAAAACCTGGAAAATAACTGAGAAATTGTGGATATCTGGCATACATCTGGTATATTGTACAGATCTGCTATATATTAATTTACACTGTCATGGATTCCTTACCAGTTCTTATACTGACAATATAAGACACCTTTGCCAACTTCTTCAGTAACACATCTGTCTTTATCATGTGCTATTGCAACCCTTGATAAAGTCATGGTATGATTAAGGAGGAAATAATTAAATAAACTGCAAAAGAAGATGTTTATCTAGGTCAAAACGCAGCATCCTGGAAAGACTGGCGAGAACAGTTTGCCGTCTGTGGGATTTGCTTTGGAGCCTAGTAACTCCTGCTACCACAAAATGTGAGTCAGACTTTCTTTAATGTGTGGTCCTCTGTGTAATCTGGGCTATGATCTCTGCTCCTATACTCTAATGGTCCTGTAAGGAATGCAGACATTGACCTATGGGGTTGCTCAGACTATTTCTGCAGAAATGCTCTTATGTAAGAGAAAAAAAAAAAACCTTCTTAGGAGGGGATGATTTATTAGCACTCCTGGTACACACTGTGATGGAAAATGAGGAATGGAGTTGAGTCAGAGAGAAAAACATTGAAGACGGCTGCAATGTTATTAGCAATTATCATTCTGTAGGAAGGAGAACCTGACTGACTCCTTAACCACATGGTTCAGATTTCACACAGAATGTCAAAAGCTTGCTGACATTTCAAAATGCTATGTATGTTAAAATTTCATACAAGGATACAATTGTTTATACACTATATATACTGTCAGCAAAAAATAATTGCTCATATAAACAGCATGACATACTGAGAAGATTCAATTGGCCAAAGGCTTAAACACATGGTAACACACTGAAGGATATGAGTGATATTTAGTCATGTTTGTGCACTTCTTGTCAAATGGTGTTTTGTTTATTTATGTTGATTGTCTCTGTGAAAAGAAGCACACTTTCCCAACAGAAACCACACCTCTACATATTTTCTTACACAAACTGAGGAAAAAATATTATATCTGTGCCAAGCATGCGTATTGTCAGATTTTCAACAAAAACATGCCATTTTACTTTTAAAAATGTTTTATGCATGTCTATTTCTGGTGTATTTCAATGAAGTATCCCATCCTAGGGTTAGGGTTAGGGTTAACCCTAACCCTAGGTGTTTCTTCAAAGATATCTGTTCACCAAAGAGATATCATTTTTATAGCATAAGAGAAACAGCACTGACCTGGTCTCACCGTGCTCTTGGTAGGTTGTTGTATAGAAGCCAACCAGAGAGCCGTTGAGCCAACCCTGGAAGGGTAGTGTGAGAATATAATATTCACCAGCACCTGTGGCCTTCAGTTGCTCTGTTGCCTCCACCACTACATACTCATGCGGAGTGTATTCAAAGCACTCCTTCACTCCAATGGTGATGGTTCCAGCTGCACTGCTGAGCTGCAAGGTAGGCACAGCGCTGACAAAAGTTTCTCGGATGTGCAGCCACAGGTGAGTGCTTGGCCGAGTCAGGTTCAGGTGAATGGACACACTGCCAGTGTAGACGTCAGTGTTCAAGTCAGGCTCCATGTGCAGGTCATAATGGAAAGGGATGATGTGGTCAGGCAGGCGAAAGTTTATCCAGTTTCCTCCAGTGTTGTCAGATGGCTTGCAGGGACCACGCTGTGGAACTGGAGTGGATGTTGGGGTGGATATTGTGGTAGAGGTGGAGGTGGTGGGAGAGGATGTTGAGGTCGGCTTTTTCTCCTCATCTGGAGAGGTGTTCTGGCTCAGTCCTACCCCAAGTCCCACTGCAACACCTGTCACTACGACAACCACACAGATGATAGCAACATGTTTCCCTCGAATGCAATAATGCTTCTCTTTCTTCTCCAGGTCGAAACTTTCCATGGTGAGTGGTCAGGAGTGAGTTACTCACACACTTACACACAAACAAGCTTTATAGACTGGACGTTGAACACCTCTCTCCCTTCAAGCCACTTACTTCCACGAGAAAGGCTGACTATATCAAAGCTGCACTCTGCACATTACTGCATGTCTTAACAAAGATTAAAAAAAAGTTACATTTACCATTAAAAAATGTAAATATTTGCAAGCAGAAGCTAAATCCAAATACAGGGATTGACTGGCTGATGCTGATGCTATTCTGAAGATTAGTCTAACAGCACTGATATTTACAAGCAAGAGCCTCAAAATTCATACCCTCATCCTGTTAATCATCAGTCACCTAGGCAGGTTAATCAGCAATCGAAAAGAATGATCACAAGCCAGGCTTCAGTGGACGCAGGAGAATAAAAAAGGATGAGAATAAAGAAAGAATAAGAGAGAAGAACAATGCAAGAGAGCCTGGAGAAGAAACTGAATAAGAGGAGGGGGCTTAAGGGATGGGAGTGGCAAAATCACTGCTCACTCTTAAGCTTCTCTCTTCACTGCTATAGTATATAACCTCTGGATTTTCTAGAGTAGACTTTTTTTTTCTGCAGCCGAAGTCTTAAAATTAGGGGGTTTTCAACGTGTCTAGACATGCAATGAGCATTAAATTTATAAATAATGCACCATACAATTTAAATGGACTAAGACAGACCCATGGCTGTGCACACATATTAATTATAAAATGGAAAATGAGGAACAAAAAAGTTATTAAGCGCTCTTGTAAAACGCAATCTCCGGTAGATGCTTTAATTAATTCATCATCATAATTCCAGTTGGACGTAGCTTTTGTAACATAGCATCAATTACCACAGTACAAGAGAGCCGTGCCTTATTGGCTTATTACAGAAGTCTTTTTACATAAGTCTTATACAACAAGTAATAATAATAACAATAATAAGAATGAGAAGAAAAAGATGAAGTAGAAGCATGCATTGTTTCAAAAGTTAAAATGAAAGAATTCCGTTTCACTATATTTATAAGTAATAAACTTACACCATGCAGCAAGATGAAAAAATGTAAAATTCAAGTCGTACTATATGAATACAAGACCAACTTCAATACTGCTTAAAGTTAAAGGACAGTTAAGGTGTATGACAGAAAAAAAGCCAGTTCGATATCAGATTGGCACCAGAGGAAATGTTCTCAACTGCCTGGACCAAACAAAAAAAAAAAACACACAAATGTGATTAGTTTCCAAATGTACCTTTTCAGCTGTCTTTGTAAATGAATACACATTTACAATGCAAGGGGATTATTTATGTTTATTGTTTTCAGGAAACAATAACCATATTGCATGTTGAAATCGATCTTTGGATCTTTATAACAGGCCTTAGATGTGAAAAAAGGTAGGCACCTTAAAAGTGCAATAATACTCTCACCTTTACCCTCTAGAATCTGACGTCAAAGGAATAACTACTACACAGTGGAAGAGTGTCGAATACTGAGCAAACAGGCTGGAGTCCCTCTTCAAATGTCCAAGTCTAAACCTTTAATGTTAATTTCACTGCAGTAGTCAAGCTGTAATAACAGCACTCCTCTCATGTACAGTGAGTCCAAACTGAGGTTCAGAAATCCTTGTGCATGTAACATAAAATTAGAAAACAAGAACAAACAGCGAACTTACAATTCTGTAACCTGTGTTTTAAATGAGGCTATAATCAGTGGCAAATCACTCCATAATTATGTTCTTAGTTTGTTTTGAGGAAAATGGAGCAGCTGGTGTAGCGTAGTGGGTACCACTGCTGTCCTCTACATAACAGACAGGGGTTTAATTATGGACCCAGACAAACAGCCTACACTATGGCTGGATGATTTAGAAAATATCCAATTGCAGTATTTTAAACCAGTATTTCAAAAGCAATTTAAATGTGATTATTTTCTTTAAATGTACCTTTTTCCCTGGCTAGAAATCACATTCTTTCCATACTTGAGGCATGATTAATACTAAATGAAATGTGCAAGACGTTCAGTTCCTATGCTCTGCATTATTATATTATACAATTATTTAACTCCCCTCACTTAGAATTGATCATTATTGAACAATATTAAATAAAAGATTGACTCATCTTTCAGATTTCAATTTAGATATAAAAAATAACACCTCCTCTACCCAGCGTCTCACAAATAAGAGCACAGAGCCAAAACTCCTAATGTTACAATCACATGCATTTATGACATGATTTTACTGAAAGTCACTCAGCAAAATATGAAAAATAAATCATCTTGCAATCATTTTTAAAAGGTCCATTAAACTCTTTCTTTACAATTGTTTCAGTGAACTCATTTTTAAGCTGTAATTAGTCATTAAATACTGAATAATTACACTGTGCTAGTGAGAGAAGTGTTACTTTGTATTTTTTTAAGTCTCTATTTGTTCTGAAAGAATAGTTTTATCCAGTGGTATGGCTAAAACTGGCAACAGGATGCCCTCTAGAGGTAAATGTATGTGAAGTAACTAAAGCGGCAAATTCACACTGCTGTCCTCTGCAGGAATTAATTTTAGAACGACTTTTAAATAATTCAAATGATTTTATGGTGAAGCATGCTTTGGCTGTGTTCCATTTGATTGATTTTGGATGTGAGCTACTTGGCCTGTGTGGTTTGGATAATCAGCTTTGAGACAGGCTTGGCCTTTCAGTCCTGTCTCTCTTCATCTTGTCCCTGCTGTTTTTCGAGGTGGTCAGGATTCTCTTTGGCGGGGACAAGAGGCCTCCAGTGATGTTTTTGGGGAATAAGCGGGGGTTCATTTGGAGTCGTTGGGTAGGTTTCCTCTCAGAAGGGGGCTGCTTTGAAGGAGACTTTGGTGTAGCTGTTTTTTTGGAATCAGAATTTTCATTGATGACTCCAACCACATTCAGACTGATGATGGCCTCTGATGTTCCAGCCATGTTCTGAGCCCTGCAGCGGTACTCTCCAGCATCTTTATATGAAATCCCATTCAGGCTGATCACTGACCAGCGTAATCCTTTACGAGGGGATTCCTGCACAACTGAAAAAAGAGGAGACACAAAACCACATACTAGATAAAGCCAGCAAGCGATAAATGTTTTCATCTTTGGGATGCTTTGTCATTTGTCTGATTGAAACTATGTATCGCTAGGCTCGGCTATGAGTAAGGTACATTACTATACATTACTATGATTACAATTACAATTATTACAATTACAAGGTTTTTTCCAGTACATTAATAGATGCACATCTATACAATATAAATAGCACATGGAAACATTTAAATTCAACAATCTTTTAATAAGTAAAAAAAACAAAATGCAAAGTATGAGGACTACTTACAGCTTGGCAGTTTTCTAGGTAGTTTCTCATTTTCCATATTTTCAATCTGTCTGCAACAGGCTGCAAATGAAAATCATGCAGTTAGAAATAATAAATGTGTGTGTGTGTGTGTGTGTGTGTGTGAGTGTGTGTGGGCAAAGACCTGTGTTATAGAGGTTTGGTCTAGCTGATTTGATCCAGATGAGAGCAGGGGTAGGGTATCCTCTGGCATCGCAGCGCAGTAGGACATTGCTCCCCAGTAAGGTTGTGACCTTTGTGGCAGAGGTCAGCACCGAGGGCCGACGGCAGCGTGGCAGATCGACATTTTGAAAGGGAACTCCAGCCAGGTCAGGAGGGCCAATACACGTGAGGTACCGATCAAGCAAAACTAGAGAAGATTCTGGGGCCTTACTGATGTCCAGCAAAACTGACAGTCTACAGTCACAGAACCAGGGGTTGTCCTGCAGGCCTGAGAGAGTGAATGTATGTAAGCCAAATTGAAGTGAAAAAGTGAAAGTGAGAAAGAAAGCCTATAGTGACCAGGCCTTCTGAAATCTTAACTTGGCCAAAAAGATCCCATTTTTAACAACATACTTCAGCTGTAAGCCTCCATCAACTAATCACAGCCCTGAAATCCGTTTGTCACCTTTTCATAACACAGTCCATCAAATTTCATTCACCCTTAAATAGGTATAAAAAATGTTCTTCCTTGAGACTCAACAATAATGAGGTGTTTGGTGAAATACATTTGAATGTTTTGCACCGTGGCCCATAACTTTTTAAATGTGTCACTGCACAGATGCTTTGTTCTGTACAAACCATACTGACCAATCAAATCCCACATAAAAGTTGCATAAAATTAGAACTAGTCCAATTCAAATAGATCTTAAACACTTATTGTTGACTGTCTAATGTCCCTTCGTCTTACCTAGTACCACCGAGCGTTGGGGTTCACTTTGAGTAGTGAGAGGCCAGAGAGTGGTCAGTTCATTCGGCAAGGTACTCAGCCTGTTGCTTGACAGGTCCAGGTAGGTGATGTTGCCAAGGTAATGAGCAGCTTGAGGAGGGACACGTGACAGGCGGTTGTTGTGCAGACCAAGTGTTCGGAGGCGTGGTGTGTCCCTGAGGGCCTCCCATGGAAAGGAGGAAAGGAGATTCCCATCCAATCTCAGCTCATGGAGGGACGTGAGGTTTGAGAAGCTACGTGGATGAAGGATAGTGATAGAGTTGTAGGTAAGCCAAAGATATATGAGGTCTGGCAGGGCTGAAAAGGCTCCCCTGAAAACCCGAGAAACGGAGGTGCGTTCCAGCCTGAACTTCACAGTATCAGCTGGTAAACTGAGCGGGATTGTTGACAGGGAAGGATTCTTGCACAGCACAGTCCTGAAGAAAAACAAGAGTGACAGTCCCACACAATGCTGTAGTTAAGCAGTAGCAAATGACCTAATAAGATTAATTTGCCTAAAAGCTTTATGGACTGAGCCTAACACCTACTGTTATTGACTGCTAAAACAAAAATAAAGCATAAATAAAACACAAAACAGTTCTCCGGCAGTTATGAATACGACAGTTCTCTGGCTCATATTCCCAGCTGGCAAAATACAACAAAATATTGCTTCCTGACAGGCAGGACACGTCAGATTTCAAAGTACTATATGCTTCTATTTAGATAAGTGACAGGTATGAAAAAAAGCAAGAGTGAAAAACAGTGTAAACAGAAGCGCTCAAAGTTAAGGGAAAGAACTGCTAAAAAATGAATATTTAAGCAGAAGAGGACATCCCGCCCTGTACCTGAGTCCCTTTCCATTGCTGCGTCCGTGGAAGGCACAGATGCACAGAGATGGACATGTGGCATTCTGTGCGTGGACAGCAAATGCCAAGCCCAGAAGGAGTGGAAAACACTGGATGGTGCACATAACTCTGAGACAGGTGTCCTAGGAATGCGGTTGCACTCCCCTGAGTGAGAGTATTCCCAATCACCCTGCCATAGTTCACAAGAAGAGCTGCAGGGATTAGCTGGGATTACTGTGGCCAGGAGCAGATCAGCACGGTCTCTCTCCCTCACACACACACACACACACACACACACACACACTTTGAGGAGAAGGGGGGGGTGCAGAAGTCAAGGGTCACCTCACTATGTCACCTACCTACCTGTAGATTCTGAAGGTCAGTGCTCACAGGATACTTCCACATCAGGTCCGCCTAAACAGGGGGGGGGGTGCTTTGGGTACAGTAATCCATCTGTTGCTGCCTCAATCCTGTACATTTAAAGGAAAGGGTGCACCAAAAAAACACCTTTGACGAATTGTTGACATGAAAATGATGCCAGAAAGTGACAGAGTGTGTGATCGCAGCGGTAAAGTGAGGGGGAAACAGTGGTCATTTGAGGAAACACCGGTAGGGTAGCGCTGGCAGCAGTCCCTCCCTCTCTGTGTGATCCTCGCTGCCACTGCAGCCCTGCACCGGCCTCCTCCTGCTGACAGCATGGCGGCGGTGCTCACACGGGAGTGTGAGACAGAGGGTTGCAGTAAAGAAGCCAAACTCCAATGTCCCACCTGCATTAAACTCGGGATACAAGGCTCCTATTTCTGCTCTCAGGTAGCGATTCTCAGGAGCGGCGCGACTCGTGCGGCTCCCTTCCCGGAGAGCTCGCGCTTCCTCTCCCGGCTGGCCTGCTAAACGCGTGCAGCTCAACGAGGCACTCGGCTCAGCTCCGCCTAAAGACTAGTCTCAAGATCAGCTTCAACGTGTGGGATTTGGAGGCGTCTTTTAATTATCTGGCCGAGGGTTTGGCACAAAATGTGCACACTGGAGGTGTGCGCGCTCGCTAACTCTTTAGCTAGCTTAGCGTGTTGTGCGCTAGTTTAGCAGCGCCGGCTAGCGCCGCACTGCTCGAGTCTGAACTGTCCAAACAGCCGGACTGAAACATGCAGGACGAGCACACCAAGGG
This sequence comes from Hepsetus odoe, assembly GCA_017165825.1. Taxonomy (NCBI): domain Eukaryota; kingdom Metazoa; phylum Chordata; class Actinopteri; order Characiformes; family Hepsetidae; genus Hepsetus; species Hepsetus odoe. The sequence goes on from CM029367.1 coordinate 15,034,692, forward strand.
CTTCAGTGGCCGAGACGATTTAATGAAAGTTTAGGCACGTGGCCAGTGTCCCCAGAAGTAGCATTTAATGAGGAATCAGTCGAAGCTCTGTAGCTCAGCGGCCAGCTTCCCTAATAACAGAATCTTGTGGTGAAATGAAAAGCACATTTGGAGCTAACAGCCCAGAAAATGGACATTCAGAGTCAGGTCGTTCGTTGTCTGAGTGTTTTCTCCTCTCCTTGTGCTGAGTGCCGACCACCTGTTGCTGAGAGGGGTATAAAGTAACCCGAGTGGAGAGTTTCTCTCCTGCTGAAGCCGCAGGAGGGACCGATAAGCTACATGATGAACACCTTCATCACTGACGCTCCCTGACGAGTTCTTATGAATGAACATGTTCTCGTGCGCGTTTAGAAAGGCCCTGTGTGTATGTGGCAGAGCACTGTGAATGTAATTTAATCCACAAGCAAACTCTGGGAGTCAGGAAAGCAACTGAACACTGCAGTGAATGTGTGGCTTGGCCTCTTCACCCAGATCGACTCGGTTTCATTACTGAAGAGCTCTCCTGTTTGTGTTTTTAGGAATGTTTCAAAGGCAGCTGGGGAACTCACAAACTGCTCCACAAGAAAGCAAGTATGTAAAGGTTCCCGTTCGATCCCTTGTCTGTTTAATTTTATTTTTGGATCTGTGTGGGGCAGCGCTGGCCTGGTGGTTTGGGACGAGGCCCCAGGATCGGATGGTCGTGGGTTCGAATCCCAGATCAGTAGGATTCCTTGAGGTGCTCATGAGCAAAGTACCTTCTCCGTCGCTGCTCCACGGGCACTGCTGCACGTGTGCATGCGTGTAAAGCAGATGTTGCATTTCGTTGTGTTTCTCTGTGTGCCGTGCAATGCTTCACAATGATGGTCACATTCATGCGTAACTACTTGCCCCACTTTATTCTGTGTCTGGACAGAGGAGGACAAAACCAAGGATGAAGGAAAGAACTGTGTAGAGAAAGAAGTCAACACAGACCCTTGGCCTGGATACCGATACACTGGCAAACTGCGACCTCACTACCCTCTGGTATGCACAAAAATGGGAAAACATCAGCTGAAGTCTGACAGAAATGGGCTGCTGAACATAAACCATGACTTGAACTGTTGTGATTGCCTCCGTAGACGCCCATGCGGCTTGTTCCAGGGAATATCCAGAGACCAGACTATGCTGATCACCCATTGGGTAAGACCAAAGAGGATTTTGGGGAGGCAGAAGCACTCATACATACATTTAAAAATAAGTACATCTTTAAAAAATGCCAGCTGGATTTGAACTTTGTTTCCTGTAGTATAGCATATACCTCAGTGTGGAAGTGTCCAGCTTCAGTTTTATAATATGATCCCTTGATTCTCACTAAACTAAAAGCATGTTTTTGCTGGCAGCACTGCACAATTACTTATCTGTGCACTGATTTGGGGCCTGTTCTCTAGAGGCAGCTTCAGTTTTTGATGTGCATTTTCCTGTCATGTACAGACCATCTGGCTTGCCGTTTTATTAAAGACATGTTAGCCGTCTAATTCAATTTCTGGAAAGATGCGTTTGATTGGTCAATGGTTTGCAATAGTTTTAGCCCAAGTCATACAATCCTGCTCAGCACATTTGGTTTCTCAACAAAAAAAGTGCTCAAATTCAGCATTTGAACTGTATAAGGCAAAAATTCTAATGAGATGTTTGACCACCACTTTGTAACTGTACTGCACTTAGCCAGACTGCCAGAGGAAAAACAGAATAAGAGTTTAGTTGAATCAGGTGTGTTTAAAATCAAGAAGTCATTAACTTGCTACAATGCAGCTTCCCCATATCCCATTTTTGATATGTTATCCAAGCTTTTTTAGATCAGTAAAGTGAGTATTGATAAATGAGTCCTGGCAACATACTCCTGCTCTTGCGTTGAAGTGCTGCTTCTAGATTACTTTTTTTTCTGCAGATTTCAGTTTATGCGTATAAACACTAAAGGTCTTAATCAAACGCCTTGTCACAGACTGTAACATTCACTACACCCTGAATATAGTGCCACACTATGGTGTATACAAACCCCCCCCAACAACAACCAAACTATAACAGCGTGCTATATACAAACTACAAAACAAAAACACAGAGACTTAGAATATATGATGTATTAATGCAAATATGCATGTTGGGTTAACATCTGTGAATGTAAACAAGTGATTTTGAAGTGAAACTCTTGCATTAAAGCAGCTGTGTAGAACAGTAGTAACACGTTTATGAAGGCAGTAAGTGGGTACAGTTTATCTGTTATCTTGGACAGTACAAACAGATCATGGGAAGCAGGAGGGATTGACACTCCAGAACAAATGATCACTTTTTACATCTGTTAAACAGTCTCAGTCCTTTGGGGCAGAAATTGTCCCAAAATCTTCTTGTGACTGAGACAAAAACCGAACCATATCAGCTGATGCTCCTTGTTTTCTGTATGGAATTATGTAAGTTTAGGGTTTTGGATCAGTATGCAGTGGCGACATTAATCACATTTTTGCAGGGCATTATTTAAATAAGGAGATATATTAAAACATGTCCTATAGAAGAGGAAATACGCCAGAGCTTACTGCATGGAGTAATGTTATATTTCCTCCTAAACTGAAGCTGCAGATTCTCGCAGTAAGTAATAGTGAAGTCAGCCATTAGAACAAAGCTTGTAGTTTGAGTGTATTACTGGCAATCGAGCTCTTAGAGTAGGTGTTTCCAGTGGGATTACTTAGTGTTTGTCTGTCTGTGTGCCTCTTTCATACAGTATGTGTGCTAATAGCATGCATACTTGTGAATGTATGTTTACTAGCAGTACTGTGAGTGTGAGATGGTCCTCATGTTTGAGTGAATTTGTATCGGTGAGTGTGGTGTGTGTCTGAAGATTTTCTCTTGCTCACTGCAGCCGCAGAGGTTGGCTTGTTGGCAGGTATGAGGCCCGTCGCCCCGTTGTGTTTGTGCGGCTGGTACTGTGTTGTAGGGCTGCAACTTCCTATTTTTTCTGTAGTTAATTAAACTATCAACTGTAACTCAGTTGGTGTACTAATCTGACCATTTTGGACTCATTTCCTTTGCCCATAGAACTGCGCTGCTGTTACACAACGGTCCTATACCAAAGGGTTCCCTGAGCCCTGCAGTCCTCCCCTTCCAAATGACCAATTCAGTTATTTCAGCAAAATGTGGATGTTTAAGGATGCTAGGTTTAAAACTTGAGCGAAGTAGAGGTAGTACATGCAGCAAGTCTTATTTTCCTTCTGGCCATTTTTGTTGTTTTTTTTGTATTTGTTAGCTGATTTTGTTAATTACAGTCGCTAAAACTGCAAATGTAATGCAGCTTTAAATGAAAGGGAATTAAAAAAAAAAGAATTTCAGTATGTAGCACCTGAATACCTCTGATGTTGACCAGGTAACAGAGGAAATGCACCCTATAAATTATTAAACCAAAATGTTCACATACCCACTAAAAAGTTACTGAGACAAGCATATGTAAATTATATAGTATGTTTCTGGGACCGTTCATACCCATGTGATAAAAGTACCTTTTCATCATGAAGAATGTGTAAAACTTTGACAGTGTACCTCTGTTACGTTTACATTATACTGGTCTTAACAAGAAATTTGGAAAAAAGGGACCATTGCTGAGTTTAACAGTATAGTTTTTGCTTTTGCTAAATGGGACCACAGCTTGAACGAGGTCTGCAAGGTTGGAAGTGCATCCTTTGGGAAAGGGCAAAGTATTTTTTTTTGTGCATCAAGCAATTTCTTTATGAGGGTGTGCATTATAAACATATAGAGCATTTTTGCTTTACATAAACCTAACTTTTCATTTTCAAAGCGGCTAATTGACTGATCGTTGCAGCCCTGTTGTCTGGTTTTATGGAAGCTTCTGAAAGACATGGGGATTTGTTATTGTCTGTGTTTGTGTGTGTGTGAGAGAAACATTGTGGACAGAAAAGAGACAGTGTTTATAAATGTCTAGTAGCATGGCTCTGTCATCTGTAATTGCATGGCTGGTATCGTTACTCTTCCGGTAACATTGTGAAGTTGTCTGATACAAGACTCTCATTGATCACAGAAAAAGCGAGTGGAAGTAGTAGTTAGTTTGTAGTAGCGGATGTAAAGGCTAAGACAGATAAGGACAGAGTCATTGTGTGTAGCTGGTTCTTTCAGATGTGTGAAACTGCGGCAATGCTATGTCCTGTGCGCTAGCTGATGTTTTTGTTGGTGTTTAGGGATGTCTGAGACAGAGCAGACCCTTAAAGGGACGTCCCAGATTAAGATCCTCAATGCTGAAGAAATCGAGGGAATGAGAGTCGTCTGCAAGGTAAATGCGTGTTTTTTTTTTTTTTTTTGTTTTTTTTTTTAACTGATTTTAGGTTTATTTACCTAGTGCCAGTTCTTAAGTAATTGAGGACCTCCAAGTGCAAATGATTAACCAATAGGAACATGATTCCCACAGGAGGTTTGAATTTACTGCTTATCCATGTAGCTTCACTAAGTACAAGCTTTTTAGGTACAGCAACGTACCTCATGCCTATTACAATAAAGAAAAGAGTTTCCTGTTGCAGTTATGCAAAGGTTATGTGTGCACATTTTTATTTTCTTAGTGTTATTTTAGCATATTCGCAGTCCCTGGTGCTCAGTATGAAAATACAACATCATGTGGCGGTGGTTTATTATGACACCTTGCTGCTTTACCCTTCTGATGGATGGCTGTTTCTTTAATAGCTTGCTCGAGAAGTGCTTGACATTGCTGCCATGATGGTGAAACCTGGAGTGACAACTGAGGAGATTGATCATGCTGTTCATCTGGTAATTTCTTTTCCTCTGCAGTGCTTCACTTGCTGTTTCACATCGTCCTGTACTAAACAAACATTTGATTTTGTCAAACATGGTTAAAACTTAGAACCTAGTCTTGAGCTAAACTGTAATGCCACTCACCACTTTTACCTAATTACTCCTTTAGTCTAGGCTAACACATAATCCGGATCAGGGAAATATACTTAATTTCTTTCTTTCTTTCTTTCTTTCTTTCTTTTTTTTATTTTGAAGTCAAAGAAATATGAATGTAGTGAACCACTTCCAATGTTTCTTTTTTTATATATTTATATTTATTTTGGTAACTGATGTCCAGTTTTATTGTTGGACCTCTTTTAAATGCCCTGATTCAAGTATCATCAAAATAATTGGTACATTGCTCTTTTTCAAACAAATGATTTGTGACAGAAAATGATTTCTGGCTTCAGCTCTGCGTGCTTGACTTGTTTTAAACTGTGTTCCTCCGCTTAAGGCATGTACAGCACGGAACTGCTATCCATCACCCCTCAACTATTACAACTTTCCCAAGTCTTGCTGTACTTCCGTCAATGAGGTCATCTGCCATGGTATACCAGATCGCCGTGCCCTACAAGAGGGTGACATCCTTAATGGTACAGACACATCAAATATTCCCACATCCACCAGTTTTCAAAAATAGATGATGCCTTTAAGCAAGGTGTTACTCTAGATTTAAATTGTAAGAAGGGCACACACATCATCCACAGTCAGACACTCGTTCTGTGTATGAAGAAAACTATTGATTGATTTAGGGCAAGTGGCCGCATAGCATCTTCACAAGTATTAATCAGTTGTATAAATGAGTCAGTTGTTACAGAGTAAGTAAGCACCATATTATACCTCAGTCCTGGAGCAGCTCACAATACCCTTCTAATGTTTAGTTGATGGTGGCTATTTGATTAAATGAGAACTGTAACACAGTGCAGTTAGAATTGTTATTGTACACAGTGTAGTTTGAATTGTTGTAAACCTGTGTTTTTAACTGCTGTCCTATTTCAGTGGATATTACCGTTTACCACAACGGATACCATGGAGATCTGAATGAGACATTTTTTGTTGGCGAGGTGGATGAGGGGGCCAAGAGACTTGTGCAGACCACCTATGAATGTCTAATGCAAGCTATAGATGCTGGTAAGGGTTGACTCATTTAGATAAGAACAATTCATGTATGTACGCTTGCTGTGCATGTACACTCTTGCCTCTAGAGGTCAGGGCTGCACCACAGTACTGTTCTGTTTTCGATGGGATGTGCTGGTGTTTCTGTAGTGAAGCCTGGTGTCCGTTATCGGGAGCTGGGAAACATCATCCAGAAACACGCACAAGCTAATGGATTCTCCGTGGTGCGGAGTTACTGTGGCCATGGCATTCACAAACTCTTTCACACCGCACCCAATGTACCGCACTACGCAAGTGAGAAGCCCTATACCTATATATACTCCAGTTACTACACACACACACAGTAGATTTGCTGCTATCTGGATATTTTTCTTTGCCTGACCTGCCTTTTTTTTGTAGAAAATAAAGCTGTGGGGGTGATGAAGCCTGGCCATGTTTTCACCATTGAACCCATGATCTGTGAAGGTAAGAGACTTGGATCATGGTTCTGTATAGTTCATCAGAAGTTTTGCACGACCCATTCTTGTGAAAGTAGCTTCAGAATAAATAACCATTTACCATGTGTATTGCTTGACCTTCTTACTGTCTTTATACAGCCTGGGTAATCATTCCTCATGCTTGGGGGTAAAAAGGACACAGTTCAAATGTCTCAGGAAAAAATTATACAATTGAAGGTTGAATCATGTTTTTCTACTGAAATGGTTTTGGTGTGCTGTGCTAAATGTTCTAGCCCTTTCGCATCACCAGAAAAAGGAACCATATATCACCCTTCTTTTTAAGGACACTTATATATGATACATTTTTAAATCTTCTTCCCTCTGCAGGTGGTTGGCAGGATGAAACATGGCCAGACGGTTGGACAGCGGTTACCAGAGATGGTAAACGTTCTGCCCAGTTTGAACACACACTCCTGGTGACTGAATCAGGTTGTGACATCCTCACACGCCGCCTAGATGACAATGGCCGTGCTCACTTCCTGTCGCAGATGTAGAGTGGTGGGGTGAGACCACAAGCCCTTCCTCTAGTGGAGGACACATCCGCTCCGCCCCTATCAACGATCAGCCAGTCACACTGTGGTTCTCTGTTGGGCATGAGATGATTGGCCTGGTGGCCATGGTGATGGAGTGTCTAATAGGGCAGGAAGTGGAGATTTGTTTATTTATGAATGTGTCATCTGCACAGTCACATGACTCAGCTTGGATCTGATCAGATCAGAAGGCACTGACCTTTGACCTGCTTGCAGTGCTGCAACTCTGCTCGGGAGGCAGATGTGTGCGTGTGTTCGTTTGTGTCCTTATGTTTGGTTTGTTTCAGTGTGCTCTGCTTGTTGAATGGTCTTTGTGTGTGGATGTGTTGGATGTGTTGGAGTATTGGTGGTGAGTGTATGTTTTTGAGTGAGAGTTTCATTCAAAATGATACCAAACAGACTGAAATATGTAATCTTTGTGTAATTTTTTCTTTCTAGTTTATCACAAGCATAATCTTTGGCCACAGCCTCCTGTTTACAAAATAGTGCCTCTGATGATTACTACATTAGGAAAATGTATTCATGAAGTTCTACCAGCATGCATCACGCCCTTAAGACCCATTTGACTATGAAAATGTGATGAAGTACTCCGGTAGTGACTTGTGGCCATGAGAGAGTGAAAAGTTTGCAAATGGTCTTCTGTTGGCTTTATGCTTCTCTGTTAAAAAGGATCATTCATTTGTGATTGGCTGATGCATTGCACAGGTACAGAGTTGTTCTGCCAGGTTGTTCTATCAGTGGCAGGTTTTGGGTTATTGGTGCTCTCTGTCTGAAATAGAGTCAAAACTATTTCAGTGGTCTGCATTCAAGCTGATTAAAGCATATTTTCCTTGTGAATTGTGTCTAGTCTTTTTCCTAAGATGCAAATTAACTTTTGTAAGACACCATTCAAGAATAGTTTTAGATGGGGAAGTTGGGTTTTAACAGGCTTTTCTCAATTGTGGCAGAAATATCACTGCTCTCCAAAAAGTCATTTTCTATTTTTATGTTAATGGAGCAGCTATCACTTACAGGCATGGGGAAATTAGGACACCCTATGAAATCCTGTGTGTTTTTGTAACATTGCTGGACATATGGATATTTAATCTTAATTATAACATCACTGAGAGATTTAAGTAATATAACTAAACAAAACTGAAGAAAAGACTTTAAAATCTGTAAAATGCAATTCTACAAAAATGTGATTTCTTGGTGAGGAATAAATTAGGACACTCCCCATCTTTATTCCCAGTTAAAATGGCTCAAATCACACACAGGTGTAGCACATCAGGTGCACATGATAAGAACATCATTACTCAGCATTTTGAAGGAGATTTGCTCTTTTAAACCTCAGACATTTAGTTTGGTGCTCCTGATTGTTGAGGTGAGAGTGAAGACCATGGTGAGATCAAAAGAACTGTCTGAGGCCTTCAGAAAGAAGATTGTAGCGACATAAGTCTGGTAAGGGATTTAAAAAGATCTCAAAAGAATTTACAATCAGCTGTTCCACTGTCCTGAAAATAGGACTTCCGATGCAACTGCCAACATGCCCAGGTCTGCCCGTCCAATCAAGTTCACCCCAAGAGCGGACCACAAGACGCTAAAAAAAAAAAGTCTCCAAAAACCTTGAAATGTCATCATAGGACCTACAGCAGGTTCTTGCTATTGTTAGATGTGAAAGCGGAAGCCTCTACAATCAGAAAGAAATTGCACAACTTTAACTTCATGAGAGGGGTGCAAGGAGAAAACCTTTACTCTCTAAGAGAAGCATCAAGGCCAGACTGAAGTTTGCCAGAGAAAATGTAGACAAAAACAAGGACTTGTGGAATAATGTTCTACCGTGTTTCAGAGGGTGCTTGAGGAACATCTGAGACCATCTGTAAAAGCATTAAAGCTGAGGCGGAACTGGAGAAATGAAAAGTCCTGGAGTGGCTGAGTCAAAGCCCAGATCTTAATCCCATTGAGATGCTGTGAGGTGACTTGAAATGAGCTGTACATGCAAGAAACCTCTCAAACATCTCACAGCTTAAAGATTTCTGCATTGAGGAGTGGGGAAAACTTTCCTCAGACTGATGTCAGAGACCGGTAGATGCTACAAGAAGCATCTCACTGTGGTTATTTCAACCAAAGGGGGAAACACTAGCTATTAGGGGGCAGGGTGTCCTAACCATTCCTCAGAATACACACTTTTGTTTATCTTTTTGTTTAATGAATACAACAAGCTTAATTTTAGTTGTCTACCTGCAATTAAATCACTTTCTTTTCCAGAGATAAATAAAAACAAGATTAGACATTGATATGTGAACATTTCTTAATAAAGAGCTGGATATTTAATGGGGTATCCTAACCTTTTTTCACATGACTGTACATGGCACAGATGCTTAGAGAAGCATATAAAACAGTGCAGGTGGAAATGAATAGATTTGCAGTGGTTTGCAGTGGTAAGCACGGGAGCCCCACAAGGAACAGTCCTCGCCCCCTTCCTCTTCACCCTGTACACGGCAGACTTCAAATACAACACGAGCGGCTGTCACCTGCAGAAGTTCTCGGACGACACTGCTATTGTTTGTCGGGTGTCGGAGGGGAATGAGCAGGAATGCAGGGGGGTCATCAGCTTCTTCGTCAGCTGGTGCGAACAAAACCATCTGCGTATTAATGCCAGCAAGATGAAGGAGCTGATGATTGACTTCCGCAAGAAGTCACCCCCCATTACAGCGGTGGACATCCAGGGTTTGTGCATTGAGACAGTGGGGGAGTACAAATACCTGGGTGTCCACATCAACAATAAACTGGACTGGTCCACAAACACTACTGCTCTGTACAAAAAGGGCCTGAGTCGTCTCCACCTGCTAAGACGGCTGAGGTCCTTTGGGGTGAACAGAAATCTTCTGAAGTCCTTCTATGACACTGTGGTAGCGTCTGCTGTTTTTTACGCTGTGGTCTGCTGGTGTGGTAGAATCACGGAGAGGGACAGAGGGAAACTAAATAAACTGGTCAAGAGGGCCAGCTCTGTCCTGGACTGTCCGCTGAAATCTATCGAGCAGGTCGGGGAGGAGAGGATGTTGTCCAAACTAACATCCATCATGGACAACACCTCCCACCCCCTACACGAGACTGTACGAGCACTGAGCAGCTCGTTCAGCAGCAGACTTTTACACCCGCAGTGTAAGAAGGAGCTACCGCAGGTCATTCTTACCTGCAGCCATCAGACTCCACAACTCAACTTAGCATTACTTATTTATTATTACTCTCTTATTATTGTTATTAACAATAATAATAATAATAATAATAACTTTACAGTTACATTTATATCTACATTTACATTTATTTATTTAGAATTTATTATTATTTCTCTGTGTATGTTATCTTTCTGTTTTCATATTCTTTCTTTCTTGTTAATTGCCCTGTAAATATGTATATGTATATATAGCTCTGAATATGGATATGTATATGGATATCTTTCCTTGTGTTTTTTATACATTCTCTCTTTCTTGTTCTTTCTTGTTAAAGAGCCCTGTAACACCAGAATTTCCCGTTCGTGGGATAATAAAGGATTATTCTATTCTATTCTATTCTATTCTATTCTATTCTTAGTCTGGCGTACTTGTGAAATGCATAAGTATACCAGACTGCAAAATGTAAAGCTTTTTTATTCCACTTACTTACTCTGGTGTGCCAGTGGCAGTTTCATTTCATTTCATTTTTCTTTTTGAAATTTTGAACTGCCTTCAAAAGGCTCTAAAAACTTTAATTAATAAATCAATAGTGCAAATGGGGACATGTTTACTTGGGAAGACGTTACCGTTTGGAGTCCATCTAATTACACTAATGATGGCAAGAGATCAAAATGGAGTCTTATGAAATAGCTGAGGTACAGTTCATTGACTTCTGCAGAAAAAAGAGAAGCATTTATTTACTCTGCAGTTCATACCAGTCAAAGAATATTTGGCAAACTTATCCGTGCCAGAGGAGCAAGTGGGTGACTGGGTGAACTCAAAAGTTTGCAGAATTGTATGCAGATGTGTGGGCTATACGGCATGAAAATGAACAGATATTTTGTCTTCACCACATGTGATGGCCAGACTGGTATTTCCTTGAACTGGATCTTAGTTCTGGGGAAAATATGTGGTCGGTTATGTAGGAATCCCAGAGCCTTTGGAATAAAGTTGTGTTCTCATGAAGATGTAAAGCAGAAGCTTGTTTTCATATGCATTTTTATTGAGTATTTCTTGTTTTATGCTTATATAATAGCACGTCTCATAACTATATAACTGCATGAGAGGTGAACTAATTGTGCAGCTCATGTTTTTTTTAATATGTGCATTTTATAGGTTATAATGCTGTGCACAGAAAGAAATTCCAATAAGCAATAGAGCAGCATAATTGTTAGGCAGAAGTGCTTGAAACTACCCAGTTTTTAATCTTCATTTTAAGGAGCTTTAGATGATGAAAGCTAGCAAATAGCAGAAGTAATTAACCCCTTTGATTGGAATCATTTATAGCAGGTGCCTGGCTGTTGACTTTTCATTTGGACACATTCACGATAGTTCGAATGCTGTAAAACAGAAGATGAATGTTACTAGTAGAAAATTAAAAACTAAAACACGTAGTAAGTTTAACAAAACAAGCACTTACCATTTTCCACTCTTCATGAGATCAATGGCTTCATTGATTTGCTCCAGATTCATAGTGTGTGTCACAAACTCTTCCAGGTTGATACGGCCAGCCATGTAGTCTAGGACTAGCTTTGGGACAGAGTCCTTACCTTTAAATCCTAGAATGTGCACAAATTAGCATTCATATATTTGTATACAGTTTTTGTTATGATAATGCAATTAGTTGATTGCAAATGTAAGCTGTTTTTAATCCAGCAGTTCTCATGACTTTGTACTAAACAGTTCACCTCCAAATGTGGTTCCTTTCCAGGTCTTTCCAGAAATGAGCTGAATTGGTTTAGCGGAGAATTCGCTCACATGCGTCCAACCAGCCAGCACAGACACTCCCCAGCCTGGAACACACGACTCTAGTGCGCTCCTCTGTAGAGAAATACAGGAAAGATTTACAATCCCATGCCCTTTCTGCATGTTTCAGCCATGTGGGTCAAGATCAACACACTCAAACACACATCAACAGAGCTTACCATGATGGCCACATTGCCGACACACTCCACTGAGTAATCCACCCCACCATTGGTCATTTCTATCAGAACCTCACTGATTGGTTTGTTGTGTGCTTTAGGGTTCACACAATCAGTGGCACCTAAGATTTTGGCCTTTTCAAACTTCTGCTCATTGATGTCCACAGCAATGATCCTGGAGGCTCCAGCACTCTTGCAGCCAGCAACAGCAGCAAGGCCAACTGCACCCAGCCCGAACACTGCACACACTGAGCCCGGCTCTACCTGTGTGTACACATGGGAGTGTAAAGATGGATTAATGTGTGGTGATGCACTAGTGCAAAGGTGACAATTCAAGCAGCATCAATTTTGGATTGTTAGAATCCACTTTAACAAATTGCATTAATTTAAATTTAATTTGTAGGCTTGTACTTGTAGGCTCATGTGATGTTCTTGCAGGCTCACACATACCTTAGCAGTATTGATGGCAGCTCCATACCCAGTGGAGAAGCCGCAGGAAAACAGGCAAACACGGTTAAGTGGGGCATCATCATGGACCTTTACTGCAGCTATTTGGTTAAGCACGGTGTACTCTGAGAAAGTGCTGGTGCCCATGAACTGTAGTAGTGGCCGACCACGGCATGTGAAGTGTGTAGATGTGGTTGACATCTGAGCATAGCGGTCCATGGTCCTGCAAATCAAGCATAGCTTTACAAACTGCACTCTGACAAATCCTTTAAAGATATCAGATTGCACATACAGCTGTTTCTGGAAATATGTAATACAGGATTGTTTGCCAACTTATATTTAGTTTCCAAACTATTTTTTGCAGTGGAGTTACAGGGCTATCTAAGCTAACTAGTGAAGGAATCCTGCAGGCAGAGTCCTCCTTCTTGATCTTCAGTGGAATTTGCAGGTATCTGCACTTGAAGAATTTATTACTTTATTTTCACCTTTATTCCCTACATTCAACACAAACCCCTGCACCCTCTACTCCTTACATTTCAAAACAATCATTACTTCAATTTTAATGCATTTGAGGGGAATTATCTTTTCTTTCATATCAGTGTGCATTTTCCCAGCATGCAGTTATCTTTGCACAGCCAATAGAAATGTCATTTGAATGTAACTTTTAAAGCATTAATACAATGCAAAACTAGTACCTTTTACTTTCACCTGAGTAAAGAAGTACATCTGTACCTCTATTTAAACAAGGGATGTGTGTACTTTTGCCATATCTGCTTTTTGCTGCTAGGGTGACAAGCTGAAAGGCTTAATTATCACACAGCTGTCCCATTTTGTTGTTTATGAATTCCAAATATCCAAAACTGTTTTCTGACAGTGTATCACATCTATCTAGCCAAATGGACAAAACTTCTTATTGTTACAAAAACAGTTGTAGTAGCTATTTTAAAACCTGAATTCTATCTCTATTTCTATTTCTAAGTGAGGCATATGTGTGTTATGCAGTTAGATTGCTCAAGTGCAAAGGCCTTGCTGGCACACATGTGGGATGCATTTTATGGTATCTGGTTTTTTTTTTTTTTTTTTTTTAATACATTTTTTTTCCATTCCTGTTTTATGTCAGTTTTCAGTTATCTAAACTATTCAATCTACCCCTTTTTTCTCATCGTTTACACACATAGAGTTTCTTACCAGCTTTTCTCGCAAATGTTGGTCTTATGACTCTTACAAAACCTGCACTCTCTACATTGAGAAAGGAAGAGAGGGATGACCTTATCACCTACAAAACATTAACGCAGATACACACAAACACACACACACACACACACACACACACACACACACACACACACACACACACACAACAATCAGTTTATTCAGTAATAACAAAAAACAAGCTGTCATAATGGATGAGTACAGTTAAGGCTCCAGCTTCTGACCTGGTTTAAATTCAGTGACTCCAGGTCCAACACTTTCCACCACACCAGCTCCCTCATGACCCAGGACAGCAGGGAAGCCCTCTTTGTGCTTGCCCTCAAACAGATGGTACAGGTCTGAGTGACACACACCTGTAGCTATCACCTACAACAAAAGACAGTTTGACAGTGTGAAGTCATTGCTTGAGAGTCCGTTAAAAATTACACCATAATCTTTTCAAGGTAGCTGAATAAGGCTTCTGTTTTGCACATATTTTCTTAATAAACAAAAATGAGCCTGTTGACCCTTCGTAAATTTGGCTCTCATTAGTATGGCAAAGATAATCCACCTTGATCCGTATTTCATGCTGCTGAGGAGGAGCCACCTCAATCTCTTCTATCACCAGTGGAACGGATGCTTCCCAGGCAACAGCAGCCCGGCATTTAATCACCTATAACACACACACACACACACACACACACACACACACAATCACTGATCTCTGTCTGCACAGAGAACTTTTTCAACCACCACATTTTGCAAGTTGAGCAATGTCGGCCTTCAGTGCCAAGAATAAGAACTATTTCGTAACCTCAGTTATTGCAAAATCATTTACTGAAAAGGTTCCAGGTTTTGTGCATAGAAATCAGCGCTCTAGGTGGGAGTGGGCTTCAGCAACTCCTACTGCAGATCTCATATCCAGTTACTAGTCTTTGATTTTGTATTCACTGGTAGTTAAATGGATTATTGATGTACCTGATTTATCACCTAGTGCAATATAACCAGTGACTACAAAAATCTTAACCACAAACTGGATCTGAGGTCCAGAACTGAAGACCTCTCTCTTACTGTTTTTTCCTACAGACATCTGGACGGACCAGATTTTTTGCTTCAACCTATCTTACAACACTTCAGGAAAATATGGACTGAACCCGCTGTTGATCAGCATCTCATTAATTTTTAGTTTACCTGTGTCATATTTTAGTGCCCTCATAGAATGTTTTTAAGGCTTAGTAGAATGCTGTGCATTAGTCATGAGGTGCACAATCATAAACCACAATCAGTGCAATAAATTAACTTTGAGATTTTAAGATTTATCAAAAGAACTGTTAGTTCACTTAAATTGTGATTAAACATCTTTGGTCAAATAAATTGCTTCTCTAAAAGAAGCATACAGACCTTTATACAGATGTGTTGCTGCATAAATGCCAAACTCCTCCAGACATATGACAGCTTAAGTTATGTTTGCATTGATCAGACTGTAACAGTTATTTAGTATAGTATAGTATAGTTATTTAAAGTATAATCATACATGAACCCAGGAGCTGCCTCTGCATTTCATTCTAAACTTGGAAAAACATGTAATTTACATTGTTTAAGTATATCATTAGAATGTTGGAAGAGACACTTACTTTTCCTGCAGTAGCCATGTCAGAAAGAGAAAGAGCAAAATATTTGGCAATTGTTTATATACTCTCTAACATCTCTCTCTCTCTCTCTCTCTCTCTCTCTCTAACATCTCTCTCTCTCTCTCTCTCTCTCTCTCTCTTTTTTAACATGCAGTTTATGTAAGAAAGTGGCTACGTGGCAGCTGGCCTGAAAAGTACAGTGCATGGTAAATTATCCCCCCACACAAATTTATCACCAAAGAGTTATGAGAAAAAGAACAGATCACATTTTCAGATGGAGATTTTCCCAAACATGAACACCTGCTTTTGTTTTCACTGAAGTACATTAACTCAAAGGAGTGCTAGATCAAATAGGCTTTACCGTTGCGATAACTGCAGAAATATGTTCCACACTGCTTGCGCTGAATCTGTTTCTGGTCTTGATCCAAGAACATTTATTTGTCTGATAAGGCAGTTAAATAAAAATATTTAAAAAAAACTGTTTCTTGCTCCGTACTGCCCTTTATCAACACCGTTGGGTGTTTAAACAATAAAGACTTTTCTAGCCAGGTTTTTGTAGGTTTTTGTAACCTTAAGCCTCAGTTTCCAGGAAACTGTATCATTCAAGTCTTTTAAAACTTTAAGAGCAGTTTAGAATCTGCTATTTCTTTCAAACACATAACTTGCAAACATACATGATATCAAGAGACTAGGTGTGTAAAGGTCTCATTGTACAGTTTATCAGTTCCACTTATGTAGGTACACTTTGTACTTCATAATTGTGGTGTGGACCTTCCTTTTTACCATTTGTTAACCTCAATGACCTGTTCATCAGGACCCACACAGGACCACCTGTGAAAATGGTATTATTTGACTGGCAGTTACTGACATGGTAGTGGTTTGTTAATGTGTGTGTGTGTGTGTGTGACTGCTTTACAAAGTGGCAAACACAGTAGTGCTGCTGAAATTTTTGAACACTCTCCATTTACTGCCCATTCAGACCTGTTGGTCCACCCAGCTAAAATAAAGTTATTTGATTTGTTGTTTCCTGTTGCTGGATATTTTTGTTTCCAGTTCAGCAATGACAATTCGGTCTACAGCACTGCTGTAAGATACAGTGACAAGCACACACTTTAATCGTTTATTAACTTTAAAGGCTGGTCTTCATACCGGCTCATTGGTTTATGCATACAAATTATTCAGTGCTTCTTGGAGCAAGCGATCCTCATCTGTTCAGTGCTTCTTTCACGGTAGTGCTAGAATGTACATTATGAAGATGGTGGAAAGCGCTCTGCGGTGATATAATGGCTATGACTTGACAATCATAAATTCCCCTGGTGCGAATCAGTTACTTGATACTACTACAGTATCTGTACCTATTGTTAACGCAGGATTCATTTTAATTTTTAACAACACTTGAGGACAGCTAAAAGTTTGAGAAAATAAGATGCAGTAAGTGATCATTCAGGAAGACACCAAACACACCAAAATGTGGGGTGGATGTTAATTACAGACTTACAAAATAGATCAAGACCAAAACACATGGATGAGTTTGGCATGACAGTTTAAATAAATTGGTTCAGTGTTGAATTCTTAAAGGATAGATATGATTTACTTCAATATCAGTGAACTCCGAAGAATGTCTTTACATTGTAACTACCTGTGCAAGACACAAACAGAACTTCCTTTTCATTTACACACATGCATTACTTGAATGCATGATACACCAGAATGCATCATGGGAGAAAGGATTGTCATTGGAGGCCATTTGCTGTTATATGTGGTAATGTTCTGCTGGGAAATCTTTGATCCTAGTATGCATGTGGATGCTTGTATGTAGTTCAGCATGTAGTAACATGTAGTTCAGAATGTTGACTTCACCTACAAATTCTTCTAATTACTATTATTTCCAAGGTATTATTTGAGATCCATGGAATGTACTTCATATTCAAGCTTCCTCAAATAAAATGTGAATGTTTCTGTTGAGATGTTTTGGTTTAACTCATTTTATTAACGGCATTTTGGGGAGTATTACTACCAGTTTCATCTAAGCTTGCTTGGATGCTTTGTGTGCACTTAGTCTGTAAATGGTCAGTTCTGGCTTTGAAGAAATTGCAGCTATTGGCTAGTCTTATCTTTGACAGTATTTAATATCTGGCTGCAGCACATTGCTGAGTGGGATTTGCTTTGTAGTTTCACCTTGAATAAACAAAAAAGGATGCTGTGCAAAGGCTCAGATTGAAAGGTCATCTAAACATGACTGGACTGACAGAACTGATTTTACAAATTGTGCTAAACTTTTATTTGCATTGCCTACAAGAGTTGGTGTTGAATGGCCATAAATTGTCTAAAACACCTAAAATGGGTTGTTGAAGTGTATATTTCTGTCATAATATTGTCCTGTATTTAACAATGAAGTGGCAGCACAGATGTTTTTGGAACCATGGAAGTTATTTACCAGTTAATAATGTCTGTTTATTTCTGCTATGTCACACACACACACGTGCGCAATTTCTTTATTTTGGCTACGTTAACACATTCACTACATGGTTTACAGCTGGACACACACACACACACACACACACACACAAAACAAACACTTTTATTATGTATTTTCAACATTATAATTATGATAGCCAGAACAAATCATTTAAAAAATACTACATTTATTGTTCATGGAAAAACAATGTATGCTACATATGCAGCATAAAGGGGTTAGTTTGAAATACCTTTTTAAAAATACTGTATTGAGCCAAGATCTATACATTTACGGCATTTAGCAGACGCTCATATCCAGAGCGACTTAAAGGTCCTAATTACAGGGACAGTCCCCCTGGAGCAACTCAGGGTTAAGGGTCTTGCTCAAGGACCCAATGGTGGTAGTGCTAGAGGTGGGATTCGAACCGGGAACCTCTGAATCAATAGGTCCGTAGGCAAGTACCCTACCTCTGACCACCACCACCACAGATCAGTGCATTGGCCCCGCGTGGCAGGCGAGAATTCTACCACTGAACCACCAATGCATATACTTTGCACTATACTTTACCATGTGCCTTGCATTCCAGATGTGGCCAGTTGATCATTAAAAGCTTGTGAATTATAAAAATGGCCCACATTCTGCAACAACAGTGTTTTTTTTGGTTGTTTTTTTGCTGTGCTCGTGTTGAGCCTTGAGCATTTCCTCACACTTGATTGTTCTGCACTGCTCACTTTGTGCCACAACTGAAACGAC
Organism: Hepsetus odoe; assembly: GCA_017165825.1. Taxonomy (NCBI): domain Eukaryota; kingdom Metazoa; phylum Chordata; class Actinopteri; order Characiformes; family Hepsetidae; genus Hepsetus; species Hepsetus odoe. The sequence continues at coordinate 15,053,267 of CM029367.1, forward strand.
ACAAAGACACATACATATTAATCCTGCTTGGTGGGTGGGGTGGCTAACCCTAGAGTTAGATATGTGTGTGTGTGCATAGTTTGTGTGTAAAAGGTTAATGTGTAAAGGCAGTTTTCCTGGGAATTTTATCATGTAGCTCCCTCTTTGACACGCCTGCAGTTCAGCCTCCAGATCGCACACTGAATTGAATCCAGATCCTAAGGCAGTTTTAACTATAATATTGCTGGAGAATGTTGAAGATTGTAAAGACAAAATGCAGGAACTGTTGGGACAAGTGCACAATTTGACTATTTGTGTAACCATTTAAATTTGAATAGATAATCCACTTTATTAGGTACACCTACCTTTTATGTATACTCATGCATTGGTTACCTGGGGAAGAGATGACACCAGAATGCACTATGGGAGAAAGGCAAGCAGGTGGTACAATGTAGATTCTCATGGTAATGTTCTACTGGGAAATCTTAGGTCTTGGTGATCATGAGGATGTTACTAGCATCTAAACATTGCAAGGTCACAGCACAGCACACAGTGAACCACATTTAACCCAGCAGGGGGCAGCTATGAAAGCACCCGGGGCTCAATGGTACCTCAAGGCAACCTACTGGTAGGGGATCGAACAATCTTCCAATCTTCCGATCCTGTGGCCAACTCTCTAACCACTAGGCCACCGCTGCCCACAGTTGAGGCCAAAATCATTAGCCCCCCCCTTATGAAATTAGACAACATCACAAGTGTTCTCACAGATTTTCAATAGGATTGAAGTCTGGGCTCTGTGCGGGCCACTACAGGATCTTTGTTTTGGTATCCTTGAGGAACTGTTGGACTAATTTCGATGTGTGCTTTGGGTCATTGTCTTGTTGGAAGACCCAGCAACAACCTAAGCTTTTATCAGATTTCTGCATATTCTCCCTCAAAATGTCAACTTAATTTTCTTTTTTCATGATGCCATGCACCCGAACAAGGCTCCCTGTGCCTGAGGCTGCAAAACATCCCCACAGAATGATGCTCCCACCATCATGTTTAACTGTGGGAACTGTGTTCCTAGTGTTGAAGGCCTCTCCCTTTCTTCGTCAAACATAAGCAACATCCATGTGCCCAAACAGTTTCAGTTTAGTCTCATCAGACCAAAGCACAGGCTTCCAAAACTCATCTTTACCTTTCAAATACCTGGGGCAGTGGTGGCCTAGTGGTTAGGGAGTTGGCCCTGCATCAGAAGATTGTGGGTTCGATTCCCTCACAAGTAGGTTGCCCTGAGGTACCCCTGAGCAAGGTACCGTCCCCATCACTGCTCCCCGGGTGCTTTCAATAGCTGCACACTGCTGCACGGTGTTTGTGTGCATGGGTTAAAAGCAGAGGTCCAATTTTGTTGTGGTTCATGGTATGCAGTGCTGTGACCTCGCAATGACAAGGGTTGTCACTTTCACTTTCACTTTTTTCAAATGTTCACGGGCAAACCTCAGTCGGGCTGTGATGTGCCGCTGTTTGAGCAAAGGGGTTCTTCTGGGATGATGGCCCTGAAGCCCACCACAATGAAGAGCCCTCACAACTGTCTTCCTTGAAACATCAACTCCAGAAGAGGCCAGGTCAGCGACAAACATCTTGGCAGATGTCCGGGGCTCCTTGCTGACATCTCTGACTATTTTCCTCTCTAGAGTTCTTGAAATCTTGTGCTTATGGCATTTGTCTCCTTGTACTTGGCAATGATGCAACGTATAGCAGTTCTAGACACTGTGAATCGCTTGGAAATGGCAGTGTAGCCTTCCCCCTTATCATGAGTCTCTACAATCTTCTTTCTGAGCTCCAGACTGATTTCCTTTGTCTTTGGCATGGTGAGTAACAGTAGTCCCTCTCATGTGTTCAAGTGCCCTGTGCCCTGGAGCCTTTTTATGCTGATTGAATGTTGTTAGGAAACCAATTGACTGCACAGGTGTGGTTTCAAAGCTGATTGGTTCATTACTGTAGATGTGTTTTGAAAGCAAACATTCATATGGGGTTAATATTTTTGACCACCCCATTTTTTACTATATTTGATATAAAGCAAGCCTAAAAATGTATTTTATATTACAAAATGTACCAAAGGCTACTAAATAGCACTGATGAATGTTTGCTTATATCAAGTTTCATCAATGCTGCAAACATTGGAAAGAAAACGTAGAAAAACGTTCCAGAATTCCTGGGGGGCTAATAATTTTGGCCTAAACTGTATTTCATGGCAACAGTGTACCCTACAGGCAGAGGCCTAATTGAGCAGTAGTTCAAAGAGTTCAAATGGCCTCCAAATTCCCCCGACTCAGCCCATTCTAGTATCTGGAAAACTAAGTGAGGCCCTACCTTCCGTCTTACTGGACACAAAGGATCTCCTTTTAATGTCTTGGTACCAGAAACCACAGCACACCTTTAGAGACCTTGTAGAGGTTGATGTGTCTATTGGCCATTTTAGACAGCATGAGGGGGACATTCCCATATATTGTTATGGGTCATCAGTGTATTGTGGTGTTTTAGTTTGTTCCCAAGGTTTGGGCATTTTATGGGATATAGTTGGTCCTCTGTAGTAGTTTGTTTTTCTGAAAATGAGTTTTACGTCACGGAAAAATTAAGGTCAATTCATATTGTGTTTTTACAAATCTCAATCTAAAGTTTTCTGTTGTTTTCTAATATCAGAGTTAGTAAACAGTTAATAAAGTTGTAGTGTTTAATTTCTTATATTCATTTATCTTCTTCTTTTTCTTTCGGCTGCTCCCGTTTAGGGGTCACCACAGCGGATCAACTGTCTCCATTTCTTCCTGTCTTTTGCATCTTCATCTCTCCAGGTTCTCCTCAAGCTGCTCCCTACTCTCACTACAGATCACAATATCATCAGCAAACATCATCGTCCACGGAGACTCCTGTCTAACCTCGTCCGTCAACCTGTCCATTACTATTGCAAACAAGAATGGGCTCAGTGCTGATCCTTGATGTAATCCAACATCTACCTTAAATGCATCTGTCACTCCCACTGCAGATCTCACCACTGTTACACTGTCATCATACATATCCTGAACTACTCTCACATACTTCTCTGTAACACCAGACTTCCTCATACAAAACCACAACTCCTCTCTAGGCACCCTGTCATATGCTTTCTCCAAATCCACAAAGGCACAATGCAGCTCCTTCTGACCTTCTCTGTACTTCTCCATCAACACCCTCAGAGCAAACATTGCATCTGTGGTGCACTTTCTCAGCATAAAACCATACTGCTGTTCACTGATCCTCACCTCTTTTCTTAACCGAGCTTCCACTACTCTTTCCCATAACTTCAGGGTGCTGGCTGATCAACTTTATCCCTCTATAGTTACTACAGCTCTGTGCATCACCCTTATTCTTGAAGATCGGTACCAGTACACTTCGTCTCCACTCCTCAGGCATCTTCTCACTTGCCAAGATTGTGTTAAACAATCTGGTCAGAAACTCAACTGCCATCTCCCCTAAACATCTCCATGCTTCCACTGGTATGTCATCCGGTCCAACAGCCTTTCCATTCTTCATCCTCTTCATCGCTGCCCTTACTTCCATCTTGTTTATTTGCTGCACTTCCTGGTTAACTCTTCTCACATCATCCAGTCTTCTCTCTCTCTCATTTTCTTCATTCATCAGCTCCTCAAAGTATTCCTTCCATCTGCTCAACACGCTCTGTTCACCTATGAGTACGTTACCATTTCTATCTTTAATCGCCCTGACCTGTAGCACATCTTTCCCAGATCTGTCTCTCTGTCTAGCCAATCGGTAAAGGTCCTTTTCTCCCTCTTTACTGTCCAACCTCTCATACAATTCACCAAACACCTTATCTTTGGCCTTCACCACTGCTTTCTTCGCCCTGCGGTTCATCTCCTTGTACACCTGTCTACTTTCTTCATCTCTCTGACTGTCCCATGTCTTCTTTGCCTCCCTCTTCTTTTGAATACACTCCTGGACTTCTTGCTTCCACCACCAGGTTTCCTTATCCTCTTTCTTCCTTCCAGATGTCACACCAAGTACATTTCTAGCCGTCTGCCTTATCACTTCTGCAGTAATTTCCCAGCAATCCGGTAGCTCTTCAACACCTCCCAGTGCCCGTGTTAACTCCTGCCTGAATTCCACCTTACAGTCCTCCTCCTTCAGCTTCCACCACTTGATCCTCGACTCTGCCCTCACTTTCCTCCTCTTCTTGACCTCCAAGGTCATCCTACAGACCACCATCCTATGCTGTTTAGCTACACTCTCCCCTGTCACTACTTTGCAGTCTCTGATCTCTTTCAAACTGACCCTCCTGCAAAGAATATAATCCACCTGTGAGCATCTTCCTCCACTCTTATACGTCACCCTGTGCTCCTCCCTCTTCTTAAAATAAGTATTAACTACAGCCATTTCCATCCTTTTTGCAAAATCTACAACCATCTGACCTTCAGCATTCCTCTCCTTGACACCATGCCTACCCATCACCTCCTCATCACCTCTGTTCCCTTCACCAACATGACCATTAAAATCTGCACCAATCATCACTCTCTCTCCCCTGGGTACACTCTCTATTACTTCATCTAACTCACTCCAGAATTTTTCCTTCTCTTTCATCTTACAACCAACTTGTGGAGCATAAGCACTAACAACATTCAATATCACACCTTCAACTTCCAGCTTCAAACTTATCACCCTCCCTGACACCCTCTTCACTTCCAAAACACTCTCCACATACTCTTCCTTCAGGATAACACCTACTCCATTCCTCCTTCTATCAACACCATGGTAGAACAGTTTAAACCCCCCTCCAATACACCTGGCCTTACTACCCTTCCATCTAGTCTCTTGCACACACAAAATGTCAACCTTCCTTCTCTCCATCATATCAGCTAATTCTCTACCTTTACCAGTCATGCTGCCAACATTCAAAGTCCCTACCCTCACTTCCACTCTCCTCTCCTTCTTTCTCTCCTTCTCCCTCTGGACATGCCTTCCTCCTCTTCTTCTTCTTCTTTGGCCAACAGTAGTCCAATTTCCACCAGCACCCTGTAGGCTAACAGCACTGATGGCGGTCGTTGTTAACCCGGGCCTCGACCGATCCGGTATGGAATTCTGTATCGTTGTCCGCATATTGACTTGGCAAAGTTTTACACCGGATGCCCTTCCTGACGTAACCCTCCCCATTTACCCGGGCTTGGGACTGGCACGAAGAAATACACTGGCTTGTGCATCCCTAGTGGCTGGGTTCTTATATTCATTTATACATTTGATATATACCCTTGAGCAAGGTGCCTTCCCCGTCCCGCTCCTCCCTGTGATGGGCTGGCGACCTGTCCAGGGTGCGTCCCCCGTCCTCGCCCTGTGTGCGCTGGGTTGGACACCAGCACTCCCCCGCGACCCCGTTTGGGACAAGCGGCAGATAATGGATGGATGGATGGACATTTGATATAATGATATAGATATTTATGATAGTAAAACCAAAAGCCAGTGGCTTTTTCATTTTATTTCATTCTTTTTTTTATTGTGAGATTTCAGTCATCCTGTTTGCATTACATGTCCCTGACTCTCACAGAGTGTGATTGAGTGACTGTAATGCTATGTTAAATAGTATGGTTCACGGATTCCTTCAGCAAAAGTCGCTGTTTGCATAGCAGAGGCTGCATTTCAGACACTTTGATGAAGACTTTATCCAGAAGAGTTGTTAAATGCCTATTCTCCCTTAGCAACTCTTCAGATTGTTCGTGCTCCCACTTCAATTCCTCCTTAATATCAGAAATCTGAGAAACAAAGAAAGGCAAAGAAAAGAGTGATTGCCTTTCTGTCAGTAGTCACCTCCAGTAGCCAGTAGTCACCTCCTCTGTTTTAACAGTCATTCATCCGTTATCTGAGCTGCTTATGCTAATTTAGATATCTCCAATTCACACGATGCAAATGTCTTTGGACTGACAAGAAAAAAAAAACTCTCCTATGTAAAAACATGCAAACTCCACATGGAAAAGCCCTTCGGCTGCCCAGACTGCCATTTCACCCAGAAGCAACATGCTGTGAAGAGAGGGTGCCAACCACCACTTCACTGGTGCTTCAGTGCATTAGCTTTCACCTTTTCTATATATCCCATAATGATAGATACCCGTAGCAGTATCTGCAATCTAACATATCAGGTGTGAAAGGAGCGTCTTGCAATGTCATAGTAGAACATTTGATTGCCTAAAAAAAGCGTACTTAAAAAAGAGATTTGTGAGTGCAGAGTAATACTGAGGTTCTCTACGAATTAAAGATTCTTAAGTGAAAGTGAACGTGACAACCCTTGTCATTGCGGGGTCACAGCGCAGCAAGTGTGAACCACAACAAAATCGGACCTCTGCTTTTAACCCATGCACACAAACACCATGCAGCAGTGGGCAGCTATTGAAAGCGCCCGGGGAGCAGTGACGGGGACGGTACCTTGCTCAGGGGTACCTCAGGGCAACCTACTTGTGAGGGAATCGAACCCACAATCTTCCGATGCGGGGCCAGCTCCCTAACCACCGCTGCCCTTAAAATAACCTTTTACATTATTAAACCTTGCTAAAAACCTTTCCAAGTTGTTCACATTCACAATCTCATCTACACAATGGTTCTCAAACTAATTATTCATTGATAGATTCTTTAGACAACCAAAAGTGGGTCTTCTACAGTATTGGGTCTTTCCTAGAAACAAGCAACTTTGCAGTCTTAAGTTTAGATGGTGTTTGAGAAAATAACAACTTTATGTTTAGTAAGTTAGTAAATATGAAGCAGGCTATTGCTGCTGAACGTAACTGGAATAGCGTGCTTGGCAAAGAGGAAGTACTTTTACATTTTCACACCTACATTTATATTTTCTTAATTAACTACAAAGCTTTTATCCAAAATGACCAACAAGTGAGGAACAACATTCAAGCTACAGTGCAGAAAAAGCTTTACGGCATTTATGAAAATGTTTGATAGATTTACATTTTCTGCATAATGAAAATTAAGTTACATTAAAAGAAGAAGAACAGAGGATGAGGTAATAGGAGAAGCAGTGAGTAGGTAGTGAATATGTGCATGTTAGGTGTGTTAGGAGAGGAGGTGATTTCAGAAGAGATCTTTAAGAGCTTCTTGAAGGTGGAGAGGGACACTCCTGTCATAGTATTTGCTAGTTTAAGCTAAGATATCATCTTTATAGGTTTCAGTATACTGTACAGTGTCAAAAATCACATTAAGCAAGTCCATTTAAGATAGTTTGAGGTTAAAGCCTTAGCCTTTATGAGTGCCTACCATCTGTACTTTTTCTCCTTTGTTGATTTTCCTTTGCATGCTGTCACAAACCTCTTGAAGTCTTAGTTTCAAGTTCTCCATCATCCTGCCCATTTCATGATTTTTCAGAAGCTGCTTCTGTGTGAACCTCAAGCTTTGCTCTGCCTCTATTTCCTGCTGCTGCTTCAAAAAGGTTACTTCATTCTCGGCCTGCTCAAGTTTACGCACTAGATGTGAAACCTGAACTTCACACACACACACACACACACACACACACACACACACACACACACACACACACACACACACACACACACACACACACACAAAGAACACAAAGGAGTGAATTAATTTGGCTGCTTTAACACAAAGCAAACGCACTACATATTTTATAATGGCACACGCACCTTTTCCCTCTCTTTACGCAGCTCCTTTTCTAACTGCTGAATGTAAGAACTGTGGCGGTCAGAGCATGAGCTGTCACACTGATCATTTGTGTGGAAATCATCAGGATGTTTGTAGGCACAGTAAAGGTCATATACAAAATATGTACATCTTCTATTCAAGCATTACTGAATTTGAAAGAATTAGCTTTTATGTTAGAAAGTGTCCAAAATTGGATTAACATACCTTCATGTGACAAGCCTCCTTGCTTATTATCTTTGAACTTGATGTGACAAGAAATAGAGGTCAACCAAGGTCACAAAGTGAGGAAAAACTGAATAATCAAAATCAACATTCATGTACATAGCACAACAAGTCTGATTACTTATGTTCAGGTTAATCTAAGGAGTAAGTCAGCTATCAAAAGGGCCCACATTCTGCATCATTAGTGTATTGTGTATTTGCTCACCAAAGCCATAGGGAGTTATGAGTGGCCATGCTGGTCGTGTAGAGCTGTGAGGATTTCCTCACACTTGGTTGCCCTGCTCTTTTGCCTGTGAGATGCTCTGCTACAGAGTGCTGTTCACTCAGAAAACAAGTCAGGAAGTCAACTGGACAGACACAAAGACACATGCACACACTTTAATCAGGCGAATTGGGGAGTTTTTGCATTTACGCACATGTTGAATGTCCTCTCTGGGCAAGCGATTCTCCTGCAGCCTCCAAGTGAAGCTGAAAAAGTGGGCTAGTGTTATATCTTTGGCTCTGACAACATGCCTGCAGCTGAGCCTCCAGATCACACACTGCATCAAGCAGTTCGCACTGCTCTGCTGTCTGACCTTTCCTGTGTCATTAACCCTCACATACGTACATTTAAAGTGATGGCTAAGCCAAAAATGACATTTAAACTTTTCACCTTATCCCAAATAGACTACATAAGCTATGAAGCTCATTCTTATTAAACTCACATGCTCAACCGGCCCTGTATGACTAACAAGGGACAGGATATGGAAGAATACATGCATTTGATGGATTCTTGGGCAAGTATGTGGATGATTTTGGCATCCAGACCATTGTTTACTAAATTTTAAGTAGTATAAATATATATACACTATATATATAGTTATTGTCTTTTGGAAAAGCACTCATGTACATCACTCTGGAAGGCTCTGAGCATCTGTTGGATGCTGTAAATGTAACTGCAAATATTGCAGAATTAAGATCTGATAAAGCTGAGGATCCTACCCTGCTTCTGCCTGATGTTCTGGTCGATCTGTAGGAACTGCTCATCCATATACACTCACTGACAACCCTTCACAGCAGCCAAACCTGTCATAGTGGATTCATGGGCAAGAATCTTCAAAGCAATTATGACATCAGTGGTTCTAGAAGATCAGGGCAGTGGATTATTGTAGCTGCTGCTTCATCAGGACCAGACTGCATAATGGATAATGGATTTAAGCTTATTAAAAATATGAATTATCAGACATTTGTTAAAGCATCTACAAGGAAGCAGTATTCCTAAAAAAATTCACAAATTGCAATTTTCAAAATATATCTTAAAAGCAAATCTGCATTTTAACACAACATATATTTATAATTTGAAAGTGATTTATTCTTGTCATTGTGAAATGCAGCACAGCACAACACAACACAACATAATTCAACCTCTGCGTTTCACCCATACACACATGTGCAGCGGGGGGCAGCTATTGATGGGGAAGGTACCTCAAGGGTACCTCAGTACCAGTAGGTTGCCCTGAGGTACCCTCACTGCTCCCCGGGCGCTTTAATAGCTGCCCCCTGCTGCACGTGTGTGTATGGTTGAAAGGCAGAGATTAAATTTCATTGTGTTATGCTGTGCTGCGTTTCACAATGGCAAGGGTAGTCACTTTCACTTTTTTCATTTTCACTCAGGGCAACCTGCTGATGAGGGAATCTTCCGATCTTCCGATTCAAGGCCAACTCCCTAACCACTAGGCCACCACTGCCCCAGAGGCGGCCTAGTTAAAGTTAAATTATGAGCACATCTGAATATATGGGGGAAGAGCACCCCCTATATATATATATATATATATTACATTTACAGCCACAAATGATCCATTTCACTAGAGATGTCACCAGATAATGCAGTTCTCAAAACCTTTACTTCAAATTCAGTCAAAAAACAAATTTTCTAGAGGACATGTTTTCATCCAGTTTGGGATTCTTATCAACCACATTCTGAAGGGTTTTATAGGATGCAAATGTATCTCATTTGCATATTTAATATATCTGACATACAAACTGTAGGAATATCAGAAATCCAAAGGGTTGTTGTGACATTATATAAAAAAACTACTTATTCACCTCTTTGCCTTAATGGACAGCTGAACTAGACTAAATGTCTTAGTCTATTACCACAGTACACTATTTACAAACCTGTAGCCCATAAAAAAATTCAGTAATACAGATTTTCCTTTAAAAGTATACATTTTATTTAGAGTCCCAAATATTAGGTAAATTTGATTGTAGTTACAGATGCAAAATATTTAAAAACTGTTTACTTAAATAGATTTCCAATAAAATTCTCCCCAAAATTATGCAGCACTATGGCATAAATGAAAGTAATGGCACAAAGTGTGATCAATGAGGTATAAGGGGAACAGCTGCAAACTGCCCTGAGGCATGTTTGTTCTGAGAAAGAAGATATTTACTCATTATTTTGGAAATAATGTGTATAAGAAATACAGTGATGACCAAACAGTACACCTGTGCTAAAGCGGTAACACATACATCCCTTCATTCTGAGATCAAATTTACAAATCTAACTTTCCACTTCAAGCACTTCTAGAGATACATAAACCATAATCAAATAAAAAGCAGCTTAACCCGTTTTCTTTCCAAGAGTTGTCCTACTCATCTCATTTTTGAAGATAAATATGTAAATATGATACAGATCAAACATTTTCAGAACTTTCACTGAAAACATGGTTGCAATAAAACTAAAGCATTAAGAGAACATTTTTATAGCCTCTTTACCACTTGCCAAAAGAGCCAAAGAGATTTAATACACTGATCAGCCATTACATTAAACCCCACTGCTGAATATTATGTAGATCCCCCCAAACGCTGCCAAAACACCTGACTCGCTGAGGCATCGACTCCGCAAGAACTCTGAAAGTCCATTGTGGTATCTGACACCAAGGCATTAGCAACAGATCCTTTAAGCCTGAAAGTTGCAAGGGTGGGCCATAATGGATTGTGTTGTTTGTCCAGCACATTCCTCAGATGCTCAGTCAGATTACGTTCTGGGGAATCTTTGAGATCCAGTCAACACCTCAAACTCCTGTCATGTTCTTTAAACCATTCCTGAACATTTTTTGCGACAGAATGCATTATCCTTCTTATTGAATTGCGATGCCATGAAGGGGTGTAGTTGGTCTGCAGCAATATTTAAATAAGTGGTACCCGTCAAAATAACATTCACATTAAAGCCAGGACTCAAAGCCAGTTTCCTGCTTACAACACAGCAATTACAAAAACTGATGGTTTACCTAATATAACGCGACGCTTACCGCTGATCATTTGTGTTACTTCCCTTTCAGTGGTTTTAATGTTGTGGCTGAGTGGTGTATACCAGAACAATATGCATTAACATCAAATGTCATCATTTTTATGTCGGTACGTGTTCATAGTAAACACAACTCTGGAGTTTTTGTGTCAGAAAGCAAAGAAGTAATATGAATGTATAAAACACTTTTTACACAACAAATGTCACTTTGTATTATTTTTCAGCAGGACATGGAGTTAATGAGCATGCACCTTCTTACTTCTGTACTTTAAGTACCTAAAATTTACCACTATTGTATGTGTAGAGGGGACTAAACCTTTGGGAGAGATCTTTTTGGTCAGATTACCAGATTAAGGGAAAAGGAAAATCAGCTTGCCCTCTAGTGCACTTGGGTGGAGAATGCAGGAATAACTAAAAGGATACATCCGAACGACTACGCAGCTTTCCTTTTTCAAAAGAAAGTATTACTGGTATGTATAGTTCATTCTGAAAAAAGGTAATAAAGCACTAGTACTAGTTATAAAGGTAATATAGTACTACTTTTTTTTAAAGTGCAATTTCTTTAACATCCATGCTTGTCAAGAATATGCATTCCCTCACAAGAAATTAAACAGATATTCAAGCAAAGCATGCATATCAAAAGCACCTCACTTAGTGAACATATGACAGTAAAGAATTCTTCATTACAGAAAACCTCTGTATCCCAGTCCCATCCCCATTCCGGTTAAATGCAAAAGTTCATTCACAGTCAAACTATGTTTTGTGAAAATAAAGTTAACACATCTTCTATTAAGGCGCCCAAACTTTGCATACAACATTTACTGTAATTATACTTTATAGTGCCTTGTAAAAGCATAATCATCATTTTCTTTAACGTTAACTTTTATTTAGTCAACAACAATCGTCAGTGTCAGAAGAAAAGCTTCTCCAGCTCCCAAGCTCTAAACTTAAAGTTGACACCTTGTTGAAAGTTACTGTGAAGTTGTTTTGTTCAATGTTCCATATTCTATTGATGCATTCAGTAGAAAGTGGCACTTTAACATCAAAACAAAATTGAAAAAATGAAAGAGAATGGACTTTTGAATTTTGATATGAAAGTCCTCAAATAATTACACACAGTACAATACTCTGATTCTTTTGCAAGGCACTATACGTGTATACATAGTCTTCGAGGCTGTGCTTAGCCAAATAATGCTCTGAAGAAACATTCATTAAGCTGATCCGTGTTAAGGTGGGCCAAGTCAGAAACAAGCTCTCTTGCTCTGCTCCTCCATCTATATACTGTCCCACCACTGGCACTTATTTAGCCTGTCCATTTGAATGCCTGTCCTGCTTAAGACTTTACTTCTGGATGTAGATGATGACAACACACAGAGTTCCCACAAGGCCTAGTGCCTGGATACCCAGGAACCAAAGGAGCACCCAAAAGAGCAGGACCACCACAGGCTCTACGATCTTCTCCCCAAAGTAGAGCTGTGTAAAGCCCACACCTCGCAGACACTTATTTAGTTCGCCAAACAGAGTCCCCAGCCTCTCACAGTCATCAACCAGGGCTGCATCTGGAGCAGGATCTGCTGCAGCCTGAGGCTCCGGCTCACTGCTAGAGCGGCCTGGTGGACGTGCCCTCACCCTGATGGCATTCTGAAGAAAAAACAAAAAACAATTTTATGCAGCAAAGTGAGTGTGTTTACAGTGTTCTATTTACATTTTTACAAAACATACCTCTCACAGTGTTTAAGCATAACAGCCACAGTGTGTGGGTGGCGGTGGTCTAGTGGTAAGATATTTGCCTATGGACCTACAAAATTATTAGCCCTCCTTATGAAATTAGACAACATCTCTATTTCTCCATGAAAATGACCATTAACAACAAGTGTTTGTTATTTTGGAAACAAATACACTATAAAAACAATGTCCACCAAGTTTAATTAGGATATTTTATTGATACACTGAGTTGAAACAAGAAAGGGCAAAAATTAGACATCCAAAATTATTAGCCCCCTGGCTCTTTACTAGGTTGGCACAGGTCTCCTGAGGGATTTTGGCCCATTCTTCCATTGCAGATTGTTCTAGCTGGTCCAAATTGCATGGTTTCCGAGCATGGACATTCACTTTGAGCACCCGCCACAGATTCTCAATAGGAGTGAGGTCTGGACTCTGTGCGGACCACTCCAGGATCTTTGATTTGGTATCCTTGAGGAACTGTTGGACTAATTTCGATGTGTGCTTTGGGTCATTGTCTTGTTGGAAGACCCAGCGACGACCTAAGCCTAGACTACGAGCAGATTTCTGCATATTCTCCCTCAAAATGTCAACATAATTTCCTTTTTTCATGATGCCATGCACCCGAACAAGGCTCCCTGTGCCTGAGGCTGCAAAACATCCCCACAGCATGATGCTCCCACCACGTTTAACTGTGGGAACTGTGTTCCTAGGGTTGAAGGCCTCTCCCTTTCTTCGCCAAACATAAGCAACATCCATGTGCCCAAACAGTTGCAGTTTAGTCTCATCAGACCAAAGCACAGGCTTCCAAAACTCATCTTTACCTATCAAATGTTCACGGGCAAACCTCAGTCAGGCTGTGATTTGCCGCTCTTTGAGTAAAGGGGTTCTTCTGGGACAATGGCCCTGAAGCCCATCACGATGAAGAGCCCTCACAACTGTGTTCCTTGAAACATCAACTCCAGAAGAGACCAGGTCAGCAACAATCATCTTGGCAGATGTCTGGGGCTTCTTGCTGACATCCCTGACTATTTTCCTCTCCAGAGTTCTTGAAATCTTGCGCTTACGGCCACGGCCAGGTCTGTTTCTTACAGAATTTGTCTCCTTGTACTTGGCAATGATGCAACGTACAGCAGTTGTAGACACTGTGAATCGCTTGGAAATGGCAGTGTAGCCTTCCCCCGCTATCATGAGCCTCTACAATCTTCTTTCTGAGCTCCAGACTGATTTCCTTTGTCTTTGGCGTGGTGAGTAACAGCAGTCCCTCTCATGTGTTCAAGTGCCCTGTACCTTGGAGTCTTTTTATGCTGACTGAATGTGGTTAGGAAGCCAATTGACTGCACAGGTGTGGTTTCAAAGCTGATTGGTTAATTACTGTAGGTGTATTTTGAAAGCAAACATTCATATGGGACCACCCCATTTTTTACTATATTTGATTTAAAGCAAGCCTAAAAATGTATTTTATATTAAAAAATTTACCAAAAGCTACTAAATAACACTGGTGAATGTTTGCTTATATCAAGTTTCATCAATACTGTAAACATTGGAAGAACTTCAGAAAAATGTTCCATAATTCCTGAGGGGCTAATAATTTTGGCCTCTACTGTATGGCTTAAGAGGTCCCAAGTTCGAATCCCACCTCTGGCACTACCACCACTGGGTCCATGAGCAAGACTCTTAACCCTGAATTGCGAGATCAGAATGTCATGGGTTTGAATCCTAGACCCGTAGGTTACCCTGAGGTCCCCATCACTGCTTCCTGTGTGCTTTCAATAGCTGCCGCCTGCTGCACGGTGTGTATGGGCAAAATACAGAGGTCAAATTTTATTGTCTCTCACTGGGTGCTGTGTTGTGTATCACAATGATGAGAATAGTCACTTTCACTTTCAAAACTATGCAGCTTGTTCTTTATCTAAGCCACCCATTAAGCCCTTGATGTGTGGAAGGCTGATTAGACAGGTAAAAATATATTAGATAAGCCAAATACAAATATCCAAAACCGTCAAGGCACTGGAGGCAGATTTCCATCAGAACACCTCTGAAGGTGTTTTGAGACACACTGGCGATGCAGATGAGCCAACTGTATGTGAATCTGTAGATGCATTTGCCTTTGCCATAATACACTTTCTCCTTTACATGAAAAGCAAAATTGCCCAGATTAAGATTTCTGCACCCAGCATTACTTTCCTCAATTCCTTGGAATTTTTTTCGACTGCGGGAAAAGCACCATTACTGTCAAAAAACAATTTCTTTCTAAATAATAATCTTTCTGGGGCTAGGCATCAATGGAATGTGGATGCATCTTAGGAGAATGTTTATAAGATATGATGAGAGTGGAATGAAGTGACTCTTCAGATATGAAACAGGAACAACAGCAAACAGCCAGAATAAATTAGTCTGTCCAGTGTATGTGGGTAACGCATGCCTGTAATGAGGGTAAAACTGGTTGGTTAAGGAAATCAACAACAGTGGATAGGAAAAGAACTGCAAAAAAAAGCAGTAAGTGACTACAATTTCACAATGACAGCCGGCAGAATAAACTCTGAAATCTACTGCAAAAATTACAGAGATCATGTAAACAGAGGAAAAAGTACAAAGTTTGGCACTGAAGTCAATCGTCAGATCTGAACTCAATAGAACATGTGTTTCATTTCCTAAAAAAAGAGGCTGAATAAGAAAACCCCCACAGAACAAATAACTGAAAGCGCTTTGGTAAAACCCTGGAAAACCATCAATTTGGTGAAGTCATTGGGTCACAGGTGTGATGCAGTTATTAAAAGCTTTCTGTTCCAACACTTTCCTTCTACTGAAAAATTGGGTGGTCAGAAGGTGCTATGTTCTATGTAATTTAACATACCTAGATGTAAATATCAGGAAAAATGAAATCTCAAGTTCATCTTTCCATCTCAATCCTACATGTCTTCAGTGGTTTGTGAAAACAGCCTTGCTGATCCAGTACTTCTGGAGGCGACTGAAAAGGATGAGATGTATTCTGTTGCTAAGCTATAAACTCAAACACAGATACAGGAACAGGTTCAGAGCTGAAAAAAGCTCATGTAAACATGTCTCATAGTGCAGCTGTGAAGAGAGAAGAGTTTCACAAAGCAGGATTTCTTGGTTAGACAGGCCATTTAAAGGGAAATTCTCCAAATGCATAATTTATTGCATGCTGTAAGCAATGTCATTCAGAGCTGAGTGACGTGAAAGGGTTCTTTGTAGAGAAATGTATCCACTTTGGTTTAACAGCGCTGGTGACAGCAACCAGGTTTACAATGATTCAATTGTCAATATAGGCATTTTATTTACTGTTCAACAGGGCTGCTGGGAGATGACAGTCTTCCTAAATGAGATTTATATGCAAGTGATGATCATGAAACCTGAAGAAACCAAATAATGGTGTTGTCTTCAACAACACCAGAAAGTCTGGCCATATGGGACTGAACTGCTGACGACACTCTTAACAGCCACATGGAGCCATGTTCATCTGAGAGGTCCAGGAAGAAGTGAACACCGAGTCTAAAATCATCCAGCAGAAAAGATGTGTTTGTGCCCAATAGATGCAAGTATGAGCCTCAATTCTGGGTTTAAAGGGCTGATCAGATTAGAATATGAGCGTTTAGATTAGATCAGACACAGGACAGATCAGATACAAGACAGATCAACAACAGGACAGATCAGGACAGACCAGACACAGGACAGGACAGACCAGAAACAGGACAGGACAGACCAGAAACAGAACAGGACAGGACAGAAACAGAACAGGACAGAAACAGAACAGGACAGAAACAGAACAGGACAGGACAGAAACAGAACAGGACAGGACAGAAACAGAAACAGGACAGAAACAGAACAGGACAGAAACAGAACAGGACAGAAACAGAACAGGACAGACCAGAAACAACACACCAGACACAGGACAGACAAATTTAAACAGGACAGATCAAATTAGAAACAGAGCAGATTAGGAAAGGACTGTCCAGAATCAGAAGGACCAGAGAGTAGAGATCAGATCAGGTAGACAGTCCTGCTCACCGGCTGCTCACAGCGGGGCGGACACCTGCTCGGACCTCCCGCCTCGAGCAGAGCACGGCGATGTATCACCGGCGCTTCATTCACGGCCGACACTTCACTGGACATCGTACGTCTGCCACCAAAAACAGCCGTTAAAACTCGGAGATTAATCCAGCCCTCAAGGCAGTGATGAGCGCCTTCAACTCGCTTCCGGTTTTCTCCGTCGAGCGCGGCACTCTTCTGACGTCACCTGCCGAGAGCGAGGGGTGCCTTCAACGTCCCGAAACGGCTTAAAACGTTCACTACCACACGTCACATTAATGTCACACGGGCCACACAAATGCAATATTATTAACGAGCCAGTGTGACAGAGTCAACAGTTTCCATCAAGCTGAGGTACAGATGTCCAGAAAACGTTGCACAAATTCAACACGGGGCCAACTTAACTGCACGCAGCATCTCTTCAGAAAGGCAATAGTCAGTATGGCGATTTAGTCCGAGTATATTTGTACGGGGGATTTGGAGGTCGCGCCAGTCCGTGCGGGCTGGTGTTGTGCTCTGTGAGTCGCAGTGAGCGGCTCAGTGTCTCTGCTCCATATGAGGCCTGCGGCTGAAGCCAGCAGAATGTAAAATGGCGACTGCGGAGCCGGTGAGTCGAGCTGCCCCTCTCACCGCCGGGCTTTTTTTTTCCTCGATATTTTTCGACTCTCTTTTTGGCCAGTATCGACTTTTACCGCAGCAACTGTTTTATAATTGGGTTCGTGTCAGATAAAATCCGCAGAGCCCCCACATTCCCACTTAATGGAGCTTTTTGGGACGGTTTGAATGGGAGAGTCAGCCGTTAACTTCACTCTGCTCCTCAGCAAGTTCGGCTGAGCCTCGTCTCTTCGGGTGTTTTACCGGCAGACACGGCTTGTCAGAGGGGGTAGCTAACGCAGACGGGTATTTTCAATGTGTATTTGTGGATAAACTCAGCATATATGTGTGTATTTTGGGATTTCGCCACGTTTTCTGGCATGCTATCCCACTTAGCGGAGTGTTCCCAGAGCAGCGTTAGCAAGCTAACGGCTCCTCTCCTGCCCCTCGGACGGACACACTCCCGTGAGGGGTGCACAGCGGCCCACACACTCCCGAGAGGGGTGCACAGCGGCCCACACACTCCAGTTACCGTAAAGATCTCGAGAACATGGTGTTCACGGTGATATGAGCGAACTGACATCTGAGCGCCACGACATCCTTAACCCTCAGTTTCCTCGGTGTCAGGAAACGGTCATGTGGACTGAGGAAAAATAAACACTCGGCTCCTCACATTACTGCCCAAAGGTCCGTCCGCTGAAGCCTGGACTGAGCCGGCGAGCAGGCGAGCAGAGCCTTGGGTGCTGTTTGTTAGTTGTTCCAGATGTTCACCTGGTCCTGAGTTATGTAGTTATGTATTCTGGGCCTGTTGAGTCTCAGTAATTAATTTCAGCCCAAATTATGGCTCAGTACTCTTTGCAAAGTCTTCGCACCCCTTTAAGATAAAAGCTCTGCCAGCATTGCTGTGACTGAACCCCTAGACAGCTGTGGTTTGGGACTAGGCCCCAGGATCAGAAGGTCTCGAGTTAATCCCAGACAAGGAAATTGCGCTGAGGTACCCTTGAGCAAGGTACCGTCCCCATCACTGCTCCCCGGGCGCTGGATGTAGCTGCCCCCAGCGGCACGTTATATGTATGGATTAAGAGCTGAGGACATTTTATTTTGATTCACTGTGCGCTGTGCTGTTACACAATGACAGCTAGTCACTTTCACTTCTACACTTCTTCTTGGCCTATAAACATTGATGCGCTGGTGTTTCTGTCCTTAAGGAAATCATCTCGAATCCATCTAAGTGTGAAGAGGACAACTCGGAGGAGACAAGCCAGGAGATTGTCAGCCCTGAGTGTTATATCAAACATCCACTACAAAACAGGTGAGCCTTAAGAAACACAGCGACCTTCTGACTTTCATATTGACACACTTTAAAATTGTGAGTGTTTATGGTTTGCAGTTTGGAAGCAGTTTGTTTTTTCTCTTGATCATAAGTGCCACTGAAATGGTTACATTTTTTATCTGCTCGTTTCCAACAGATGGTCTTTATGGTTCTTCAAAAATGACAAGAGCAAAACATGGCAAGCAAACCTGCGACTAATTTCCAAGTTCGACACAGTAGAGGATTTTTGGGCGTAAGATTTGTGCATTATATTTATTTAATTAGCCGATCCCATTGACAGTGTTCAGACCCTTCACTTGGTACTTGGTCAAAGCCGCTTTGGCAACAGTGACTGCAGCAAGTCTTCTTGGGAAGTATTCTACAAACCTAGCACACCTTTCTTTGGAACATGTCTTCAGTTCTTATCAAAAGAAACTTATGAGGTCAAAATGTTGGATGGGGAACACCAGTGCACATCCATTTTCAGATCCCTCCAGAGGTGCTTTACTGGATTCTGGTCCAGACTGTTGCTTCTGTAAACTCTGCTTTATAAAGATGATTGTTTTCCACTTTTTTCCAGCAAAATCAGCTATGCTCACATTAATTGGATGCATAAAAAGGATGCACAAGAGTTCAGTTGCCTTAAAAACTTTATTTTTGTAATTTGAATAATTTTATGTCGATTGATCAGGGAAAATTTGTATCTATTTTAAGATGTGCCTGGGACATAAAAACTGAAAAATATTAAAGGGTCTGAATATTTATGAATGCACTGAATTCTCTATAATGAATAATAATAAATTTATACAAAGACCTAAAAAAAGATTGATCTGTTTCTGATTGATTTTTGTGTTTTCTAGGCTTTATAACCACATTCAATTGTCCAGTAATTTGATGTCTGGTTGTGATTACTCACTGTTTAAGGTAAGCTTCAGGGCAAAACATTTTTGCATCTGGCTGTTGTGACATGTTTTGCATGGGATGAACTGTAATTTTAATACCTACGTTGGTGTGTGTGCAGTCTGGACATTAATGTGGCAATTGTTAACATTAGTAATTTTACTACACTTATCTACCACAGGACGGTATTGAGCCCATGTGGGAGGATGAGAGGAATAAGAAAGGAGGCCGCTGGCTAATCACCCTCAACAAGCAGCAGAGAAAACTTGACCTGGACCGTTTTTGGCTGGAAACGGTAAATGTCCTTGTAGGTCTGCTCCTTCAGCCTGATTTTACAAGGAGTCCTTTGCAGCTTTCATGTTGTAGTGTTTTTACTCTGCTTACAGCTCCTTTGCCTCATAGGAGAGGCTTTCGATGACTACAGTGATGATGTGTGTGGAGCTGTAGTCAATGTCCGAACAAAGGGAGATAAAATCGCTGTTTGGACAACTGACTATGAGAACAGGGAAGCCATCACACACATAGGGTGAGAGCAATACACAGATCAAAGCCATTTTGACATATTTTAATTGCAAAAGTCAGCGCTTAAAAAAACATCTGCCTGTTATTATGTTGTGCTGCCAAAACAGCTCTGACCTGTCAATGCATGAACTTAACAGGTTGTGCTGTGGTATCTGGCACCAGGATCTTAACAGATTCTTTTGAGTTTTGCAAGTTGCCAGTTAAGGCCTCCATAGACCACACTAGGTTGTGCAGCACATCCCAAACATGCTCAATCAAATTATGTTCTGGGGGATTCGGAGATCAATTCAACTACTTGAACTCTTCGTCATGTTCTTCAAAACTTTCCTGGACAAAATTTAGCAGGATTTTGTTTCCTAATTGCATTGCTCTTTCTGTCTTTCAGCAGCAATGGAAACGCTGCAAAAATTGCTCAGGAATGGTTAAATGGACATTTTTTTGTTCTTCTTGTTGTTGCCAGCATCTTCCAGATATCACAGCACATCAAATTTCTTGTGGAGTCTGTGCCTTGATGGGTTGGAACTGTCTAGTAGTGCGAGAGTTAACTATAGAATATGGTAATATTAGGCTGTTAGTGTGTGTGTGTATGTGATGTATCAGTATACATCTTTTATGTGTTTTTCCCACAGGAGGGTTTATAAGGAGCGGTTAGGCATCCCTATGAAAATGACAATTGGTTATCAGTCTCATGCTGACACAGCCACCAAGAGTGGCTCAACTACCAAGAACAAGTTTGTGGTCTGAAATTCTGAGCCTGATTTGTTTTGGGTTTTTTTCCCCCCTCTCTCTTTTTCTCTCTCTCTCTCTCTCTCTTTATCTCTCTTGCTCTTTTCTCACTATCAGATTATCTTACTCTGTTATGGGATTTGTGTATCAGATCCTGCCCTGAACCAAAGCTGTACATTTAATAGAATTGAGTTAAAATGCTATGAACAACTACTGCTTGTTCAGAACCCCAATAGGAATCCATTCACATTTTGGGCCACACAGACCTGTAAAGAAACAAAGTATGTATATTGGAGCCTTTTCAGCATGTAATACACTACAAGTATTAACTCAAACAAATTAAATCCACCAAGCAAAACAGCAAATGTGCAAACATAATTACATGTTCAAAAATGACAGTCTCAAGTAAGACTCAAACTTGCATATCCATTGTTGAACAGGATTTGGAGATTGTACGATATATGATGTTCTTTTTAAAACAAATCTGTGTTGAATTATTTAATGCCTGATGAAAGGAAATGCCTGTGTGCTCTTATCCAGCAGCCTCGCTGCAGTAGTGCCTAATGAACATGAACATTTTAATTTATTCAGATTTATCTTAACATTTCATTTAGGTGGCTTAAGGCCACTGGATGCATGTAATCAAGCAAATCTTCATAAGGCTGCCTTATTTCTTTCAGCATTTAACATTAAATTTGGGGTTTTGCAATTCAGGAGAAGTGTTTTTTTATATTTTGAATGATTCGGTCCAAATCAGTTT
This sequence comes from Hepsetus odoe, assembly GCA_017165825.1. Taxonomy (NCBI): domain Eukaryota; kingdom Metazoa; phylum Chordata; class Actinopteri; order Characiformes; family Hepsetidae; genus Hepsetus; species Hepsetus odoe. The sequence goes on from CM029367.1 coordinate 15,075,032, forward strand.
TACATTCCTTGTCAGAATGGTAAAATATGGGTATTTATTCTTGTCTGAGTGTAACTGGCTTCAATTTAATACAGCAAAAGGCACAGCGTTATCAATAGGTCATTTGATAAATTAGTTCTATGTTCTGAAGTTATTTCTCAAAAAAAAAAAGAAAATTGCAAAAATGTGTTGCATGGGGGGAAAAAGTTCTGTGATTTTTATTTTTTAATTTTTATATATTTCATAGGTGCAGGACAAATAGTTATCAATGGATACCCTATAAAGTGAGGATACAAAACAATCTGCAACTTTTAACCATCAACCTCAGTACTGAATGTGCATAAAGGGACGTTGCTGAGGATTAGCTTTTTATTCAAATTAATATCTAAAAGATAGTAGCTTGCTTATTTTAAGGCAACAGAAAACCTTTGACTCACATTGAGCATATAGTGTTATTTTGCAGCTGCATCCACCTCAATGATCAATATGTTGTCGCTTTTTGAATATTGGAATCAGTGTTTTCATCTATTAGCAGATTTATTTTCATGTGCTAGTTCTGTGTAGCATCATAGGTTTCAAATAAATACTAAAGACCCCAGGTTCTGGAAAAAAAAAAAAAAAAAGTGTCCATCTTGATAAACTGAGCTGCAGGAGATTGAGTTACTCTAAAAATGAATATCCAGTTCAGTCACATTTTAAAAGTGTAGATATCATAAAAAGTGAAATAAAGAGAATGTAAATGACACAGAAATAATTTTATTCACAGAATTAAGTCACAGAATTCCTAAAATATTGAATAAATCATCTAAATATTGGTAGAATTAGCAATAAAATCACACTGCGCAAGTGTTACATATACCATGTGATTCCATGCAATCTCAGTGTTGGTGTATATAGCACCAGTCTCAATGTATTCATAACAAGACCATATATTGACTTTCTACTGGATATTCCTAATGATTTTTCCACCTACTTCACCAGCAGACAAACAGATAACTGAAAGAATATTCATATCGCATCTCAGTCAGCAGTGTAGAGTGATAAGTAAACCTCTAGTATGGTGTTCATTCAAAGCCATTGGAGCATAAACTGAGACTAATCGGGCTTCCGTAATTTCAAGCTATCCTGCGTTATAATAAATTAAACCTGCAAGTTATGTATTACATATAAGACTTTTAATTGAGCTCAATGAAGATTGATCATATTTAATACATTCATAGCAATTAATATTCATTGAGCCCATGTAAATATTTTAGGCTTGATAAACTGAAGAAGCATTAGATGGTCCAGCGTGCCTTCTCTTCTTTATGGCTAAATACACATCATGCTGCTTAACAAATCTAGCAAGCCTCTCACTAGGGTGGTGCATTGGCACAGCAGTGCTGGGTGTTGTTGACAGCTGTGTCTGTGTTTGACACTTACAGCTGCAGGAGCTTTATATTGCGTCACTTAGAAGATCTGTGCAGATTTTATGTCGCTCCATCTTTGAGAGTGTGTATTATTATGCACATGGAACTTTCAGGGACAGCCAAAAACACATTACTTAAGCCCACTTATTGTGTTCCAGCTGAGCGTTGTGTCACCTGCAGATGTGTTTGATTTGGGTCAGCTTAGTTTAATAACTCTCTGCAGAAACTCATTTGTGCTGTCTTTGATTTGATTTACTTGCACTGACATCTGTTAGGTTGCAAAGCTAATACATATTAATGCACAATTTAGCCAATCAGTAGCCCACCAAGTTTAATTACCCCATGGCCTTAGCAAAGGTGGTCCTTTTGGGTCCACACTGCCTGGCAAGCACTGTGTTGTTTGTAAGAGAGAAAACAGTGGGCTAAAGTAGTTACACAGATAATGAATGCACACATCATGTGGTCTTATAAAAATGATCTGCAAACGTGTTCAGTTCTCTGGACGTTTGTCTCAAACACCCCCATAAACCTTGAGTAATCAAACTGACATCTGTGCTTAACAACCAATATTACAGAACAGTGCAGCAATAGACCTCATCTGTTACGGTAGTTTCAGCCTGTGGCTCATTCTGGCTCAAGAACATATCTTGGCCCAATTTTAAATTATGACCCACATTAGACTTGGGCTGTATAATGATGTTCAAATTGGTGCCTCTTTTGCTGAAACAGAGGTAAAAACTTTGAGGTTACTTTAAGGTGCCTCAGGTCACTCTGCCTAATGCCAGACGGGCTGCTCATTGAGGAGGTGTCTACAAACCTTTGGAACCTTAGGCTTGGGCTTCAAATGCTTTTAAACATTACAATTACAAGTCCCTGCTAGATTCTATTTCTATTTGCATTAGCGCATAGTGCATGTTCTGCACTAAAGATACTGAGACTTTTTTGGAAACTGACCATATTCAAAGATAAATGTTTAAAGTCCAAACTTATTATACCTGCAGCACAAATCATTTTTCTAAATCTGTCCAGTGAGTTATACTGATCAACATTACATCCCCTGACACGTAAGGTGAGTAACACTAAATATCTTGTTTTGTTTGTCCCTGTTAAGGGGCTGTGTACCTGTTTAGGGCTTTATTAGGCAGTAAGGGAAGTAGAACACTATCTGAAATCATTTCATGCTAACAGTATTTCTAGTGGTACTGGTCTCTTTCAGCAGGATTATGTACCCTGCAACACAGCAACATTTGTTTGGAATAATTTTGAGAAACACATCTGATTTGCTGGATGGACTAGTCTGATCAATCTCTCGCAATTTGCAGTACTTGAAGGATCTATTGCTAACATGTTTATGCCAGATACCAAAGCACACCTTCAGTGGAGTCTATGCCTTGAAGGCTCAGAGCTTTTTTGGCAGCACATGGGGAGCGTATAAAATATTAGGAAGGTGATTTTAATGAGAGATCACCGAATAGACAGTTGAGACACTATTATAGTGTAGAGGCTGATTTGAAAAGGTGTTTGGTGCTTTTTTTTTTTTTTCTTTTCTCGCTGGATGTTCATTAGCAATTCTGCTGAGCACAAATAAAAGAGAGGGTCCTCTGAAGCATAATGTTTGCCTGCTCCTACTCCACAGCTGTAGCATCTGTAATGATAGACATCCAAATAACTCCCACTGACCCACGGTTAGTGTTCTCGAATGTTCTGCTCATTAACTCCTGATGTGTGGCTAAGAGATAAAACACTGTTGGAGTCTGATTTGAGCTGCTTACACTGTTCAGGGGGAAATTGTCTCATATGTTTAATCTCTCTGTTTCCCACAATTGTGTCTCAGGCTACATATAATCACACTAAGTAGTGTGCAAAAAATAGTAAAGCATTATTAGAAATGCATTCAGTGAGGCAGCAAAAAGTTTTATTTCTTCTTTCATTATCTCAGCTGCTTATTATCAGTGCAATTTGCAAGTGGTGTTGGATCTTTGCTGTATATTCTGGGAAACACAGAAAAACATGAGTTTATTTAAACTAGAGTTTATTTAGCATCTCAAGGCCACCTGACATGCATAGTGTGTGGAAACTGGAGGACACGGAGGAAACCATGCAGACGTGGAGAATGTGTAAACTCCACGTAGAAAGTGACCAGGCTGCCCCATCTGCAATTTAAACCCAGAACCTTCTCACTGTGAGGTGATGGTGCCATCCACTGCGCCACCCCTAGAATGTTTTCTATTTCTCCATATCTGTGACCCAAAACGATCATATAAGTTTTATACAAATAATAAAAATGGATCATGTTAATTAGGCGAGACAAAAATATCACACTTTGCCGCACTTTTTAAAAGTGATCCAACTTTATTGTGAATGGCAAAACAATGTAAACCAGTTGGGTTAGCAGATAAATGTGAAGTTAAAAATAGAGCCTGGGGTTTTCAACGTATGTATGTATGTTTCGATGTAGGTATGTAGCGCTGTTGATGATCTCCAAGCTGGAAAAGGTTACAAAATGAACTCTAAAGAATTTATTCTCCTTCAGTCCACAATCAGACAGAGAAATTGGGTAAATTCAAGATCATTGTCCCCAAGAAACGGTCAATATAAGACTGCTGAGATTAGCCAATGTCAATGTGTCCACTATCAGAAGAATACTGAACAACAATGTTGTGCATGGTAAGGATGTTAGAAGACTTTTGGAAGAATGTTTTATGGACAGATGGGACCAAAATAATCTTTTTTGCTTAAATGAGGAGCATTGTGTTTGAAGAAAGGATGCCATTAAATCCATCACAACCTTGTTTTCTGATTTTTTATTTCCATTGTTTAAAATTGTGTTGAGATGTCAGGTGAACAGTTCTTGTGAGGAAACCTCCCAGTATCCCGAGAGCAGAAGCTGTTCTTTATGGTGTAATGAGCTAAAATTCCTCCAAGCCACTCTTCAGAACCGTTTAGTTGAAGTTGCTGCTGAAGGATTCCACAGCAGATACTGAAAGCAAAGATCCAAATATTTTTCTGCCTCTCTGGTTTACATTGGTTCTTAGGCTCTTAAGACCTGCATGAAAATCTGGTGATGTTTTCAGCCATTCTAATGCAGAGATATAGAACATTATAAAAGGTTCACAAACTTTAAAGCTTTAAAAGTGTGTAGTTTGGCTGGCAGCTACATTCTCATTATGTGACTCAGTCAAGTATCAACAGATGACAGTGTGCCATGAACCTGTAAAAAAAAAAAAAACCCGATCCTAGACACTAGGGAGTGATGGGTGGTGGGCGTAAGATGTACACTGCAAAAAGGAAGAGACAGCAGTATAACTCCATGTCTGACCACAGTGTTCACTGCTACTGCTGATCAATAGAATAGTGATGCTGAAAAAATCTAAACATCATTTTCACATTACATGTACATATACTGACTAGTAACACATAACACATGTAACCTTTGTAGTGTTAGAGGCTTTGGGCATGCTGAGTAGGTACAGGGGAAACTATAAGGCCACTAGATGGAGACTTGTTTCATACAGCCATCTTCCCTCTGGCTCAGAATCATTGTCCATAGGGGCAGCCAGAGAACACTCGTTTGTGAGTAATCTGACATTTTAATGGCATTTTTAAAAGCTTTTTGGGAAACATTAGAAGAGCATGTACACGCCGTCATAAGACGTCAGACTGAGAAATCTAAGTAGCCATCTAAACCAAGTAAAGCTGTCTATGATAAGACATGGGCTATCCATTAGGGCCATCCTTTGTCTTTAGACAGGCACATGTATGTAAATAGAATAAATAACCTTAATAAAAGACGAGATTGTTCCCTCACAAAGTGCCTAAATGCCATTAAAGCAGAATCACTGTCTGTCAACATGCTGCAGGGAGGTGAGGCCTGCACTCCAATACAGAGCAGCTATCTCCTTTGGGTCACTTATTTGCACACTGTCGAGTCTAAATGAGGTTTAAAGTCACACACATACACCCACTAGCCTAATTTGGTCTAATCAGGCCTAATGATGCACATACACACAGACAGTGGACAAGACTCAGGTCCTAGAGCATATCCTGCTTGTTCACAGATCCAACTATTCAGATTCAGGACAGAACATTCTTAATTTCCTCAAAATACAGTTGCTTGTATTTAGATTCAGTGTACAAAGCTGCAATTAATCATGTCAAACAAATTGCAAGATTTTTTAAAATCCAGAATTGGACAAGTGCACATTGCAAAGACGTTGACTTAATTTTTTAAGTATATTTAAGAAAACTTTTTGTTCTGTTCTTGCACAGAATGATACCCCCAAGTAAGATGGTGCTTAAGGCCCAAAAATACTGCTCAAAGGAATAGTTTGTCAATGATACTAGTGTTGCTAGTATCATTGACAATATTTACTATAACTCATTCATTCATTTATGCATTGTTAGTAAAATAAGTATGTATGGTTGATCCCATGCTTTAGTAATAAGTAAAGGCATGAGAGATGCCATAAGACAAGTGAGATTTCTCCACTGCTCCACTGCTGTTGCTGAAGGTGTCACTTTCCCATTGGATTACTGCTGGTGGTAACGAGATGGTGCTGGTCTCGCACTCTACTGCAGGCGCTCTGTGCCGCACGCTGTTGACGGAACGGCTTGTGGCGGGAGTCCCGCGAGGCCCTGATGGTTTCCCATGGCAACGGAGTGCCGAGTGAGGGTCTGCGTATGGAGGGTGAGAAAATTGCACTCAAACTCACACTGATGCTTCTTATCAGCCGTTCTCACCAGTCAGCCTTTTAGAGAATCACAAAGCAAAGCATGGCCCTCAAACTTACTCCACCATGAAAGCATACAGCAGTCCAAATTCAAATAAGAGGTAATATCAAACATGGCAAAGCGCCTCATTTTCACTCTCGTATTCACCCATTACATCTCAGTACCAAAATTTTGCTTGACTAATGCCATTTCCGTTTGCCATCCAAGCTTTGTTTTGCTTTTGTTTTTCATTTTGCCATACTTTTATACAAAGGTTGCCTTCCCCTCCTTCACAAATCTTCGAACCCTGTAAGAAACATCAAAGAATCTCTCCGCATAATGAATCCGACTCTTCAGAAACTTGTTTACTTAGGATTAAGAATGCCTCTTCGTTTATTCATAGATGATTAGAGTCTTCAGAGAAGGTTTTTTGTTTTTTTTTTTGTTCAGATGTAGGTTTTTATTCATAAATCACTAGGGCTTGTGTGTAATTATTTGCCAGTAAATCTTTCTGGACAATACTCAAGGCCACAAGGCCTAAGAGGGTCAACAGAAAACTCCTCACCTCCATCTCCAGCACCATTTTCACGTTTAATCTAATCCTTCTGTCTCCATTTCTCTCTGTTCTCGCATCCAGACTGTCCCCTGGGGCACTGACCCATCATTAGAGAGCTGAGTGAAAATCATCCATCCAGCTGCATGTGCCTGGCTCCTGTTCTTTAACGCGTCCAACACACAGGAACATGTGTTTGTTTTACACATGCTGAGATTGTATTGGCCGCAGGGTCAGCACCGCACATTCATTTGGCATCAATAACCAGGAGAACTTGAAAGCTTTTGTCCTTGGGTCTTTGTGTTAGTATTGCTGTAAAGCAGTGTGTATGCTCGTCCTCCTTAGCATAGATTTGTTGATGCCATCTTAAGTCCTCTGTATATTGAGTCACGCCTGCATACACTACAGCTTTCATTTCCTGACCATCAAATCAGCCTGGAAGTGACAAGAGATAGAAATAGCCCATCTCTGCTGTCACACAATAGCAAAACCTGTCTCCATTTTTGGCAGTTTTCACTTTTTTAAATATATGAATCAGCCACAATATTGAAACCACTGAAATGTGAAGTAAACAAAAAAAGACAGTTCAATTCAGCTGGCCTCTTTCAAGGGGTAGGACATTTAAGGGAGAAAGTTAACTGTCAGGGTTTACGTGTTTGAAACGGGCAAGATAGTCAAGCATAATCTGAGTGACTTTGATTAGGGCCAAATTATAATGGCTGAACAACTGGGTCAGAGCATCTGCTAGACAGCAGGTCCTCTGGGGTGTCTCCAGTATGCAGTGGCAGACGGACAACCATTGAACCAATGACAATGTCATGGTCACCTAAAGCTCTTTTATGCACAAAGGGAACAAAGCTTGCCCCTCTGGTCTGATCCCACAGCAGAGCTACTTTAGAACAAATTGCTGAAAAAGTTAATGCTGGTTATGATAGGAAAGTGGCATAATAAGCTCACAGCAGCTTAATGGATGTGCACTTTTGCAGCTGCCGTCCACCATTGAAAGGAACAGTGTCTGAAGGTGTCCTGATGTGATGAATCATATTTTGTTTTCTATCATATGGATAATGATATGCTTTTTATCCGTATAACTTACATGGGGAAGAGATGGCACCACAATGAACTGGGAAGAAGGCATGTGATGTTCTGTGCAGATTTCTGCTGGGAAACAGTGGGTCTGGCATTTGTGTAGACGTTAGATTATGTACACCTCTTTGCTGGTAACATTTTTCACTAACAACGTTGACTCTTTAAGCCAGATGCTCTGCCCTGACATACTGCAAAAATTGTTCAGAAATATTTTGAGGAACATGACAAACAGTTCAAAGTGTTGACTTGGTCTCCAAACTCTCCATATCTTAATCCAATTAAGCATCTGAGGGATGTGTTGGACAAACTAGGTTGATCTCTGGGGTCCATCTTGCAACCTACAGGATTTAAAGGATCAGCTGCTAATTTCTTGGTGTCAGAGATCACAACACACCTTCAGAGATCCCTAACTCGGTGGCTCAGAACATTTTTGTTGGATTTGCGCAATAAGAGGCAGATCTAATCTTACCAAAACGTATTGATCACTGAGTCATATATTTTACACTTTCACTTGCGCTGCTCTGATGCTTTTCTGCCTTTGAAACCATGTTAAGAGCAAATGCTTGGGATCATAAAACTGTAAAGTATACACACACACACACACACACACAAACACACACATTTGGCTTTTATTATGTCAGCTGTTCCCCTGCTGAACAGTACATTAGCCAGCCTTCCATCCATTCATCTTAGTAAAATCAACAAAGTAGCAAAGCCCTTTTTATATAAATGATGATTCTCATTGGTCTTTATTCCTTTTCCATGTCTCCTCGGGAGCCATTTATGTCGTTTAGGCTGTGGTTTGGGACTGTATCTTTCATAGAGGGAGATCTATCATCAGTAATGAAGCAATGTGCTCGAGTTAGGCCATCAGTTAGAGGACAGAACTTAACGCTGGGCCTCTTTGCTTGTGGTAGTTTCTTTACTTTTCTTATGTTAGTGTTAGGGTTGAAAGTGTTCGAGTGCATGTTGCATCAGTGCTGGAGAATGGTGTTGTAGTCCTTGTAATCTGAGAGAAGGAGGCAGCTTTAGGGCGTTTGGCTGCAGCTATTTTAATCTTAAGGCTGGAGCATTAAGTCAGTGCACTGAGGCAAACGATAGAGCTGTGGAGAGGCACTCCCTCAGGGCTGCCTATTAACACTAATAAAACTAACAGGAGAAAAGAGCACATTGGAATTACACAGCAAAGTGAGTGTATATGTGTGTAAGACAGAAAGAGAGAGTCTGGAACTTCACATTTGCAATGACTTTTTTTCAGGGAGTGAATCTGTTTAAGGCCCTCTGTGTTTGACCAAACTTAAGTATTCACGGCAGTGTGTGTTTGTATGTGTTGAGTATTGCATTTACTTTCCGTGTGTGTGTGTTGGTACACATGTGCATGTACATTGGCTATGATATAGAGGATAGAGGTGTGTGTGCGCGCCTTTGTGCGAGCGTTAGTAGGGCTTTCCTTTGGTCTCTCCTCTCTCATTCACCCTACTTTTCCTTCATGGCTGAATATCTCCATGACGACCCTATCCTCCTCTCTCTCTCTCTCTCTCTCTCTCTCTCTCTCTCTCTCTCTCTCTCTCTCTCTCTCTGGCATGCGTCATGCACAGGAAAAGTGCTTTATTCCCCTGTGGAACTCAATCTAACCCCCTTCACTTACACACACACACACACACACACAATACACACACACACACACACCTGCAAAATGCAACCTCCTCTTTGCTCATCACCCTATGTGTTTGGCAAAACGTCAGAGACTCTCGCACTTATACACACACACACACACACACATACAGTAGAAGGGAGCACGTCACACTCCAGGCATAAGTGCGCTTCAGAACCGGTAACGAGAGAGAGAGAGAGAGAGAGAGAGAGAGAGAGAGAGAGAGAGAGAGAAAATAAAGTCTTATTGTTCTCCAGCAGCGTGCATTGGAGGTGTGGCATCTTCCGGGCGTTGTCGTGAAACGGAAGGCAGCCCGGGCGCTGTTCTCTCTCTCTCTCTACAGGCTGATCACTAAGACGCTGATCGCAGGGAGGCTGATCCTTATGGCAAGACCCGCAGCCACAGGTAAGCAGCACACACACAAAGCACACACGCGCGCGCAATCACACACTGCTTTCTCGTGCGTACAGATTCAGACGACAGTGTCATCTGTGTTGTTAAGCATACAGAGTCGAAAAGATGCAGAAAGTGTGAGTCTGCGCCTGTGTGTGCGCTTGTGACAAAGATACTGAGCGCACTACAGGCTGTATATGGGTGGCAGGTACAGGAGCAGATCAGAGGTGTGTGTGTGTGTGTGCGTGTGTGTGCGTGTGTGAGTCATAAAGGAGGATGTGGTGATGAATTCTGCCTGTGGCTTCAGAGAGAGATGCAGCAGATTCCCATAGCGCACACACTCCTCTCCTGCTGTGCTTTGAGAAATAAGAAAGATGAGTGGGAAGTACGTGTGTCCGTGTATGTATTGTTTTAGACTTATACATGTACACTTTTTGAGAAAGTGGGTATTCCATTAAAAACCTATGGGAAGTGTGTGTGGGGATGAATAGGGGTTCACCTGTGTGTGTTAATACAGAAGAAACTGAAAAAGCCTTGAGAAGTCCAGGATGAGTGTCTGCGTCTCTCTCTCTGTGTGTGTGTGTGTGTGTGTGTGTGTGTGTGATTTTTTATGACATAAGTACCTGCATATGTGAACCAGAAGAAGGCCTCATAGATCTCTGAGAAAGTGGGTATTTTATGAAAAAGCTTTTAAATGTATCAGAACCTGCTGAAACAAAACCTTGTATTCTGCCATATTTTTACATTATAAAAAAAAACTTGTATTCCTATGTTCCTATATGTTCCTATAACTTACATTAGATAAAAAATATGTTCTGTCATAATTATTAAGAGTAAGAGGTTTTGTTCCAAAATTGTTTTCTTTTTTTTTTTTTTTATTAAAGCATTGAAAGCTGTGCACGCGTGATGTGTGTGTGTGTGTAAATGTGTCACAGGCAAGTGTGTCACAGACTGACCTGATAGTTCCTTCACCTGCCGAGTGCGACGGTTAGGTGTCAGTGTTGATATGGCTTTTTTGCCGGGCTCTATCTCTGTGTGAGAAATAGAGGCAGCAGAAGCCATCTCTTCTGAAGATAAGCCTATCTCTCTCTCCTTCTCTCTCTCTCTCTCTCTCTCTCTCTCTCTCTCTCTCTCTCTCTCCCTCTTTCTCTCTCTCTCTCTCTCTCTCTCTCCCTCTCTCTCTCTCCTCTTTCTCTCTCTCTCTCTCTCTCTCTCTCTCTCTCTCTCTCTCTCCCTCTCCCTCTTTCTCTCTCTCCCTCCTCTCTCTCCTCTCTCTCTCTCTCTCTCTCTCTCTCTCTCGCGAACACAAACACACACAGAGCTGCCAAACCCACCTCTTCATCCACAGCATCTCTCTCTCTCTCTCTCTCTCTCTCTCTCTCTCTCTCTCTCTCTCCCTCTCTCTCTCCCCCCTCTCACTTTCACTCTGTCTCGCCCTCGCCCGCTTACTCGCTGATAGACCTGAAGTGGTGGGACAGTGATGGATGCTGTTTCCCTGTAAAGAGCAAAAAGTCTGCTTTTCAGGAGGACAAGGGGGACAGCTCTACTCTGTCAGAGAGAAAGCGAATGAAGAAGCCCCACTGACTCCACAGATATGGTCAGCAAAGGAGGCTGGAGAGTAACGGAGTAGATGCATAAGAGAATGAATGAGTACGTAAGCATATTACTCACCTTGGCGCAATTCCTGGTAATGAAGGTGCGTGGGCAAACCACGCTTATTCGTTTTAAACCTTTATAGGCTGAGTTATGGGCTCAGCAGATCACCCAGATGTCGAAGAGCATAAACAGAGAGAGGGAGGAGAAGGTAGAGGCCAGGGAGTATGGAGATGGTGCTGCTACAGCACTGTAAACTAAACACAATCTGCTAAAACATAATACACCCTGAGTGTAAACTATATCAATAAATAATCTTTGGGTTTAATTTTTTCTAGAGTGACATTCATTTTATGGAGCTTCATTTAACATTTTAGTGTGTATGTTTTTGTTAGGTCTATAGTTCATCTTTAACTTAATCCTAATCTTAGATACTGCCAAATGCTACGAATTCAGGGTTGGGATTGGAAATATTGTTTATATCCACCAAATATATATATATAAAAAACACATTACATTTTAAAATACCATTAATACTTATGTAATAACGATGTGTGTGTATTTCATAATCATTAGTGCATATTTTAAAATATAGGCAGAAATGAATCTTCACTCACTCGCTCATTTTCTTAGCCGCTTGTCCTGAGTACAGCTGCGGGGGGAGGTGGAGCCTTTCATTTTTGTTTAAACAGTTAATGAAATGTTGTAATTATTTTTGTCAAGCTTCCAATTATCCTAGCATTTCTATTACCATCTTTTATCATCCAGTCTTTCATCTAGTTTTTGATTAAATATATTTATTTTGTCTGTATTATTGGTCGTTATTATTGTGGTCAGAGAAATAAAACTGATTATTACAAAACTAAAATTCAAAGAGGGACTCAACCAGTGGCTTCTAAGCATCGCTGAGGCTGCTGCTAAAGCCTGAATAGACAGATAAATTAATGCGATGAGGTTATTATTTTTCTTACGGTTTTGTGCTTGACCCGAACAGTCTTTTAAGTGGTGGACATGTGGTGGACATGAGGGATAAGCTTAGCAGTGGTGTTGAACTGGATTGCTGTATGTTTTGTGGACTCAGTAAAATCACTTCTACCCTCTTTATAATCAGATCTGCAAAATTCATAGAAAAAAATGGAAAGGAAGTCACTTGCTTAAAAAAACAATAAGCCTAAGAATAAGCCTGTTCAGTTCGCGTTGTTTTTTATGCAGCCACCTGTATACATTCATGCAATGTATTCAGAATCCAGCCATCTATCTTTTCTCTTGCTATTCTGCCCAACTACAGTACTGTGCAAACGTTTTAGGCAGGTGTGAAAAAATGCTGTAAAAAAGAATGCTTTCAGAAATATAAATAATGATTGTTTATTTTTATCAATTTACAAAATGCAAAGTGAGCGAACAAAAGAAAAATCTAAATCAAATCAATATTTGGTGTTACTACCTTTTGTCTTCAAACCAGCATCAGTTCTTCTAGATACACTTGCACAAAGTCAGGGATTTTGTAGGATTATAGTCGGTGTATGATCAACCAGTTTTACCAAACAGGTGCTGATGATCATCAGTGTCACATGCAGGTTGAAACACAGTCATGTTTGGAACAACCTACCAGCCGAGTTCCTTCAAAAACTGTGTGCAAGTACCTAGAAGAACAGATGCTGTTTTGAAGACAAAGGGTGGTCACACCAAATATTGATTTGATTTAGATTTCTCTTTTGTTCATTCACTGCATTCTGTTGATTGATGAAAATAAATGATTAACACTTCTATTTCTGAAAGCATTCTTTGTTTACAGCATTTTTTCACACCTGCCTAAAACTTTTGCACAGTACTGTATCTTTTGCAGACAATAACTGTAAAATGCATGGTGTTGGAAGAGCACACTACAACTGAAGTTGACTTTTGTATTGTCTCACACATGGCACAGTGCTCAAAATTAGCTGAAATGAAAACAATTCAGGGTTACACAAAAAATATAATTCTTTCACATGTTGGAGAAAAGTGTGTGAGTGGACTGTTCAGACCCCTTTTGGATTTCCATTTTCTGAAGGTGTCTCTCAGGGTCTGCGTTAAGAAAGTGGAACACAAAAAGGGCGTGAAAGCTACATGCGTGTGCACAAGTATGTGCGAAAGTGTGAGACAGCCTGTGAGAGAGAAGCCGTTGTGTCTCGATTGAAAATAAAGGTTCAGGGTGTTTTCAAGAAGGTGCTTTTCAAGAGGGCTCATCAACACCGCTCACACTCAAAGGCTCAGCCTTCTTATAAGAGTGCTTGGATTTGAGAGGTAAGATCATTGGCCTATCAATCAAATCTGATCTTCACTAAGACCCAGTCTGCCAACTACTAATGTGACTTTAACGTTTATGGCCAAGCCCCTTAAATGGATAATCAATCAATAACATCACAAAGGCTGTAACAGCATCGACTGTGATTTAATCAGAGATATCACGTTGTGTTTGAGGGCTTCTGCTACACCGCTTCCAAATGCCATAGCATAATTATGGACAACACATTAGGTTAAAGAGCCAGTTGCCTCTTAATCAATTGTAACAAAAAGTTTATTTCTATAAAATTTTGTTTATGAATAAAAATGCCATTTTGGCTCATTAAATGGGTAAAAAAGTGTTCCTTTTGTGACTAACAAACAGAAAGTAAATCAAATGTGATACTGTTTCATGAGCTTATTCAGCCCACACAGTGTGAGCGTCAACTTTAAAACAAAGACTAAAATAAATCACCCAGTTTGTCTGTAGAGAAATCAAAATCATATTGGCCAAAAAAATTCATGATCAGCGCATCCCTAATTTACATACTCGTTGGCTCCAATTGCGAATGGGTAAGTTACTGGAGTTGTTTAATAGCATTTGTCAAAGTGCAAGCAAATTCTGGACATTACTGTTGGTGGAAAAGAGTTGTTGTTGGACCCAATCAAAGGAACCAAGGAACTTGGTATTCACTATTTGGTATTCAGAAATTCAGCTAATTGCATGCTAGTCCACATATCAATAAAATGGTGGCCACAAACAATGAGTAATGACCCTGGGGGGTTTGTTAAGCACCAGGCCGAGCTCCAGCAGCCAAGCTAATAAGCCAGACAATTGAACTGTCTGTCGTTTGATGCAAAAAAATCTAAGTACAAGTCTAGGCTATTCTCCAGATTACATGCAGCACTGTCAGAAGTGGGATTTGTCAGCGTGCTATCATAGGTTTGTGTTTGGTGTGAGGGGTGGAGGCTAGGAAGGGTGTTTATCACCTGAGGCCTTTGACCAGTTCCAGTTGGCTGTCAGATTTAATGGTCAAAGCACACTGCTGCTTTTACATCGCAAGAATGAGGCCATGCAGCTCTTTAGAGAAGTAAGGAGGCAAGCCTAGGTTTTCTTTTTGAGATTGTGTGGATCACAGTGTGTAGAGTGAAGACTTTGTTTCTTAAGACAGCTCGCTAATGCTTTCAGTCCTTGAGCATTCTATGTCATATGGCATCACGGCTGGGTAAAAAGGCAAGACCTTTGAATTCGGTCTGACTGAGCATATGTTTGTGCCTTTTAATTAGACTCCCTTTCAACATACAGACGGCACATGTCCAGCTATGCTCTGGAGCTTCCTGACTGTCCTCAGGGAAATTCATTAGCAGCAGCAGGTCTTTTAAGAAAATTTATTCGCACTTTCCACTCCATGATTCATCTTAATAATGGCTAGTTTTCGAAACTCTTTATTACTTTCCGATATTTCCCCTCTGATACTTTTTTAACCATGGCTGTCTATGCCAGCACCCCTGTGGCCACAAATAAATTGAAGTTGTGATCTCTCTATGAATAGACCTCCATGGTTCAGCGGGCCCCGTAACCTTACTTCTGCATGCAGTGCACACACTCTTGCTGCCTCCAAGCACGTGAAGAGCTCAGTGTAATCATTAATGTATTTGTTACTGTGACCGCTGTTTCTTTGCACAGCTCTGCACAGGTGTATGAGTGCAGGTATTTGTTATTCCTGCTGGCTTGTTAGTTTGTTTGGGAACAAACCGATCTCCGAAGAGTCGAGGCCCGATAACTGTCCCACACACAATCTGCATTGTGTGCATGAATTAGCATATATCAGCTGACACACTGAATATGTATGTGAGCATGTGTGCGGGTCTGTCTGTCAGGGCCAGTGTGTGTGTCAGAACCCGTCCAGGATCCAATCACTTGAGCTGCTATTAAACTACTTTGAGACAGCTCAGCGAAAACACTTCCAAAGTGTGCCAAAAAAGTCTCAGAACATCTAATAGCCTTATTTATTTGATCTTGGCAGGAAAGCTTAAACTTAAAGCAATTTGATTGAACAGCCCCTGAACTGTTGGTTCTAGAAAGCCAGAGTATTAGAGCAAAAATAAATACATTTCAGAAGCCTGAAAAATGTCTTTTTTGCTGAAGTTCCATTAAAAACTTGCTGAATCTCTTTTAAATATAGCCAGTGATTTAACTGATTTAACTAATGATTAACTAATAGAGTCATTACAAAATAAGAAAATTTGAGTGGCTTTTTTGTAATACTTTGCTTTGAATTTCCTCTAAATTGCTTCTTATTTATTGCCATTATCCAGTTTTTTTTTCCTATTTCACGGCATCTAAAATTGATTTGAAATTGGAACTCATAAATACAGTGGATGAAAAATCAACCCCTCTGATTTTTCAGTATGTTTAATTAGTATAATTTAGTCTAGTGATAATTATTTAGGTAGCGATAGGAACCAGGCATCACAGTGCATACAGCGCATGCATAGTTTTATAGAATATCCCAAAAAAATCAGTAAATCCAGTTTTATAATATTGTAATTAAAATACTTGTTCTGAGTTTTTGTCTGTAGTGTTCATGAATTTTTTTTTTCTGGGGACTAATTACAAAAGGCTATGCATGCCTGCCTGCTATGAATTAAAAGTATGTTTTAAATCTTATCTCAATACTGTAGTTTAACAATTCAGAAAAGTATTAATTATCTTTTAGGGCTACAGTTTGTAGGTAAGTTTTAGAGATATTAAACACTTCCGACATCTGGTTCCTCTCAGCATCACTGATAAAAGTAACTTTATTTAAAAGGGTCCTTGTCATTTGCAGCCCCTGGTTAAAAATGAAGGATTAAATACTAATTAAATTAAATACTAATGATATATTAGAAACACTGATATTTTTATGTCACAGATTTCTTTTTTATTTAACTGCTGAACGTTCCTCAAACACAGTAAAATTAAATTAAATACTTTTAATTAATGGTCTGGTTAAATAAGGTAATAAAGAATGAAATAAAATAAATAAAATCTTCCAAAAAATATCTCATATGTTGCTCCTCTTCTCTAATGAAAAACAATATTCTCTTTCAAGATAGTTCTTGGATAGCAGTTGACAGATCAGCTTTCCAGGAAACAGCCTTATCATTTTTTTTTTTCATTTCCACCATAAATTTTAAATGTGTTGAGATTGTTTGCTGCCCATGTCACTGAGCTCATGTGCTTTTCCTGAAAAAAAGTTTCAGCACTCTTAGCTTTTTGGCGAAATCCATCATCATCCTGAAAAATGACTTCGTTGCCAATCCAGTTTTCTATTCATGGAACGAGAAAAGTTTATACAAGAATTTCAGTTTACACCTGTCCATTGACTGTTGAGGTGATGATTGCCATCTCCCCTGGTCCTTTACCTGGTCTTCAGCCCCAGATTATAAATGAGTCTAGGAAGCATAATCAGAGAGTAATGTTATGTGTGTCATTAGAAAGTCACCAGACAAAAGTTCTAGCATCATCTCCTTGGCCAAAGCAAATTTGTGATTCATCACTGAATATCACTTTCATCCAAGCATCCAGACAGCATGATTTCTTCTCCTTAGTCAATGCTACTGAACTTCTATTTTTATGTTAGTGCTGGTTTTTATTTTGCTTCTCTGGATGTAAATCACATTTCAATTAGCCCATTTCTTACACTTCTATCACAACCTGTCATAAACTCCCCTTTTCTTTATATTTTCATAAAAATCTACCAACAGCTGTCTGAGCAACCATCATGCTGCTCTCTGCTGGACTTCCTTCCTAGGTTCCCAGGAGTTTTGTAATCCTTTCCATTATTTCAGTTTTGCCAGTTGCCCAAGTCCATCAGCTTTCTTTTTTAAGCTCTACCACTTTCTTAATTGAAGGCACTTAAAATAATAAAAAAATTAAATGTATTGATTTGCTACAAAATAAAAAACAACTTAGATGAACTTTGGTTTGGTTGTGTTTTGTTTTTTATGGAACATAGGTTGATATAAAAAGAATTAAGTTAAAAAAATTAACTTTTTTTTTTTTTATTAACATTTTCTCTCCAGTTCACATATATAAATTTAGCTCCTAAGCTTTTTATTTATAAATCAACATCTATGGTTCATCTAAGCTATGATTTATACTCCTTTGGTATAAATCAGACACGAACATTCTTACATGTAGACATGTTGATATGAGTCTTGATATGAGGCTGGTTTTAGTTGACTTGAGAATGAGTCTAATTTCTGGACCTACATTAAGAAACCTGGCATCATGCTTTCCCCTGGTGTAACCTGGAGAGGGTGTTTGCATGGTAGAAGAGACAGCATTATTTTAGCTGTGTATCCAAATGAATAATATTTCTTACAGGACTAAGTGCAGTGCAGCAATGTGAACCATAGTTTGGAGTGGCTTCTGGGATGTGGAGTTTCTTAAAACTCGACATCCCAGGTAGGTCCAAAGGTAGGTAGGTAGGTCCAAATGAAAAAAATCATCAGTTTTAACCTGGCTTCTTCAGTATTATGGCACACTAACACTGTCTCGTTTACTTTTGCACTTCAAAAATGAGCTGTTGCATACACTTCCACAGCTACCATGTATTAGCCTTAATTTTTCAGTTCATTTGATTTCTCCTTACTTACAGCAGGAGGCCTGCTGCAGGTGTGTGTATCTGTGTATGATGTGCTGCACATGTACAGTGTCACTGAGCTTCCTTCATCAGGAATTTCAAAGGCTTATTTTGCTTTTGTCTAGGGTCTGTGCCAAAGCCACTTTAGACCCATAATAGTAATGCACTGCATGGCAACCATTCCCAACTGCCCTTAACAGCATGGCCTCGCTCAAAGGCTGCTGTCATTTTAAGTTAATGCCCTCAATATGCCGAGTAGGGGAAAAGGGAACACCTCGCCAGGAGGCCTGTGTTATCGCACTGTGCGGAAAAGAGTGCATGCATGAGCAGAAATAGCAAAACAGCAACGACTCACATGAGCTTATAATGTGTCAAAACACAGATTACATAGAATGATGTTTTTAATAATCTCATGATTATCTGCTTATATTATCTTCTTATCCAATAAATCTATTTAAGTGTAATAGTGACAGTTGCAGGACTGAATATGCCATGCTGTTAACTATACTCTGATTTATTTGGGATGTAGATTAGATGACATATATACTAAATCCATCCATCCATCCATCCATCCATCCATTCATTCTCTGCTGCTTGTCCCAAACGGGGTTGCGGGGGAGTGCCGGTGTCCAACCCAGCGCACACAGGGCGAGGACGGGGGACGCACCCTGGACAGGTTGCCAGCCCATCGCAGGGAGGAGTGGGACGGGGACGGCACCTTGCTCAAGGGTACCTCAGGGCAACCTATTGGGAAGGGGCTCGAACCCCGATCCTCCGATCATAGGGCCAACGCCCTAACCACTAGGCTGCCCCATATACCATTATATATACTTAAATAAACTATTTCTACTACTGTTTTTTACACATCTGTATACAGCCCGGCTCTGATGGTGGATGTGAACATTACATTATGGTTAATGTAAATGAACCATAATGTAAAAAAAAAAGGTTATTTTGAAATATTTTGATTACTGTTTACAATATAGCTTCAGATTTTCAGACACCGTACAGGTCAGTTATATTCAAATTATGTAAAAAATTAGGTAAAAAAACTAAACTAAAAAAGAGATCAGTGACATATATGCATATTTCTGTTGTCAAGTATTATTTTGTTATTGTCAGATATTTGCTTTATATTTAGTATTTGGAAGCTTTGTCTTTTTTAAATAAAAAAAAAAATCCAGGCCTCAAGTACAACACATTTTGTCAGCAAAGACTTAACGTCAGTGTTTATTACTATATGAAAATGTAAATCTGAATAAATACATTAAGAAACCATTGGAGCTGGTTTACTGGGGCTATTTACGTCCCCTCAGAGTGCAATAACTGCTTTTCATTCAGCCATTCAGCCAAAATAAAAATATTATAGTTAGAGGTTGGCAAGTTTGATGAATAATCTCATATTTAATTATATTTATTTCCTCCCGTAGATGAGGTTTTAGCCTTTGTCATCCTTCTCACATTCAGACAGTCCTCCAGCTCCAAAAGCTACCCTGCCTTCCAGTAAACTCTTCCAAATCTCTGACTGAGTTTAACTTAGTCTGTATGTCACTCTTACTGTAGCTTTTATTGATAGATGCAGTGGAATTAAATGAAATAATAAAATAATGATGTTAACACTGATGATTGTAAATAAAATGATTCAGTTAATTACACACCTAGCATCTCCATGACACATAAAAGTTAGGCGAGAGGAAACAATCACAGCTTCTATAACAACATATGGCACAGCTTGGCTCCAGCTAACTGTTAATGCATTCTGACTCCTTACTGGACATAGTTTGAATTGGAGTGATGAAAATATGTTACATTTTGGTTGAATATGAAATATAAATTCTCATTTAAAAGGAAAAGTGATTAGGAGAAATGATTAGGATGTAGGGAATAAATTTGACCAAGGAGGTAGGAGTTTAAATACCTGGGATTAACAGTTCAGAGCATGGGGGCAGTGTGGAAGAGAGGTGAAGAAGAGAGTGCTGGCAGATTGGAACGGGTGGAGAAGAGTGGCAGGAGTGATCTGTGACAGACGGGTAGCAAAGTGAAAGGGAAGGTTTACAAAACAGTAGTTGAACCAGCAATGTTATATATGTTGGAGAAGGTAAAAAAAAAAAGGCAGCAAAAAGATGGCAAGATGCTAAGATTTGATTTTGGGAGTGACGAAAAACAAGATTCTATTGGTTTGGACATTTGCAGAAAAGAAATACAGATTATTTTGGGAGAAGGCTGTTGAGGATGGAGCTGCCAGGAAAGAAGAGAACCTGAAGCCCGAACAGGAGGTTTATGGATGTTGTGAGAGAGGACATGCAGACGGTTAGAGGAAGATGCAGAATACAGGAAGGGATGGAAACAGATGTTTCGCTATGGCAACCCCTAACAGGAGCAGCTGAAACAATAGAGACTCACTGTAAGGATGATTTTGAGAATGAGCATTAAAATATTTGTTCAGAAATATCTATCAAAGTATTTAAAGCCTGTGTATGCCTTATACACATGTGCATGTGAGTGGTGAGGTGAGGGTTACTGTTCTCTGTCGAGTTTCGCCTGCAGGGTTAATTAGCATTGCAGAGTTGATGTCTGGAGGCAGTTGTCGGCTCATCAAACCCTGCCTTTGCTTCTCTCCCTATTTCTCTGTCTCCCTGTCTCTCTTTGTCTCTCTGTATGAGTGCTGTTTAACTGGAGGCATCTTCTGTGTATGCAGTATAGAAAACAACAACCAAGCACAAATCTGAACAGAAGTGTCCCCCCAACACACACAAACACACTGAGATGTACAAGAGGGAAGAGCAAACCTGATGGCCAAACATCAGTGTGTGACTGCACACACATTAGTATTATTAGCTGAGGACGGCAGGTGGAAAATGAATGAATCAGTATGCCTCCGTTTTGTATGTCATCAGTTTGTCCATTTCGTCTTTTTTGAGATTCAAGAGAAATTTCAATTTTACTGCAGTTTCTCTGGGTAATATCTTTAGATCTTAAATAATTCACCTTCTGCCTCCTGTGTTCCAGCTCTCCTTTTATGTTTTTAAATAATATATATAAATATTACCACGTGGTTTAGAGATTGTTTGCTTAGGGTGGTAGCATTTGCTCAAACGGATGATGGATGACTGACTCATTAACTCATTAAGTATTTCCTAATTTACATGGAAAATAATCATTGTCAACATCCTCAACCTAAGCTGTTAAATATAAAGCAGGCCTACAAATGAAAATCAGCTCCAGGATTAGTAATGAACGTGTCAAAAAGTGCCCAGAATGAGTAAGTCAGAGATGGTGTTGCTGCTGTTACTAATCCACAATGACAAATGTGAAAAGAGCTCCTGGGCCTACAGCAACTTTAAAGAGACGAGAAAGAATCACTACGGTACTCCAAAAAAAAAAAAAAAAAAATTCATGACTGGGAATTTAAGTACCTTATGTGCAAACGTAAAGGATGTCTGTGTATATACATGGTGTTTGGGTTTCATGTCTATGTGTCAATGTGTATTTTAATCCTTGTGATATGAGGAGCAGATGCTGACAGGCTGAACAAGCGCAACCTGAATGTGAGCCCAGATTCACTACTGAAGCCCAATAAACTTTACCACGTTCAGGCCTTTAGCTTCCAGAAAGTGAAAGCATTAATGATACAATACAAAGCATATACATTTATATGCATACATTAAAGTATGTAAAAATATTATTATATTCTCCTTCTCCCTCCTCTTTCTCTCATTTTCTCTCATAGTCTTTACATGCAAACAGTAACAGCGGTGCACATATAAAGCAATGCACTTTATAGATACAAGGAAATTAAATAAAGTTCATAAATGTATATCAACCTTTAAAGGTCCTTTATCCCACATATCACTAGCATGCTTTAAATATTTTATTAACACCACATCTGAATGCAACAAATGTGCGATTAATATGACACTTTTCTAAATCTGATTTAGAATATATTGATTTATAACTGACTCAGTCAATACAAGAGAGTACAATAAACAATGTCTCTGCTTGTCGCTGTGCGAAATTTCATTGAGGAATGGAAGTTAAGGAGAACTGTTTAATTAAACAGAAAAACACACTTAATGCTTAAAGCCTGGTCATGTCTGCAAACCAAAACCCGCCCATCACAGCCATGCACCTTCAAGAAGATTGGCTGGCACAAGAACAGTGCTTCAGTATTTTTACACAAACATTTGTCATCTGATCACAGATCTCAGGGTCTGATCTGAAGAAAAAGAATGCATGAATATTACAATAAGACAATGATGTGAAACATATATCAAAATCAATAGCTGCTATTTCAAGACAGGAATGGAATAAAGGTTTCTGGTGATCTCCACCCTCTTTAGACTTAAATATAATACAAAAGCTGTGAATATCTTAACCATGCTGTGCACGCAAGACAACCTA
This sequence comes from Hepsetus odoe, assembly GCA_017165825.1. NCBI lineage: Eukaryota > Metazoa > Chordata > Actinopteri > Characiformes > Hepsetidae > Hepsetus > Hepsetus odoe. The sequence goes on from CM029367.1 coordinate 15,097,706, forward strand.
TTAACAGACCTGAACTAGCATTCTGCAAGGAGGTTTGGCAGAAATCCTAAATTAAGGAAGACTAGCTACAAAAATATTTAGAGGCTCTCTGATTTTAGCTAGAGAGGGTCTTATTAAATATTGACTGAAACATTTTATGTTATTAAATTCAGCAAATAAATAATAATTATGCAAACTTGGATTTTAAAAAGATAATATCTTTTGCATTAATATTAGCTCTTTAATGCAATTTAATGTTCTCTCTCTCTCTCTCTCTCTCTTTCTCTCTCTCTCTCTCTCACACACACACACACACACACACACACACACACACACACACACACAGAAATACACTCCATCACACTTCAGCTTTCTATCAGAGACAGTCATTAAATCCGAACATCACTATAGAGACTGAACACTATAGAGACACACACGTAATGTAATGTTATTTAAAAAGATGTCTCACCTGATCTCCGGGGATAAATGAAACATACAAAGATGGGATGGGATCTTGAGTGACAGGTGTGTTGCTATGGGTGGGCAGCACCACAGGGTGTCCGTGTGGTGTGTGTGTGGGGGTGTGTGTGTGTGGTGAGGGATACACAAGGAAGTGAATGTGTAATAACACAGAAATCAATAGCCAGAGTCAATAGCGCTCCAGTGGGCCGGATCAGGCTCCCATAGAGATCCTACAGCAGCCTGCCAGAAAGTGTTACAGCCAGGACACATAGGGCTCGTACATGCCACCTAAACTCAGCTGTGTCTGTACTAGATGATCACCAAATGTAGTTCAGGATGTATTGCTGAATTAAACATGATGTGCAAAGACCTGGCAAGATCAAGGTCACACCAGCGTGCATGTACCCGTCACACGCTCGCAGAAAAGAATACACACAGCACACGTTATTAATGTATATGCCTACTTTCAACTCTCTTACTCTTCTCTCACACTTTCTCTCTTCCTTGCTAACTGTCGCACAAAGGCACACACACACACATACATGCATACGCAAACACCCTGTGGGAGACGGGTGTTTGGCTCTCAGTGACTGTGGTGGTTTCACTCAATGAAAAATGGATGAGACTAAAATTAGATCAACTATAATTAGACAAAGTAAGAAAAAAAAACACAAGCTTCAAAAATCGAGCTCTTAGCAAGTGAGACACAGAGAGTCACAGGGAGGAGATAAATACAGAGATGGAGCTGAGATAGAGATATATAGATAGGTCTTTTTTACCCATCTAAAAAAAAGGATGAAGAAAATTCTCCAATTTGCTTTCTAAAGCTCCAGCAGTGAGCAGAGAGAAGCTTTAGATTGACACACCTGTCAGTATTTGACATCTCTGTAAGAGTAATCTTTATTGAGGAGCAAATGGTGGGAGGAATATGTAAATTCAAACAAGGCTGTGTGCTCTTCTCAAAAGTGTAGGACTAGTTGTTTGCCAAGCCTATTTTACCTTTTCATTAATAAATCTGGATTTCCTACTTGGCGCCTCTGCTTAACACTTAAATCTGTAAAAGGTCTGAATGTGGACCTTTATTGTTGCTGCTCACTCCAAATAATATAGAAGTACATTTCTTTTACCTTAGACCTTACTTTTAAAAATGTGAAAAATAAAGCCTTGAAACCAAAGCCAAAGGCTATTCCACTTGAACAGTATTCTGTTTTAACATTTTTACCCTCTTTTTTAATCATTAAATAAATCATTTTTATCATTACCTATGTATCATTATTTCCTACTTTTATATGTTAAGAGTACGACTGTAAGATAAGTCACACATTTTAAGAAAAACAGGAAACCTAATAACATGCAACATGTATACTGACCTCATATGAAAACTAGACCAGTCTGGTTCTACAACTAAAATCTGGTGTTAGGAACCTGGATGTATTTTAGGGAAATGATTTGAGAATTCCGGGAAAGATTCTGTAATATATACATATTAAATTATAAATCAAATGTTGCATGATGAGCTTAAATGTATCACTTACGCACTTCTCCTAAGATTTGTGTTTTTTTGTCCAAGCCTGCTGGACCTTAATTTACAATTGCAGTCAAAAAAAGTCTGAAAAGTCACTATTTTATTCTTTTTCCCAAATGCAAGTAGGACAGGTTTGTCATCTATTAAAGAAGTCCCAATGAGATGAAAAAGACCCTCTAATTTGCCTTGTAAAGCTCCAGCAGTGAGCAGAGACATGCTCATGACTAGCCCCTCTGTCAGTATGACATCCCTTTAAGAGTGATCTTGAAGGCGGAGTACAGTAGGAGTAGTGAAATATGTGAGAATTGATTTCTCAGTGTGTGTTAGAGAGGGAGATAAAGAGAACAGGAACCTGTGTGTCTTGGTATTCAATGATAAAAATGGAGCTGATCTCAGGTCTCAATGAGTATGCCGTTTTTGATGATTTATTGATTAATTTAAGCATCTAAAATGGCTCTTCTTGATCCAGTCAACTTTGGGCTGAATTACACCAGCGCTCATTCACTCTCCAGCTGAGCCTGCTGTCGTCAGAGCGGCCTTCAGCTTCCAGTGGATTGAATTGAATTATTAACTCATTAAAACTTAATAAACTCCTCCGGTGAGCAGGACTGCTCACTCTAACGAACCGCAGGCCCCCTGTCCAGCCCCCCTTCCCCCCAGCCCCATCACCACCAACCAGACATACTCTCTCAGTCTTCATTCTGACACCAGCACTGGCAGGCAGGCTTCAGACACCCAGCAGGCGAATTAGGCAGAACAGTGAATGAGACCCAACTGCGTGAAGCCTTGCCAATGCTTTTTTGACTCTCTCTCACCTATACACACACACACACACTGCCAATCTCACTCACCCTCCGAAGCCGATACAGTGACAAATGCCATTTCGTCCACTGATATTGATTTGAAAGGAAAGCCAACCACTGTGCTAACTAATCGTTTTGAGTTGTCGAATGGAAAACCAGCCAAGTTCATGTCGGAGCAGTTTCCGATATCTGAATTCTCATTTCAGCTCTCTGAATATTCTCCACAATGTGGGGCTATTTGTTCTCCGATGACACCCACACCAGCAGTATCTAATAAATGTGTCAGTGTTTGTTGTTACATATTTTATCTACATAATGTGAAATTAATTGTTTGTTATTATAAATGGTGTGAATGATTAATCTTCCATATTGTTGTGGATTGCTGCAATACTGTAATAATTAGCAGACTCAGTTCCTGGTTATAGAAGTCACAGAAGATGAGAAACATCCTGATGGATCAGTAGTTTTTCTTTCAAAGTTTCAAAACATTCTGTTCACAATCCATAGAAGGAAACCAAGCTGCAAAAAACAGCTTGTTTTCCATCCACTGTTTTATTGAGTTTAAATACAGAACAGACCCAACAGAGGGCATTTACATACGTCAGTCTCAATTGTGCAGTAACAATTACTGCCTGATTATTAAAAAAAGACAAATGTAGGACATGAGCCCTTTAAGTGAAGAAGATTGCATGGTATCTGAAGTTGTAATGAGTACTTTGGATGTCTTAAACTCTTAATGGGACTGCAGTGGCCTAGTGGTTAGGGACTAGGCCTTAGAATTGAAATGTCATGGGTTCGAATCCCAGACCAGTAGGTTTCCCTGAGTTACCCCAACACTGCTATTTGGGTGCTGGATATGGCTCCCCACGGTGGGTGGGTGGGTTAAACTCAGAGGATTGTGTTCACTAAGGGTTGTGCTGTGTTTACAATGACAAATGGCCACTTTAATTTACTGGAAATTACAAAAACTATGACCCAAACTGCATACCACCACACTATATAATATGTAAAAAATAATATACCGCAAATAATAGTTTATTTGCTAGTTTATGTAATGTCTAGAAGTGGTTTAAGGCATGAATAATCTACTTTATTTCAGAAATACATATGAAAATGAAAAGAGAAAAATAATACTTTTTAGAATAACAAGGTAGATTTTTTCACCCCTGTAGTTAAAGAATAATATTAATTTATATGATTATTTTAGAGAGTTAAACCACATTCTGTTTTTTGGTCATGTATGCTATTGGATTTTTTCTGTATTCTTAAATTTGCTTATATGGCTAAATAATAAATACTAATATTTATTATAGTAATATTAATAGGAAATACTAATTTACTTTGTATTACATAAGAAGTACTCAAAAATAATTACAGATTGCACAGAATCCATATTTTTTTTCAGCCTCATATGTGCCCTGTGGTGTTTATTTCAGCTGGAGATCCTCCTCATAGAATTTGCACAATGGTGCTGGATCGCACTCACTCACCGATAAGTGCCCCATTCTTTAATCACTGTTATGATCACTGAGGTCTGGCATTCCTCTTTATGGCCATTCGGAAGCAATAAAGAGAGCCTAGTGCTGGGCGAGTCCTCCAAGCGAATGCAGCACTCTGCAAAGCAGGCTTATTTTTGAGGTATTAAATTTTCCTGTCAGGCACAGGAAAATTATCTTTGACATTCCCAAATTAACTAATGTGTGAACAGTATTGGAGAAGAATTTAAAAGAGAAATAACTAAACACACAGTAGAATTGCAACTCGTACCTCTTAACGAACGATGTGAAAACACCCAAACCTGGGGTGTCAGTGTTTGTTCTAACTGTGTATATAAGTAGGGAGGGTAATTAAGAGCAGCTCTGGTGGTGGAATTACCCCCTGGGATGGGAAGGGGAGTGGTAGTGAATAGAGCTCTTCAGAAATGGTGAGGCAGAGCGTAAAGATGCTGTGAGAGCGTGGGGCTGAGAGGTGAGAGATTCCATGCTCCCCTTCAGGGAGCTGCTGAGCCTGCCGTGAGGCTTTTGATATGGGGGGGAAGTCATTCATTTTTAATGGCATTAATGAACGACCCTGTAGTTTCAGCTTCAGAGGATACAACTCCATGATCTAAAGAGCTGGTAGAAAACGCTTAGCCTTTTCCTTTCATTTCTGCTGGATAATGAATTGATCAACATAAGTACGCTACACACAATGTTTCTTCCAATAAGGCAAGGTTTAAATGGGTGCCTTTTGAGGCGGGATGCATCTAGTGTGTGTGTGTGTGTGTGTGTGTGTGTGTGGTGTGAATCTCAGGGACCTGTGGAATGCATGTGCTTGGCTTTTTTTTTGACTGATTCTGATCAGCAAAGCAGGCCTCGCGCCGAGGGAGCGTGGGGTTTCCATGGTAATCGCATGTTTGGAGAGGTCTGCCTGAAAGGAGGGCTGGTGTGTGTTTGAGTGTATGTGTGTGTGTTACAATCAATACACCACAGGGTTCATCTGTGTCAAGAGCAGGAGATTGCTTGGTTAGGGTATAGGGTAGTGTGTGTTCAAGTGTGTGTGTGTGGTGTGTTTAATGTGGCTAGAAAATAATGTGAGTGTGTAAGTGTTTGCCCTTTCTTTATTAAATTGTGTTAAAAAAAAACAACTCCAAAACAATGCACCCTTTTAACTGATGTAACTTTTTTTGCACATTTACAATGTGTTCAAATAAAGGAAAAACAGCATAAAGGTCTCCAGTTGAAGTGTTAAAGGGTCCATAGCATTAAAAAAATGTTTTAAAAAATGGTGCCACCAACAGGTTGATGTATCCTGTAGATGTAAAGTTTAAAAATGTTCACTTTCACTACAAATGGTCATGATTTTGCTACATAAAAACCCCCACAAATGTAAATGAAAAATAGAAAATGCATGTAAATCATTGGTGATGGGTGCTTTGAAGTATTGTCCAGTCATGTTTCAGACTGATTGTTACATCACTGGAAATGGAATGTATTATTTTACCTTTTATTTAAAGTAACCAAATTACAGTGATGATGGCTATTAGTTCAGAAAACATACACTATGCAAGCCTGCACACACAACGCCTGGCTAACATATGCACAGCTCTATAGTATACACCCAACATTGATTTATTAATTACTGTGATGGTTACAGACTGCAGCTGTCATGAGTGTGTAGAGTGCAAAGCTGGTTCATGTCTGTGTTTGTAACTGACCTGTATCTCTTATAAATGACATCTCTGTCCTAATCCCTCACATACATCTTCCAAATCAATAATGCTGCCAGGGGTAGGAAGTAGCTATGTTCAATAACCTTGTTCATGAGCTTAAGTATGGTTTTCAAGTATCTTAATTGTTTTTTTTTCTTTCATATATTTCTTTAGATTTTTACTTTTTTACTATTTTGAAATAGGTTAATGATCCTTTAATATATTTATTTGCAAATTTCACCTGTTTGTACACTTACACACAAAAAGGGAAAGAGATGGCACAAGCAAATGATTTGAAGTGTTCTCTTTGTGTTAATAATTGTTTTCAAAAGCAGTAATATGATTAATAAGTAGCCTTTCATTTCTTTCTCATTTCTGTTTCTTCCTTGATTGGATAACATTCCACAAAAAAAATATATATATACTATTTTAAAGTGAAAATTTATTTTATGCTTTAGTAACCTTTTTGTACATTAATAAATTGTATTTCTTCATTTAAATTCTACTGAAACAATATTAAAATCAACTAAATTATTCTCTCACATTTAAGCTGAAGATTCACGAAAGATAATATTAGCAGTCAAATAACTGTCGGTGCTTTGCATATTTGACAGTGTGTATCCTTTTTAAGAGGTCGACTGATGTCTGACCATGTATCTAACTGCATGCAAGGTTACTAGATTATGCCGTCCTAAAACTGTGTTACAACCGTATTAGTTTTGTTGCAATTTCTTCTCATTTAATTGTAAATAAACCTGAATCCCTAGTTTTTGTGTGATTTGCAATAGCAGTTTTTAAAAGAGTACTATTGCACATTGCTTCACTGCATCAAAGCTAGATTAATGTTCCACATAGGCCACTTAAACCTTTGAACCTTTGAAGGTTAGTGTTAGCTCACATTCACCTAATTGTTACACCTTTCAAAATGGAAAAGGCCACCAAAACACTGGAAGAAGACACATCATTTCAACAGTGCTGCAGAAACGGTTGATGTCTGCAAACATTTTTTTTTTTTTGGCTTATACAGCAGAATATTGCAGAATATTCAGTGCTGATTTTCGTGAATATGTTGACACAGACCTAACGACAACATTTCGACAAGTTTCAAGTTTTGTTCAGCTCAATCAAGCCAAGTGGAATGCTGCAGTGGGTATGTAGGATTTATTTCCTTGTTAACATTTTGTTCAGCTCACATTCACAAAAGGATGGATGCATTAACAAGCCAGAAACTTTTATTACACATACAAGAATGCTAGATAGTTACAAGGATAATATGTCACCCAGAGAAATGCAAAAGGTAGTGGACTGCAAATACCTGGATTATGTTTAGAGCTGCTGAAAAGTGTGGTAAAATGGATCATTTTTACTCTTAATTGTCCAATCCTGGCCTGCATAATGGAAGTGACTGGGGCTAGGCCAGCTTTTTTTAGCATGCTGTTATCAAGATGGAGGGCAACCTTTTAACAAACTTACATTTTAACAAACTTAGAACTACATGCCATATAGAGTAGTGTTAGTAAAGGAGAATAGTTTGATTAAAGAAAAAGCTGACAACACTGATCTGAGGTCAGAGACAGACATAGTGAGTACAGTCAATAAGTATTTATTTGAAACTTTTTGGCTTGTTGGTCTTTTCACCTTTGGTGAGTGTAAGCTCTTCATAAACATTTTTAAGGATATTTATTTGGCCAGTACAGTAACAATACAATTGTTGCACAGATATGTATCCCGTGAAAATTTTCAAATATGGAAGCAGGCATATGGACCCTTAAGTTGCCAGAACCCTACATTTGTGGGTATGCTCTATGTTATTATTATTTACTGGAGTTAATAGATCTAGTTAGGAAAGTAAAACATTTGTTAAGTTTTGAGCTTTATTATGTAAGTTTAATTCATTAAAAAAGACTAAAAGTAATTTTTGTTATGTTTCAACAAAGCAATTGAATACAACTAATTATTTTAATAGACATTGTTTTTTTAATTACTTTTCCATATCAAACTGACCTACCATTAAAACTGAGAATATCCTTATAATGTAAACTACTGCTATTAATAAATGACTGTTTTCTTTTCAAGGTTGGACCACTCAGATAGAGCTGACATGAGTAATCCGTTAAAGGTAAGTTTACATAAGGTACATTTTTGATGCTTTTGTGATTTAAAGTGTATCACTTTTGTTGAAGAATGGTCAACCAACTCATTCTAAATGTCACAGTATTGCACAAATTAATTTAAAAAATGAATAAAATTACAGAGAGCTAAACCCGAGACTGCAGTGCTATTTTTTTTTTCTTTGTAAAGAACTTTCATTGTTGCTTTCAATTTGCTTAATATCAGGAATGGTAAAGATTTATCAGATTTTGACACAAGCGAAAAAAGACCATTACTGGTTTAATGTGTACTTTCTGCATTTTGTTTTCCCAGGTTGAACATGGTCCAGCTGACTGACTGAAAGAAAGAACACGACAGACCAAAGACCCAAGTTAACCGGCAGATTATGAAGCTGCATAGGCATTGTCTTTTTTAAAGCATACTTTTAAAAGAATTGAAATTAGTATTAACACAGTCTCCAATGGATAATAATAATAATAATGTGTTTTTTATATAGTGCCTTGCTCAAACCCAAGGTCACTTTACAGCGAAAAAAAATAAAAATGAGAGTGATCTGTTCGAATTTTTTGAAAACATACCAGTAATTATTGGCCATTAATAATCAATAAAGCCAGTAATTTGTCCTTTATTTTGCTTTTCTTAAATTTCTTTTCATTCATTTAACTATTAAGTGAAGATAAACTGATATTTGCTACTTTGCAAGTGTGGTATGTACAGAACCCAGCCAATAGGAAGGAACCCAGCCAATAGAGATGCACAAGCCAGTGTAAAAAAAAAGGGTAGGAGAGTGGAAGAGTGGAAGAGCAGAATGTGGAAGTAAGGGTAGGAACTCTGAATGTTGGCAGCATGACTTGATGGATGGAGAGAAGAAAGGGTGATATTTAGTGTGTGCAAGAGAACTGGGGTAGGTGTTGTTAATTATTTTAAGACATGCATATATTCCAGCTCCAAGCTGTATAAACTTGAATACTAATTGGATTTTAACAGATCAGGTGATGTGTGTTTGTGTAATGAGGGAGGGTGTGGCCTAAGGGGATCAACACCCTCTATGAAGGTGTGCAGAATAATTAGGCAGCTTCTTTTCCTCCTCAGGCAAAATGGGCCAAAAAAGTGATATCTAATTTGAAAGTGAAAGTATAAAATCTTAAAAGGTCTTTCAGAGGGATGCAGCACTCTTGAAATTGCTGCAATTATTCAACAGGGTTGCAAGAAGTGTTGAGAAAAGTAATGAAGCAAATTAACTGCCAAAGATCTGAGAAGAGTCAAACGTGAGTTAAGGAGTGCTGAAACCTGACTACCACTGAAGGAGAAACATAAGTTGTGTCAAGACTGGACCAAGGAATATTAAGACAGATTTTTCAAAGGTTTTATGGAAAAGATGAGAGTGACTCTTGAAGGACCAGATCAATAGGCTCATGGCTGGATCGGTAACTGTCACAGAGCTCAACTTCAACACCAGCAAGGTGTTGGGGTACTGGTATTGACTAGTATTATTAAAGGTGACATTTTTGGTTGAAGATGGACTCAAAATCAACTACTGCCAGTTTTTAGAAGGCACTTTCTTCAAGCAGTGGTTCAGGAAAAAGTCAGCCTCTTTCAAGAAGACCATCATTTTATGGAGGATGATGCTCCATCACATGGATGGAGGTTCTGCACTGTGTGGCCAGTAAAGACCTTAAAGATGAAAGAATAATGACTTGGCCCCCTTCCCAACCTGATCTAAACCATATTGAGAACTCGTGGACGTTCTTAAACAGAAGAGTCCCGGGGAAGCAAAATTATCCAGCTCTCGGAACAGAGTCTGGGAGGCTGGTTGCTGCTGCACAGAACAGATCAGCAACAGATGAAGAAACTGACAGACTCAATGAATGGAAGGATTATTACTGTTATTGAAATGAAGGTTGGCTATATTGGTGACTGATTTCTTTTTGGAAATGTTAGAAATGTTTGTTTGTAAATTGATATGGGGAAATTTTTTCATTTTAACTAAATTTTGCCTAATGAATGTGCACACATATTCCCCTGAAAATGTTCACGCTCACATTCCTTTATAAAACATTCAGGTTTCTGAGCCCATTCTTGTTTGCAATGGAAATGCTGATGATATTGTGGTTTGTAGTGAGAGCAGGGAATAGCTTGAGCATATGGAGAGATGGAGATATGCTCTAGAGAGAGAGGAATGGAAGTGAGTATGACAAAGACAGAGTTCATGAGTTTGAACAAAAAGGAGAAAAGTAGGGTTGTTAGGATGCAGTGAGCAGAGGTGGCAAAGGAGGAGGTATTGAAATACTTGGGATCAATAGTTCAGAGTAACAGAGAGAGTGGCAGGAGTGATCTGTGACAGACGGGTACCAGCAAGAGTGGAAGGAAAGATTTACAGGGCAGTAGTGAGTCCAGCTATGGTATACAGGTTGGAGACGGTTGCGCTAATGAAAAAAGACAGGCAGCACTGCTGGAGATGGCAGAGTTAAAAATGCAGTTAGTTTGAAAGAGGACAATGCAGAGGACAGGAAGAACTGCAGATGGTTGATCCACTGTGGCGACCCCTAATGGGAGCAGCTGAAAGAAGCTGAAGAAGAGTGTGGTATGTTCAGCCTTTTACTGTAGTTCTCTAAGTCATGGCCTGACATAAGGTAAATAATTTGTTAAACATCATTTATGTTGTGTACTTTTTTTGCAGAGTCGTGCTCTAAAGCTTGATGCTCACACATCTTTTGCCTACTATTGCAGCTGGGAGGGGCAAAAGCTGGACCAAATGGAGTGTGAAATCAGCCATATCTTATATCTTGCATGAAAAGCCGGTGGGCAAGTTACTTGTGCTTTGTGTTGTAAACTTTATATATAATGTTTGGATTACACCCTGTGGGGCATATATATCACTGATATATTCTACATAGTACAGCATCATCTCAAAATAATGCAAGATGCTCACAGGTACACTGACAGCTGCTGTGACTAACTTACACATTACAAGAGTTTTTTTCTCAACCATGTCAAATTTCACAATAAAAGTGAAATTTACTATTAGACCTTCATTTTTCATAGTTCTACAATAAAGTTTCCAGTTTAACTATCAATGTTTCTTATCATACCTGTGTTGGTGTATATTCTGGTGTTTAATAAATCTAAGTGTTAAGTTTACTAGGGTTAATTTGATAATAATACCTACAATTATAACAATTGTAATCAATTGAAGTCAATAATAATTATGTCAGTGGTTGTATACATTAACATCAAATGACCTAAAAATGTGTATGTATATGTAAATGCAAATGCATAATTATATAAATTGGCAAAGCCCTGCATATGTGTATGTAAATGTAAAGGTCCTTAAGTTCCCTTTGTACACCTTTAATACATTTTAAATGTAAAATACACTTTACCATAAAGATGCTCAATTTCTTTGCGCCTCTTTATGGCTTCCCAATCTATTGTAAACAGCTGTGGAGCTTATTTTGATGCTTCACACAATAAGTCATAGCAACATTTTTCCCAAGAGCAAAACATCAACTGTAAATTAAGGTGATTATCAGAAGCTGAGCCATTTAATAAAGATTAAGAACATGCTGCAGTATTCCTGGCTCAGCCCTACATTACATTCACATTACTGAAAGTGTCTGTGTACACATCATGCATGGCATTTTAAAGAGTGCTGTGGATCCAACTGAAATATGCTAATGCTGTTTTATTGAACCTGGAAAAACTATTTAGGGCAGTTAAATGACAGAATTGTATGTTCTTCCCATTGTGTTCTAAATTAAGCCAACAATACAAGTCACAGTCTCATTTTAAGAGAACCAGAGAATCTCAAACAAATGGTAAAATCCAGTCACTATTTCAGTGGAAAGAGGCAAGTCTGTACATTTTCCCAACTTTCTGAAGCACAAAAATCTAATACATCTGAGTTATGTCAGTGGATTGGATCTATGGAGTTTGATTTAATTTAGTTTTTTATATAAGCAACTGCTAGAATAGAGTTCCACCAGGCTTCAGATTGATTGTTTTTAAGGGAGCTCAGGACTTTTTTTTAGGAAAGCTCACTCATAATTTGAACATCGCTCTTGCATTTTAAATATCTCTGTAATACATATCACTATGGATTTTTTGTCATGTATTTTTTCCAGACCAAAACAAGCAGTTCCTGTCTTCTGCATAATCCTCCCCATACAGCGCTGGAATATCAGCAGCCACCTCATCTGTCTAGGCCACCCAAGTTGTACAGCTCAGTACATCATTGTGGCAGAGAAGGACAAAGTCTCGAGTTCCACTTGAGAATAGCAGTTTGACAAGTGTTATTTACAAACTTTAAAATGTACTGCCTTTGTAACCTGGCATATCCTGTGCATCTCCCATCATTCTTTAATTTCACTGAGCATCTTTATGACATGCCCATCTCAGGTGGGATGAGAGATCAAAATTGTGGAGCTTATTGCAAGGCAATGTTATAAGTCATGCTTCCATGTACATTTTCCCCAAGAATAACACAGTACTTGTAAAACATACTGATCATCTAAAATGTGCAACAGAATAAAGACTGAGAACATGCCTAAACATCAATATAACTGAAAATGTGTAGCCAACTGTAGGACTTTAAATGATAGTGTTGTTCTTATGTTTTTTTGATAGCAACAGTCAATGAAGACTCCTCTAAGATTCTTCTAAGAAAAGGATTTATCCCAGTTGCTACATTTTAAAACCGCTCATTATAGTTCATAATTCATTTAAAAGTATTTATTCAGATAGGCTTCTTGTTCAAAATACCATTTATGACTCATTACTAGCATCTGATGTTAAAATGTAATGTGATATATCTTCAAATATTCTTCATAATAAAATATCCTTTAAAATGTTAACTAAGCTTCCTACAGTAAACTAACATAAAGAAAATGCTTATTCTGTTGCATTCTTGGAACTTATTATTTAAACGAAGTGAAATAAATAATATATTTGAAAAAATTCAAATATAACGACTTGAGGAATCCGGAAAGATTTAAAGAAGCTCGGAAACAGCAACCCTCAACCCCCATTCCCACGCGACCCAGCATTTTGTAAGATGTTTGCCTGTTTCATTTTACTTGGAAATGTCCCTAAAGAAAAAATGTAAAAGAAATTATTAAATCTTTCAGCCTTTTAGTGACACTTATGAAAGGCTTTGCCTTACATACTGACATTTTCTCTACTTATAGTTAACATTTGCATATGCGACACTATTTAATTGGCACATTCTGTCATAGTTTGGTTGTTTCTGTGTGTTTGCTTTAAAATATGACTGCAGAAAGTAGTATCTCTTTGGAATAAATATATGCATCTTTCCTGAATGTCAAAAGAGATTGCTTTCTTGGTTTTTCACAAAACTTTAGTTCAGAATTGTTGTCATAATCACCTGTATGTGGAGCAACGGATAGCAGACCACTAGAATTTCTTGCTTTTAGTGAAGATCAACTGAAAATACAAATCGATTCTGAATCTTGATGTTTGCCTTTTCTAATTGTGGACTTGAAAAATATCAAACAAACGAATAATAAATTAAACATAACAAACTTAAAATTTATTGAGTTTGTCTGTTTTTTGAGTTTGCTGTGTTAAATTCATATTTCTGACAGAGATTGCCTCATTAGAATCCACCTTAATGTTTACAATCTGTTCACATCACGTCTGTTAAATTAGAGAACACATTGATTTTCTTAAAAGTAACACAAAACATGTTATCCTTATCTGGATGTTTAGGTGTTTCAAAAACCCTGTATTATGTGTTGTTTATTAAACGAGGTGAGAATGCGTACATGCCTAATTATATCTACATCTCTGTTCTCTCCCCTCCTCTCTTGTAGGTGGTCATGCTGTTCTCTTTGTTCTCCTGCGCTGTGGGGTTCTCCCTCCTGCCACTCATCCTTTTCCCATGTCCTGCCCGCACATGCCCCGCCCGCTGTGAGTGCTCCGTGCCAACACGTTCTGTGTTGTGCCACCGTAAGCGTTTGGTGGAGGTGCCCGAAGGCATTCCCATTGAGACGAGGGCACTAGATCTGAGCAAGAACCGTCTGCGCACTGTCACTCCACAGAACTTCTCCTCTCTACTTCTGCTGGAGGAATTAGATCTGAGTAACAACCAGTTGTCAACGGTGGAACCTGGCAGCTTCCGAGCACAGCCTCGTCTTCGCACACTTCGTCTACGTGCCAACCAACTGACCCTGCTGCCCCGGGGAGCTCTGGCCGGCCTCAGTGAGCTAACCCTGCTGGACGTGAGCCAGAACCGGCTTGTCATACTGCTTGACTATGGCTTTGAGGAGCAGCGGCGGCTGCGTGTGTTGGAGCTAGCTGACAATGAGCTGGTGTTCATTGCACCACGGGCCTTTAGTGGCCTGCTAGCCCTGCGCTCGCTCACCCTGCAACGCTGCAATTTGAGCGCTGTGCCTGGCCATGCCTTGGCCCATCTGCATGGCCTGACTAGTCTACGCCTGAGGGAGCTGGACATTGCAGAGTTGCCACCACATGC
>CM029367.1:15117269-15227758 GCA_017165825.1 Hepsetus odoe
GATGCATGGAGACAGTTGCTAGGCGCTGGCTAAAAGTGTTTCTAACGGTGCAGCGCACCATTGTTACCATGACAACATGAATGCCTATACCTCTTTCTCTGTCAGCCTGTTCAGTCACAGAGGAATCCATTTTTGAACAGAGGACTCACGAGCTGTATGACCTGTTGCCAACTCAAACATGCTGCCTTAGTTTATATATATGTGTGTGTGTGTGTATAATTACAGACACATCAGGCTACTGAATTCCTCATTTAAAATCACCACGACCAGTCTGTGTGTGTAGATAGATCTACAAAAATGTAGCAAGCCCTCAGTCAGTTGAACTGAACAATAGAGACGACCCAGGGTTCAAAGAAAAGCAGTTAGAAACAATTTCCAAGGCCAAATGTGTGATTGTGTGCATGCATGCGTGTGTGTGTGTGTGTGTGTGTGTGTGTGTGTGTGTGTGTGTGGTTTAGCTCAATGCATCTTTCCATCCATCTTTAATGTCCCTTGTCCTAACCATAGGTGCTGGAGCCTATGCAGGTATAAACACCCCCTGCAATTCACATACACACAGGCACAGTCCAGGCCATAACTGCCTTAAAATCCAGGAGCAAATAAACCTGGGCAAATTCCATTAGAGATGGCCAGTCACACGTGAGGGACAAGTAGAGTATCTCCAAACACCTGATGTGCGTGTCTTTGAAATCAAGGAGGAAACTGGACATCTAGAGAAAACCCACACAGAAAGGGTGCTGTTGCGTAATTGAATCTAGGACCTCTTATAGTGAGGTAACTACACCAAGGATTGGGATTAGAATCATTGTGGCACTGTACCACCCAAATTCATTTCAGAGCACCCTTGTAGCTCCAGATACAGCCTGTCGCCACTCTACTGCCCAAATTTAAAAGATTATCTACCACCCAAACTCAAATAGTGCACACCTCTACCACCCAAACTCAAATCATTTACACCTCTACCACCCAAACTCAAATCATTACACCACTCTACCACCCAAACTC
The DNA here is from genome assembly GCA_017165825.1 of Hepsetus odoe. NCBI lineage: Eukaryota > Metazoa > Chordata > Actinopteri > Characiformes > Hepsetidae > Hepsetus > Hepsetus odoe. The sequence continues at coordinate 15,118,275 of CM029367.1, forward strand.
AAATCATTACACCACTTTGGGCAGCGGTGGCCTAGCGGTTAGGGCGTTGGCCGCGTGATCGGAGGATCAGGGGTTCAACCCCCTTCCCAATAGGTTGCCCTGAGGTACCCATGAGCAGTACCGTCCCATCACTGCTTGAGCGCTTTCAATGACTGCCACTGCTGCGAGGTTTGAGTGTGCATGGGTTAATGCAGAGGAGTCCAATTTAGTTGTGGTTCATGGCAACATGCCATGACACCACCATGACAGGGTTGTCACTTTCACTTTTTGCTGCTCTACCCAAACTCAAATCATTACATCACTCTACCCAAACTCAAATCGACACCACTCTACCACCCAAACTCAAATCATTGCATCACTCTACCACCAAACTCAAATCATTACATCTACTCACCACCCAAACTCAAATCATTACACCTCTACAACCAATCAAATCATTTACAATATTCTAACACCCAAAATCTAATTATTACATCACTCTACCACCTGAATTCAAATCATTGCATCACTCTACAACTTGATTTCATTATGCCTTTCTGTACACCACTCTACAACCCAAAATAAAATCATTACCTCTTCTTGCTACCACTGCTCCCGTTTAGGGAGCATACACGAATCATCCATTTCCATTTCTTACGGTCCTCTGCATCTTCCTCATTCAAACCAACCACCTGCATGTCACTCTCACCACATCATAAAACTCCTCTTTGGTCTTCCTCTTTTCCTCTTTCCTGGCAGCTCCATCTTCAACATCCTCTCCAATATAATCCTTGTCTCTCTCCTTTATGGACATGTAAACCAACAACCTTGCTTCTCTTTGTCTCCAAAGCATCCTGCTAGGCTGCCCCTCAATATACTCATTTCTAAAATCTGTCCATCCTACGTCACACCAAGCGAAAATTTCAGTATCTTTAACTCTGACACCTCAGCTCCGCCTCTGTCTTTCGTCAGTATAATATAGCTGGTTTCACTATTTTCCTGTAAGAACTTCTCTTTACTCTCACTGGTACCTGTCTGTCCCACGTATTTAAATTCCTCCAACTTTGTTACCTCCACTCCCTCCATCCAAACCACTCCACTTTCCTCCCTTTCATTCACAATCATGTATTCTTTCTTTGTCCTACTCACTTTCTTTCCTCTCCTCTTTAGAGCATATCTCCATCTCTCCAGGTTCTCCTCAAGCTGCTACCTACTCTCACTGCAGATCACAATATCATCAACAAACATCATCGTCCATGGGGACTCCTGTCTAACCTCATCCGTCAACCTGCCCATTACCATTGCAAACAGAATGGGCTCAGTGCTGATCCTTGATGTAATCAACCTCTACCTTAAATGCATCATTCACTCTTACTGAAAACTTTACCACCTATCTGCTCTGCCAGTTATTTCTCTGCCACATCAATTTCTATTCTTACAAAGCCTACCACACAATTCTCTAGGCACCACAACAGCACAATGAAAGTGAAGTGACTAAGCACAGCACAACACAATGAAATTCGACCCCTGCATTTCACCCATACGCATATGTGCAGCAGGGGCAGCTATTAAAGCGCAGGGGGCAGTGATAGGGACAGTACCTTGCTCAAGGATACCTCAGGGAAGCCTACTGGTCTGGGAATCGACCACAATCTTCGATCCGGGGCCAACTCCTAACCACTAGGCCACACTGCCCCCACCAGTGCAACTCCTTCTGACCTTCTCTGTACTTCTCCTCCAACACCATCACAGCAAACATTGCATCTGTAGGTGCTCTTTCGGCATTTACACCCACACTGCTGTTCACTAACCATCCCCTTTTTTCTTAACATAAGCTACTACTCTTTACCATAACTTCATACTATGGCTGATTAACTTTATCCCTCTATAGTTACTACAGCTCTGTGCGTCTCCCTTATTCTTGAAAATCAGTAACAGAACACTTTGTCTTCACTCCTCAGGCATCCTCTCACTTTCCAGTAATTAGAATCACCACTGCTACCTCTCATAAACGCCTCTCAGCTTCCACCGTTATGTCAGCTGGACCAACAGCCTTTCCATTCTTCATCCTCTTCATTGCTGCCCTTACTTTCATCTTACTGCACTGTTTCCTCATATCATCCAATCTTCTCTCTCATTCTCTTCACTCTAACACCTAAACTCAAATCATTACATCACTCTACTACCTGAATTAAAATCATTACATCACTACAACCTGAATTCACATCATTACATCACTCTACAACCTGAATTCACATCATTACATCACTCTACAACCTGAATTCAAATCATTACATCACTCTACAACCCAAACTCAAAACACTGTTTACTCATAACACTGCTCTGTTACACTGTTACACTGCCCAACAACCTGGGCTGCTTTGTTCTATAACACTGCGACCCTCTTACAGATGAAAGTACTGTCTGTTGTGCTGTCTGTTGTCTGCACGTGTTGTGTTGTCTTGTCTTATGTCTTATGTTGTGTCCGTTGTCATATGTGTAGCACCAGGGTCCTGGAGGAACGTTATTTAGTTTCACTATGTACTGTGTATATGGCTGAAATAACAATAAAATCCTACTTGACTTGACTTGAAATCATTACATCACTCTACAACCAAACTCAAATCATTACATCACTGTACAACAAGCATAAATCATTACATCACTGTACAACCAAACTCAAATCATTACATCACTGTACAACCAAACTCAAATCATTACATCACTCTACCACCCAAACTCAAATCATTACATCACTCTACAAACCAAACACAAATCATTACATCACTCTACAACCAAACTCAAATCATTACATCACTGTACAACCAAACTCAAATCATTACATCACTCTACAACCAAACTCAAATCGATACATCCTCTACCACCCAACGCAAATCATTCCCATAGCCAGTGCTCAAATCATCACATCACTCTACAGCCAAACTCAAACCATTACATCACTCTACAGCAAACTCAAATCATTACATCCTCTACAATAAACTAAATCCATTACATCACTGTACAACCAAACGCAAATCATTACATCACTGTACAACCAAACTCAAATCATTACATCACTGTACAACCAAACTCAAATCATTACATCCACTCTACCCAAACTCTAGTGTTTATCACTCTACAAACCAAACACAAATCATTACATCACTCTACAACCAAACTCAAATCATTACATCACTGTACAACCAAACTCAAATCATTACATCACTCTACAACCAAACTCAAATCATTACATCACTCTACCACCCAAACGCAAATCATTACATAACTCTACAGCCAAACTCAAATCATCACATCACTCTACAAGCAAACTCAAACCATTGCATCACTCTACAATAAACTCAAATCATTGTCTCTACAGCCAAACACAAATCATTACATCACTCTACCACCCAAACGCAAATCATTACATAACTCTACAACCAAACTCAAATCATTACATCACTCTACAACCAAACTCAAATCATTACATCACTGTACAACCAAACTCAAATCATTATCACTCTACTGTAACAAACTCAAATCATTACATCACTCTACAACCAAACTCAAATCATTACACCACTCTACCACCCAAACTCAAATCATTACATCACTCTACAACCAAACTCAAATCATTACATCACTGTACAACCAAACTCAAATCATTACATCACTCTATCACCCAAACTCTAATCATTACATCACTCTACCACCCAAACACAAATCATTACATCACTCTACAACCAAACTCAAATCATTACATCACTCTACAACCAAACTCAAATCATTACATCACTCTACCACCCAAACTCAAATCATTACACATCACTCTACCACCCAAACTTTCAAAACATTACATCCTCTACCACCAAACTCAAAACATTACTGCTCTACCACCCAAACTCAAATGTTACCACTCTACCACCCAAACACAAATCATTACATCACTCTACAACCAAACTCAAATCATTACATCACTCTACAACCAAACTCAAATCATTACATCACTCTACCACCCAAACTCAAATCATTACATCACTCTACCACCCAAACTCAAATCATTACACACCACTCTGCCACCCAAACTCAAATCATTACACACTCTACCACACCAAACTCAAATCATTACACCCTCTACCACCCAAACACAAATCATTGTCACTCTACAGCAAACTCAAATCATTACATCACTCTACCACCCAAACTCAAATCATTTATCCACTCTACCCAAACTCAAATCATTTACATCACTCTACAGCAAACTCAAATCATTACATCACTCTCTACCCAAACTCAAATCATTACATCCTCTACCTTAAACTCAAATCATTACATCACTCTACCCAAACTCAAATCATTCACCACTCTACAACCAAGCTCAAATCATTACATCACTCTACAGCCAAACTCAAATCATCACTCCTACCATGACTCAAATCATTACATCACTCTACAGCAAACTCAAATCATTACATCACTCCTACAACCAAACTCAAATCATTTACATCACTCTACCCAATAGCTCAAATCATTACATCCTCTACGAACTCAAATCATTACATCACTCTACAACCAAACTCAAATCATTACATCACTCTACCACCCAAACTCAAATCATTACATCACTCTACCACCCAAACTCAAATCATTACATCACTCTACAACCAAACTCAAATCATTACACCAATCTACAACCAAACTCAAATCATTACACCACTCTACCCAAACTCAAATCATTACCACTCTACCCCAAACACAAATCATTACATCCTCTACCACCCAAACTCAAATCATTGTCATAGCAAACTCAAATCATTACATCACTCTACCACCCAAACTCAAATCATTACATCACTCTACCACCCAAACTCAAATCATTACATCACTCTACCACCCAAACTCAAATCATTACATCACTCTACCCACCCCCAAACTCAAATCATTTACACACTCTACAACCAAACTCAAATCATTACATCCTCTACAGCAAACTCAAATCATTTACATCCTCTACCACCCAAACTCAAATCATTTACATCTTTGCCACCCAAACTCAAATCATTTACACCACTCTACAGCAAAAACTCAAATCATTTACATCACTCTACCACCCAAACTCAAATCATTGTATCTACCAAACTCAAATCATTACATCACTCTATACAACTCAAATGTTGTCACTCTGCCCAAACTCAAATCATTACATCCTCTACCACCCAAACTCAAATCATTACATCCTCTACCACCCAAACTCAAATCATTACATCCTCTACACCCAAACTCAAAATCATTACATCACTCTACCACCCAAACTCAAATCATTGCATCACTCTACCACCCAAACTCAAATCATTCATCCTCTACCACCCAAGCTCAAATCGTTCCATCCTCTACACCCAAACTCAAATCATTACATCACTCCCTACCACCCAAACTCAAATCATTACATCACTCTACCACCCAAGCTCAAATCATTACATCACTCTATCACCTGAATTCAAATCAGTACGCCACTCTACCACAAAAATTCAAATAATTTTTTACATTTTACATTCGATAACTGTAATAAATTGGTTTCTAATAAAAGTTTATTTTGTGTGTATGCGGGTGTCCGAGAAACCACAGGGGCCGATTCTCTGTCACAAGTTGTTTCGCGAGCGAATCCGGGTTATTTGGTCGAGAAGAAGGGAAACAGCACCATCTTGTGGAGAACAGGCGACCTACAACACTGCACAGCTAAAATGCTCTACAGACTTCACACCCGGAGTAAGATGTTACTTTTTGAAGAAGAGAACAAAGCTCAAATATAAGATATTCTGTTCTGGAACTTAAATTTGTTTTAAGTGTAAGTAAAAAAAAAACAACCCAAACAAACAAACAAACAAACAAAAAACAAACAACACAGGGCAAAGTGGAGCCGCGGGAGGGCGGTGTGAGGGCTGAGAGCAGCTTCAGCTCTTCTTCTCGGATCAGCAGCAGGAAGAGCAGGACGGGACTCTCCCGGTAAATGGAGCTGAAACACAGTTGGGTGATTGGCTGTTGGGTGATCCTCACACCCGCGTGAGCAGAAGAGCTGCTGCTGTGTGAAAGCGGAGGAACAGCGAGAGATGAAGGTGAGCTCCGGCAGCTGGGACTCGTCATGGTGACGTTCATGTGCATGTTGATGTTTCATTTGGTCTCAGATCGTGACCAACACTTTCCTGTAAACATGAAGCTACACTTGGACTCTTACTTCATCGGGTACCCTCCCCTCTCCAGCTGTGCTCAGTGGTGAATCTGCAGCCCCGAGTGTGGAGTCCACATGCACAGTATTACTGTACTCTTACTCATTTACTCATTTACTCATTACAGTAACTGGGGTCCTGGGCTTGGCTGTTGTCCATGTTGGACATTAGGCCTGGGTTAGTCTGGACTGCTTCAGCAAGCCTGTATGAACTTGACCATGTCCCTAAAGCAGCACTGGGATTCATATGATCTCTTCCATTGTTGTTTACATTTATACATTGTATCCAAACTTCACTTATTAGGACAGCCTCCCCGGAGCATCATGGGATTGTTACCCAACGGTGGTATTCCTGGAGGCTGGAGGATTGAACCTGCAACCTTGGGGTCCCGGAGGAGGATCGGTCAGATTTATAAGCGTGTTGCACGTTTGGTTCTGGCTGTTTGTGACTCCCGAGTACCACAAACAGTCTACGGACAGCCTGCATTATTTTAGTTTACCGTTACGGCCTTTAGCAGACTCTCTTATCCAGAGTGACTCCTAACAGCAGGGACAGTCTCCCTGGAGCAACGTTTGGGTGTTTTGGCTTTTGGTGTTAAAGCTGGAGATGGGATTCGAACCTGTGCCCGTTTTCCTGAGGGCGGTCCTACCTCTAGACCACCTCCACACATTCAGTCAGCCTTTATTCTACATGATGTAGATGATCACAGGCATAAACAGGTAATCACGTTCTGTCAGAGTAACGATTAGAGAATGTAGGTGTTCATGTATTTACACATGCCCCTGAGTTTTGCTGTAGAGTGGGATGTAGCGCAGTCAGCAGTGAGTATGAAGTGAAAGTGACTAGTAAAGATTTGTTATTGTGACATACACAGCACACCAATCGAGGAATCACAATGAAATGCCCTCACCAGAAATTATACATGTGCAGCAGGGGGCAGCCATGTCCAGTGCCCTGGGAGTAGTGATCTGGACGGTACCTTGCTCAAGGATACCTCAGGGTAACCTACTGGTCAGGATTCAAACCCATGTCCGATACTGGGGTCTAGTCCCTAAGCACAAGACCACCGCCATCCTACAACATGTGTGTAATAATCAAAATAATAGTATCGTGTCACAAATGTGTTGAGTGCATGTGTGATCAGCAAATTGCAACAATAACAATAATGTGCAGCATGAGGATTGGAGTCTTGTTTTTTAGGTGAGAATTGTACCAGTAGACCACCTTCATTCATACTGCAATGTTGAACCCAAGCTAAATTTGACTGCTGCTGAAGTGCATGTGGATGCAGGCTCACCAGGGCGCTGCTGTGGAAGTCTAATGTTTTCTGACCTGTCTTGATTCACACACAGATCTAAAGATCGTCTGGATAACTCTGAATCGGTGAGAGAGCGAGGGGTGTGAGACGGCATGTCTGCTGCCTGCCCGCCACAGTCTCCGGCTGTGGCGAAGACAGAGGTGGCAGTGGAAGGTTGGTGCCCCCTACTAGCAGCGACCTTTGCCTACTGGGACAACATCCTGGGGCCCCGCGTCAGGCACATCTGGGCCCCCAAAGGTCAGGGTTTAATGTTGCTCAGCAGCGGAGGTGGCTTTCACAGCCAACCACACTGAATGGAGATTCTGCGGAGTGCAGAGAGTGGTGCTGTGGACGTCAAGTTCTTTGTTTTGGCTGAGAAAGGAGTCATTATTGTCTCACTTATTTTTGACGGTGAACTGAAAGGCGATAAGAACACCTGCGCGTTGTCCATCATTTTGCCTCAGTCAGAGCTGAACTTCTACCTGCCCCTGCACAGTGTGTGTGTGGAGAGGCTCAAGCACAGTGTCCGAAAAGGACGCATCTGCATGCAGAAGGTCTGTAGCCTCAACTGATGCCACTTCCACACACAAGCACAGATTACACTCAAAATGAGTCAGAACGAGTCAGTCTAGATTTATTTCACTAGACTTTGCTTTAAAGGGCAGTCTGACCAGTATGAAATAGCACCTTGAGTATTTACATTTATTTGTTTCCGTGTATTTGGATCCAAAGCAAGCTTTTAAGTGAGGACATTCAAGCTACACTTTTAACTGAATTCAGTGTTTACACGGCCGTCGTCTTCTTTTGGCCACTCCCATGAGGGGTCTCACAGCCGATCAGCCGTCTCCCATTTCCAGTATTTTACAGTGGAATTCAGTAAATACAGTTTGTATTTGAACACGAAAACCCCTTTTTTATAGTTTTACAAGAGTTGCACATGAAAAAAGAATTCAGTTTTTTAATACTTTGCAGTATTTCCCTGTTGCAGGGTTATAGTATCATCTCCGTGTTATCATCTGAGATCATTCCCATCATGGAACTTCTCTCCTCCATGAAGACCCACAGTGTATCAGAGGAAGTTGATGTGAGTTTTTCATTTCTTTTTAAGTCCTTTTTCTTTCATAACATGAGAAATAAAATATTCTGTATATTCTTCTTTGCCGCAGATCAAAGACACGTTATTGAATGATGATGACATCGGGGATAGCTGTCATGAGGACTTCCTGCACAAGTATGTGAAAAAAGTGTTTTTGTAGCATTTTCAAAGTGACTTTTCAAATTCATAAAAAAATGTGACCTGCCAGAATGCACACTGTAACCTAATCACAAGTGGGACATACATTCTCAATAATTTCTTCTTATTAGTTAAAATACTCTTTTCAGTGATAGTGGTCTGTTTTTGAATGAAAAAGTGTGTATTGAATCAGAGTGAACACAGTTTCACCAGTGATCTCATGTTTTTAGTAGGTACGTTTGTATGTATAAAATGTTTTGTAAGTAGCTGTATTTGTTTCAGAGCCATCACCGCTCTCACCTACAAACCTGGATGCTCCATTGTTGTTGGCAGCAATCCAGATAAAGTCAACAAGGTTAAGACATGTTTCCTCACTTTCCTCACAAGTGTGTGTTTGTCAATTGTTTTTCACTAGCAGCAGGTTAACACTAGGTTATGTTGTGTATGTGTTGTAGATCGTGCTCACTCTGTGTCTGTTCCTCACCCCCACTGAGAGGAAGTGTTCTCGACTGTGCAGAGCTGATGGTTCCTTCAAGTACGATACAGGCCTGTTTGTTCAGGGTCTGCTCAAGGTACACAGCCCTAATTCACTGTAGCCCACAGAGTTCACTACAAAGAAGCTCGTCAGATGGATTAAACAAAATAGTTTTCTAATTAGTGCTGCCAGTTGAAATGATTAAGATTAATAATAGAATAGAAATTTGGGTATTACAGGGTTCTTTGACAAGAAAGAACAGAAAGAAAGAGAATATATAAAATAAAAATATATAAAGAAGATCCATATATATATATATATATATATATATATATATAATATATATGGGAATTTTGCAATTAACAAGAAAGAAAGAAAGAATATGAAAAGAACAATAATAATTTTGTGTAATAGTGAAAATAAGTAATGCGCTAAAAATAAAATGATTGACTGAAACTGTAGTTTTGGATACAGTTGGCCTAAAACAGGAAATCTTATAATAAATAACTTAATTTGAAAAAACTGTTTTATTAAGTTATAATTTGCACTTTGACTCCGTTGTTACAGCTTCTGCATATCAAGTGTAACCCAGTTGTAACGGAGTAGCCCTTGCATGTTAATCAGCCTCTTGATATTAATGAACAGTTATTTTAAGAAATGGAAATAATCCCACACAGCCAACATTTGAGTGTTGATTTGCTGCCATTCAGATTAAAGTGTTGTGCTGGCCAGTGCAGAAAAGTGAACAAAGCAGAAGTTGACTTTGTATTCACTGCCTTTTTCCAAATTTCTGGTGCAGCTTGAATGGCTTAAGTGTTTGCCTTGTGAAAAGTGAGTGGAACAAACAGTTTCCTTATTTTTTATTAACAATAAAATGATTTATCTTACTTAAATGTGTATATATTAAAATTAAATATTTAGAAATAAACAAAAAATTATTTAGGAAAGCATTCAAAATTAGATGCAAATGAAATTCCATTATTTTTATTTAGTTTTTAGAAACAAAGTTTTGGTTGTGCCAGTGATCGAAAGAGGATAGAGGATAGTTTCCTGTTGAATAACTATGATTTTATTTTATGTGACTGCAGTGATGCGCAAATTGGATCTAGTGAATGGAAGAGGATCTATGTGCTCTTTTTCCCTCACAGGACTCCACTGGGAGCTTTGTTCTGCTGCCCTACCGGCAGGTGCTGTACTCTCCATATCCAACTACTCACATAGATGTAGACATTAACACGGTGAAGCAGATGCCTCCATGCCATGAGCACATGTACCACCAGCGCCGTTACATGAGGGCTGAGCTCAGCGCGCTCTGGAGGGCTGCCAGTGAGGATGACATCAGCCCTGACAATCTTATAAATGCCCAAGACTCCTTCACCCCTGACCTGTATGATCTTTTAAACTTCAACTGCTTCCACCATGCCCATGTAATCTGACAGTTCTTTGCCACACTGTATGGTCAGATTAATTACACTCTGTGCAAAATTATTAGGCAAGTGGGTATTTTGCCTTTGGTAATTTTGACTGATATGTTTAAATCCAATTAGTATTCAGGTTTATACAGCTTTGAGTTGCAATATATGCATACAAATGATGAAATGGTGAAAATACTCACCTAGTAATTGTGCACATGGTGTAGAGAGGCACAAAAAGGGAGTATCTGCTAGCAAACACTGCCCCTCATTTAAAGGTGTTTGGCTGTAATGTCCTTTTGATGGTTGTATTAATGCAGAGGCACACGATGACTACATTTATCAAGCTTAGCCTCCTGCCAGGATACTGTGCTTCTTAATGATGAGAAAGGCAACTGGCTGAGCACCAGGAAAAAAAAAAGATAATTACACCAACAAAAATCCCCCTTTTTTCAATCAATGCAGTCTGCTGTTGCTTTGAAGTCATAATAATAATAATAATCCTTTATTTATAATCCCACGAATGGGAAATTCACTCTCTGCATTTCACCCATACACACATGTGCAGCAGTGGGCTGCTATTGAAAGCGCCCGGGGAGCAGTGTTGGGGACGGCACCTTGCTCAAGTGTACCTCAGGGCAACCTACTGGGAAGGGGTTCGAACCCCTGATCCTCTGATCATGTGGCTGACGCCCTAACCACTAGGCCACCGCTGCCCGCGGTGGCCTAGTGGCCAATAACAAATGTATTCACACCATACCTACCTTGTAACTTTACCTGTTAACCATTTTATCAGGAACTCTTACAAAACAGGTGCACATTGTAGGTTTACTATTATGGACTTGAACCAGTCTGTGCACTGGTGGAAAGTACAGCAGCTGTTAACATGCCACTAACACCACACAAATATCTGCTCAGTGGTGGTTTTATGGAAAATTGTGCAGCAGCAACAGGCAGAATTTGTAAATAGGAGTAGAGGAAATGGCGAAACATTAAAACATTTTTGTTTTTTACAACAATACACCATCAGAATCTTATTAGTTCTTTTTCTGAGGTTTGATAAGCTGAAAATATTCAATGTGTGCAATATTCAAGTAACAACACCTCAGTGTTCCCAAACATGCAGTTGGACATGGAGTTTAAGCACTGAATATATAATGTGTATATATGCAATAACAATGCACTTTTTGTGAAGATACAGTGAGGAACCTCTTCTCTTTGTCTAGAAATATATTTCAGGACGTGATGCACAAGGACACACTGGTGAAGTCTTTCATTGATGAGGTAAGAGCTGTTCTTGCAATTAGGAATTCACATTTCAAAGTTATTTGTTCTGTTTTGCCTGGATTCTGTAAACGTAGAATCACAGAGTGGCTCTTTACAACTGAGTTGCCTTTCAGAGTGAAGAGTGTCTTGTTTGTTTAAGCATGAAACACTCAACATGATGTATTCATGAGCATTGGTATCTCTCTTTTATTTATTTTTTTTTTTTTTGTAGGTTTTCCTCTTGAAGCCTGGCCTATCTTTACGAAGTGTGTACTTGTCTCATTTTCTCCTATTGCTGCACAGGAAGGCTCTAACATTGCTCAGATACATAGAGGATGAGACGTATGTACCTCTAATGCTCTGTAGTTAACCAGCATAGTTATGTCAGGAATATTTAGAAATTCACTATTAGGAGTGCAATAATGCATCACATCTCAAATGTAACCGTGTTAGGCTTTCAAGCTTTTCAGTTGCAAAAGTAAGTGCCAACGATGCAACATGGGATCTACAGAGAATGGGATTTAGCTGAGGATTAACTAAAAAGTCAACAATTAGTCAGGATGGAGGTCTGACGGGGGAATATGATGGATTAGAATTAGAAGAGCTGATTATCAATGTTATCTCATTTGGTCATCAATGAGGGTGAATAGCATTGTTATTTTTGATCATGGTGGCATTATTCATTTTGGGTCTTTTGGGCCAGGAAGTCTTGGGTGGCTTATGGTGTTTTGATCAAAGTGGTGATGATTGTGTTGTTGTAGCCAGAAGGGGAGGAAGCCTTTCCGGTCACTGCGCAATTTAAAGACTGACCTGGACTTAATGGTGGAAGGCGACCTGAACATCATCATGGCCATGGCAGAGAAGCTGCGTGCAGGTCTTCACTCCTTTGTGTTTGGGAAGCCGTTCTTCACCAGTGTGCAGGAGCGCGACCTACTTGTGAACTTCTGACCCTTCACCACTGCAATCTCACATGCACATAATCAGCAGAGCACAGGACCGATGTTGGTTCATGTGTTTAAAGCATGGTGCTTTATGAAGTGTTGTGTATTTATAGTGTATTTCTGAGAATAACTGTTGACCTTGCATGAGCTATAAATGTTCAGACAAACAGGCTTAATGTTCATTGGATCTGTAAATTATTTTGCTGTTAAAAACTGAGAATCCGTCCAGAAAAATACCGTGCACTGAAGAGCTTTTACTGTATTGTAGTTGAATTTGAAGTTTAACTGGATTTTGAAGCAGCCATGCAGTGTCCCGAAAGCATCGCCTTACTCTAATTTGCCTTGTACTGCAAGCCAAAACGTGCTTTTACATTTTGTTGGTAAAACTTTGAAACAGTGTCTTAAAAAAGTAAATAAAGCATACTTTCAGAAATGTCAAATTCAAGACTTCTTCCAATGAATAACAATAAAGAGAACTTTAGAAAGATTATTAGGAATTAACTAGTCAAGCTTAACTGAAGGGTGGATACAATTATACGTGATGGTTTTGAATACTGCTCAACTGCATCACATGGGAAATAAGTACACATCACCTAGAAAGTGAAAGTGACAACCCTTGTCATTGCGAGGTCATGGCACAGCACACATGAACCACAACGAAATTGGACCTCTGCATTTAACCTATGCACACTCAAACCCGTGCAGCAGTGGGCAGCTATTGAAAGCGCCCGGGGAGCAAACCCAGCATTTTTGCACTTTTTCCAGTTTAATTTTGATGGCATTTAAAAATGTGCTTAATTGTCAAACGAATGGTCAGGAATCATCCATTTATTTTGAACAAAATCTTTTCCATTCAATTTGCATTGTACTGTATACGAAGTGAAATGAAAAAGATTTTAATTTCAGGTGTTTATGCCACCTCAATTCTTTGTTTTCTCACTGAATCACCTTGTTGGTGCACAAATACTATTTTGTGCCTGTTAAACATTCTTACATTCGGTATATTAAGTAGATTAAATGTGAACAAATTTTTTACTGCAACAGGCGACAAGTGCCTATAGGTGCCTATATAAAGGGGTTTCTATCCACTCAGCATCATTAGTGTACTAATCACCATTCTGATCATCTGTATCATCTGAGTTTGCTATGACTGAATTGTTCAGGTCACCGTGTGACAAACAAAACACATTCCTCTGGCAGTTCAGCAGGCAGGATGCTTGATGTAGTACCCAGAGGTTGAGCCAGTATGTCTTAATCTCTAGGTTCTCTAAAGTGTGCAGGCTGCCTGCTGTCAGCAACATGGAGACATGGCAGAAAGGGAGACATAGGAGTTTTTTATTTACTAGTCAGTACAGCATCTGTTTACAGCATACATTTTTTTTTGTACGGCAAAAATGACAAGTCGTGGTGAAAGAGTTAATGAGAAGAGTGCAATTCATAGTTCAGCTATCACTTTCAGTCAGCTGACTTAAGTACTCAGACTAGTATTTCTGGAGCCCAGCATGGTTATCATTTTGTTCTACAAATTATTTTTTGGATATTTATTGTGATATGTTCCAAAGTAACTTTTTTACATTATGGATGCGCTTCTATTGTAAAATATACCACTGTCATGCCAATATTTACATTAATAATTATATATGTCCCAAACTACCAGTTGCATGTGCCAATTTGTCAAAATAAAAAATTTAAATTCAACTGACAGATAATATTAGGTTCATTGGATATTTGATTAAAAACACAAATTTCACCTCTAAATACTGAAACACTTGAACAATACAATACTTACACAGCTTTTAGTCAGTAGGGTTCCCACATTGGATATCCTGAGTAGCGTACTCTGGAGCAGCTTAACAAACAGACTGTAGATTCAACTGGAGAGGAAGACTTCAGCAAACCATAGTGTGATACATTATACACACATATTTTAGGATGGTGTCACTCCGAACCAGCATTCAGTCCATTCCATTTCAAGAGTCCATTTCTAAATGTGTGTACAGTGTTGAGGCCTGGACAGAAACTATTTTTGAATCACTTTCCTTAAAGGAGACAGCATTCAGCTGAGCAGTGACTCATTTCCTACTATGCTCTTAGCACTTTGGCTTTGCATGGCACTTTGATCCTTCCTGCTCCTTTGTTCCTTGATTATGTGCTGCTGGGCTTTTCACTAACAAGCCTGTTCCTTGAAAAGCGAGCCTGGTAGGCTTGTGACACTGGAGACTGAGGAGTTTTGAAAAAAGACGAATGCCACGAAGCAAGGTAAAGTCAACAATGTTTATGTACGAGATGAGCTTGGAACTTGTCTAGTAGTGCTGCTACAGTACACTGCTGGAAAGCCTGTGTTTTGTTTCTGTTAGTAACATTACTATTTTTTAGTCATTTTGACGAATAACTAAAAGTTACCTTTGAGGGAGAAACTCATTTTTAAAGTAGTTGAGTATTAAAGGGGACAGGAGTAATAACAGTATTATGCATTTGTTTAAAACAAGAAAAATCAGAGAAAGTACAAATTATAATGTAGTAGAAAATAAAATGGTTAAAATACTCAGAAACATGTCCTTTTCAAGGACCATTGTACTACTTCAATATTCTAACTTTTCTGATACGATGCTCTGAATTGTAATAAGTCCAAAAAGCAGTTTAGGATTAAAAACTCCTTTGAACGTCATTGGTATTGGGCAGCTCTAAATTTCCAACGGGCTATTTTAGGTAAAGTGACTGTTTGTTATTGTGAAACACTGTCTAGTGGTTAGGGAGTCGGCCACAGGAGCGGAAGATTGTGGGTTCAGACCCCTTACCAGTAGGTTGCCCTGAGGTACCCTTGAGCAATGTACCGTCCCCGTGACTGCCCCCCGGGCGCTTTCATAGCTGCCCCCTGCTGCACGGTGTTTGCATGGGTTAAATGCAGAGGTCCAGTTGTGCTGTGGTGTGCTGTGACCTTGCAATGACAAGAAGTCATTTTCACTTTCAAATAAAATGCAACCTCTGCTTTTCACCCATACACACTGTAGAGCAGGGGGCAGCTATTTAAAGCATCCAGGGAGCAGTAGTGGGGGCAGTACCTTGCTCAGCGGTACCTCAGGGCAACCTACTGGTATGGGATTCAAACCCACAACCTTCAGAGCCTGAAGCCTTGTCACAAACCACTAGGCCACCGCTGCCTTGGTTTTTTACACCCGTGTTCCCATTTTATGGTGCTTATGGAGTTAGGAGTTAATGGTCAGTTTGAAAACTTTCACCATAAATACATCAAACTCTTACGAGCAGCATAAGCATCATGTTTTTTAAACCCAGTGCGCTGAACTGACTTTGCCATATTACAAAATCCAGTACGTAGCCACAGCTGTGAATTCAGCTGCTTAGTGGTATCTTGGCAGAAGAAGAAAGCTGGCAGTTCCAACACTTTTAAAACTTGCTTCCCTGGGCACGTAAAAAAAAAAAAAAAAAATTATGTTTTCTAAGAGATTATAATTGACATACATAAAGCTTTTTTTCTTTTTACAAATATAACAAATATTTTTTAAGCTGCCTAAATCTTGACCATTTATTTTCTTTTCACAGCAGCCAGAAGTTGGGGATCTTATTGAAATCTCTCGAACGGGGTACAGACACTGGGCCATATATGTTGGTGATGGCTATGTCATTCACCTTGCACCCCCATGTGAGTAAGTCAGGAGAAAACTGGGTGTCTGCTGCAAGGTGCCTACATTCATTATAGGGCCGGAATTAATTTTCAGTTATGCATATTTATTTTATTAATAATCATCAGCAATAATCATCTGCGTTCATGAAGTCATTAATTTGCTAATTGAAATGTTGAATTTGTGCTGATGCTAGAATGTTCAAGTAAATCTTCACAGCCTATTCACCCTCCCTTTCACTTTTGCTTGACATTCCCTCGTTAGCTTGACCTCATCATCATATTAAGTTTCCCTAAAGTATTGGCTGAATTCAAATGATTCTCAGTGAGGTATCAAGTCAGTGTAGATGTAACATTTGTCTGAATGCCACATCCATTTTGTCCTTGACATAATGTATCAAACCTTCAGTTGTTAAGATCTAAATGTACCCCGTTCTAACAGCAACAACAAAATGCTATTTTAACTGCCAAAGCAGTAATTCACAAGCGTATGTTACACCCTGAGCTGGTTTATTATACAAAGCTTGCTTACCAATTTAAAAGTCTCTCTGCAACCATGGGTGTTCCAACTGACCCTTTGGTTTCTTGGATGACCTTCAATGACCTTAAAATGGGAATATAGGAAACGAATTTCCACGATGGAATCTCTTCTGATCCACTTACTATTTACCTCTTTAGCACTCAAGCACTGCTAGAATTCAACCACACAAACTAAATGCATGTCAACACTAATGGATGAGTTTCTTTCTGTTATATTGTAGCTGAGGTGGCATGTGCTGGACCGAGCAGCCTGATGTCTGTGTTCTGTGACACAGCAATTGTGAAGAAGGAGAAGCTTTCAGTTGTGGTGGGGGATGACACCTACAGAGTGAACAACATTTTGGATGATGAGTATAAGCCCCGAAGCATCTGTCGGATTGTGAAAGATGCTCAGGAGCTTGCAGGCCACATGCTGTCCTATAGCCTTGTCAGCTATAACTGTGAGCACTTTGTCACAGAATTAAGATACGGGAAGCCGAGATCCCGTCAGGTGAGCCTAATAATTGGTTTTATTTTTACAGGTCAGTCCTTCCCAAATGACCACCTAAGATTGGTGCTCTAAACATGAACTCCATGTTCACAATTTATTGCTTTGTAAAATGATTTTATAAGTGTTAAATAGACCTTGATTTCAAATGATACAAATATTAAAGACACCACAATGTATTTGACACTATGGTGCTTTCAGAATTTTTTTTCCTGAAATCTGCTTACCCCGTTACCCTGTTTATCTGTTGAGTTAACCTGGCATAAGGGACTGACTCAGCCTGGGGCAGTGGTGGCCTAGTGGTTAGGGAGTTGGCCCCAGGATCAGAAGGACATGGGTTCAAAGCCCCGTAGGTTGCCCTGAAGTACCCTTGAGCAAGGTACCGTTCCTGTCACTGCTCCCCAGGCACTTTCAATAGCTGCCCCCTGTTGTTATTCACTGTGTACTGTGCTGTGTCCTCACAATGACAAGAATGGTCACTTTCACACTACACTACACTATACTGAACTGTTTGTTCCCTTTTATTGTAGGTACAAAATGCCACTGATACCATTGGTGTCGTTGCTACAATTGGAGCAGTTGGTCTGGCGGTTTTGGCTGCTACAGCATTGTTTTCTGAAAAAGACAAGAAGAACAAACACTGAGCTTACTTTGAGACTGAGCGGTTGTATGATCATTGCTTCCTAAAATGAAATAAATGTTCAGTGACTGAACTAGCTAGCTGTTTGTTTGTTTTTCATTGAGATTCAGACCATTTTAGGCCCATTTTCTACACTTTCTTTGAGAACAGAATAGCATTTGAAACAATATTATGGACAAGATTTTAACATACAGAACTTTTTTTGCAAACATGATTCCAGAATTTGAAGGTGATGGTGGTGTGTGTGTTTTTTTTAAAGAGATGTGCATAGTGTTCGGCCCTTTTAGGCTTGGTCTTTTAGTCTCCACTGTGGGGATAGTCAGCCCTGCCTCTTCCTGACTAAAGCTCTTGCTAGTGTCTCTTCCATCTAACTAACCAGACACTTCTCTATGAATAGCCCCACAGTGGAGACTGTGCCAGGCCTAAAAGGGCCAAATACTATAGAAGATACCATTTGCTTTAAAATGCAGTTCTCTTTTGCAGGTGCTCATTGGCACTTTCTATGTGACATGAAAGCAAATACTAGGGAACAAATAATGTATAGTTACAATACTCAAAAACATGGCATCAAAATAAAAAAAAAAGAAATTGCAAAGTATAAAGAGCATAAATGAAAGTAAATATTGGAAACCCCATAGCAGGGAGTTGGTTGAGCATTTCTTTTTCCAGAATTTCCCAGTGGAAATGATGGCTTGAAGGAGTATCCTACATTTTTCGGTCTAGAATCTGGCTTTTGCCCCCTTGGAGGCTTTAAAGTTTTGCTGGGTCAGCTGTGATGACAGACTGTGCCAAGATTCATAACAGAACAGAAACTCTTGGAGCTACAACTACAAGAAGCACTAAAAGATTGGTAGGCTCAGTACACCTCCATAACACAGGTAAGTATACCATCTCACAGGTAGATAAATCCTCACACAGATGAATAAACTTCCATCACACAGGTAAATAAACCATCACACAGGTAAATAAACCATCACACAGGTAAGTAAACCTCCATAACAGGAAAATACACTATCACACAGGTAAACTCACCATCACACAGGTAAATATTTATTTTTCATCAAACAGATAAATTCACCATCATGCAGGTTAATACACCTCCATCACACAGGTAAACTCACCATAATACGCTACTCACTCCTCATATCCTATGACTGCAATACATTTATGATTCCCTGATTTACACACATATAATTCCAGTTCTACTGCACATTTTTTTTATTATTCTTGTCATTGCGAGGTCACAGCACACAGTGAAGCACAACGAAATTGGACCTCCGCATTTAACCCATGCAAACACCGTGCAGCAGGGAGCAGCTATGAAAGCTGCCCGGGGAGCAATGACAGGGACGGTACCTTGCTCAAGGTACCTCAGGGCAACCTACTGGGCTGGGATTCGAACCCACAATCTTGCGATCCTGGGGCCGAGTCCCTAACCACTAGGCCACCGCCACCGAAAATAACAAGAATAAGTCTGAACCCAGACTCAGAAGACCAATGTTAATTCACAAAATAAATACTTCAGTCCAGGATTAGGTTTAATCCGGGGCTGTAAAGACGGCTCTGAACTGGGTGAGACTCAGTGAAGCGACCCCTACCGGTGGCGGCGGCCTGAGTCGCCCATTGGTCCAATTTGACACGTGACTGAGATGGAGAAAAAAACAGGAAAAGCCCAAATGGCGTCTGTGTAAATAATCCGCAGAGAGACCCTGTTCTGGGAGATGTGGGTGCGTTTAGATGGGGAGCCACAAGAAAGGTACCTTTTTAAGCAGTTTTATGCCGACGTGACATGTAGTTCCACGCGTTGTAAAGAAAGGCGAGTTTGTTTTTATGGGTTTTTGTTCTTACTGGCTCCTGCGCGTTCACAGAGTGGGGCCTGGACTCCTGTATGTGGGTTTGACTGGCTGTAGATCTGAATGTTGTTCTAGACTCCTGTATGTGGGTTTGACTGACTGTGTGGATCTGAATGTTGTTCTGGACTCCTGTATGTGGGTTTGACTGCTAGCTGTTGGCTAGTTGTCTGTTAGCTGGATCACCTTGTGTTGAGCTGTCAGACATATGCACCATGTTTCATCAACACTTAGTTTACATCGAGTACATCGAAAAGGGCCTGAGGGAAGCACTCCTGGGTGATTGGAGATGTATGCATGTGTTAATTGGCTGTATTATGTATGTTCTCACCACTGGGTTTCAGTTACATCAAAATGAAAGCTACCATGGTGACAGGTAGGCTTTGTATTGTGGTCATGGCAGTGCAGTGTCCTGGCCTAATGAAAGACAAAGTCAGTAAAAAAATAAGCTTCTTCAAATATAATTTCCATTTCGTCTTATAAACATGAGTAATATGTTTAATGAAAACTTGCCAAGTGTGGCGCAAACTTGGAGCACTGGTGCGTGCTGATATTATCAGTACACACACACACACACACTCACTCATGTTCTCAGTATTCATACACACTCAATTTCCTGGCACTTGCTTTTCAAACATTTCAGTTGAAATTAAGAGTTGTAGTCTCTACTCTTCTGTGTGCATCCCCTTATTGTCATCACTTTATTATTTTTTAAACAAATTAATATTTAAATAAACTTTTGTGAATTTATCCAAAAGCTTTTGAGGCATATGTTTATTTAGAAATGAACCATTGTGAGATGGTTTGTAAAGTATGTAACTTAGCTGGAAACTAGTTGATCAGCAGTTGTTGACCTAAATCTAGGTTACAGTAATGAAGAATTGATGTGCATCGCTCTGGAAAAGAGGGTCTGCTGAATTGCTGTAAATGTCAATGTAAAATGTTGGTTTGATTGCATTCATTCACCAGAGCAGGCAGCACTGTGGTGCAGTGTGTAGCTCTGTTAACAAATGGGACAAAGGTCCTGGGTTTGATTCCCACATAGGTGGCTTAGCTCGTTTCTGTGTGCAGTTTGCATGTTCTCTCCATGTATGTGTGAATTTCCTCAGGGGGTTCCAGTTGCTCCAACAGTCCAGCATTGGCTAAAGGGGGTATAAAGTCCATTGGTCTTGATGACTATTGGCTAATGTTACATTCTTCTGGGAGTGCTTTTCCATTGTGATTGTGTCATTAGTGGTAGTACTTTTGGTCATATAGTTTGCACACAGTTTACTTATTTTATAATCTGTATATAATCATCATTCTTTCTTTAAAGAATTAGTTTAAACCTTTTACTCCCTTCCAGAACCTTACGTTCTTAGACTTCCTATGTTTTAGTTTTTTCTTAACCTCTCCTCCACCCTACTGAAATGAACATGGATTGTTCCCAAATATGCACATTTTTTACATGGTTAAAGTTTCACTAATTGTAGTGCTAATGACTTGATGTTACTAGAATTCAGATTCATTTCTAACTAAAATTATTCCCATTCTGCTGCTGAGGTTTTGCTTAGGAACCCAGTGGTGGTAGTGGGATTTGAATCTGCCACCGCTTAGTGGTAGGCGTGTATCCTACCACTAGACTACCTCTTTAGTTTGATTTTATTCATCGGTTGAGAAGAGCGGGTCACTTTATTTTTAGCCATGCAGTACAATGCCAACCTGTTGCTAGGACTTTAAGACCCTATTACCTCCTTTTCTTTATATTGAGTGATGTCTGAAGGGAGAACACAAACAGAAATAATATTGATATTACCACAGTATAACTAAGTAGTCAACACACCAGCTTTGTACCAGGGTACCAGAAATAGGCTTTTCCTAAAGAGGCTAACAGGCTCACATGACAAAAATGACAGACTTTATATTATTCCACTGGTATTGAAGCAAATGCTGCTTTAAAAACATTTTAATTATTTTTTTATTTTTTAATTTTTTTACTGTGGGGAATGTTCTACATTTCATGTTTGTATTTCATATTCAAAATTGTATTAATTGGTCAATTATTTTCTATACATGACTTTTGATTTTTGGAAATTGCACTTAAATTCAACTCTTTTACAGTTTGTTCATGTCTTTTATCTGCAGTGGGGTCTAACCATGGATAACAAAAGCTTTCCTAGTTTGGATGATCTGGATGATTACCTCACCAAACACAATTCCAACTTAGTTTGGCTTCTTGTGGGTAAGACCATAATGCATTCATGTATTAACGATAATGCATACAAAATACATCTAAAGACCAAGTTCAGTAGATATTCCTTTTTAACACAACTCAAATGACACTCAAGCTTACCTTAACTGTTTTCTGTTTTACTTTCTCAGCCACTATTCTGTCCTGTGGATGGATCATATACTTGACGTATTACAACTCCCGTAACATTGGGCTTATTCTTACACTCATCATCAATAGACTCTACAAAAATGGATATATTCATATTGGTCAGTAAATTTGTGAATGTGTTTGAAACTAGCACATTGAACGATTGACAGCTTTAGCATCTTTATTGAGGAAATATGCAATGCATTTTTCAAATTTTAAAATTAATTTATTTTATTGTTCTTTCAGGCTCCTTTTCCTTTTCTGTGCTCTCTGGGAAGGTCATGTTCCGAGATGTTTACTACATTGATGAGGACATGTCAGTTAGGTACGTTCGCCTGCAAAAAGATGTTGGGGAGGCTGGCTGCACATAAACTGGAGGGAGCATATACTAGCATTCCTGCTCCCATTGTTGGTGGCATTGTTTGATGAATGAAGTCCTGTCAAAAGGGTGGCGCTGGAAATGACTGAATTAGGCAGTAAATAAGGAAAAACAATTGTCATTTATTGTTGTAGAAATAACTGTCCTAAGAAATGAATTTACTGCACAGTAATAAATTTACTCTTTTGATAAAAATTCAGTACCCACATAATATGGATGTTTCACATATTAAACTCCTAAATGCTTTTCACAGGATTCAAGATGGATTCCTTATATTCCGCTGGTGGAAGATTTATAACCCCAAACAGAAGCAACATGGTAAGTACCAGACATGAACACACCTTGTTGACAAATACAGCCTTCAGTGGTTTTGTCAGTGTCCTGAAATTTGAGTCATTGGTTTAGCAATATGGCTGTGACAACAACAAAGCAATTGTATAATTCCTTGTGTGAGCGTGTGCAATGATGACAAATTGTTAGATTGAAACCTTGATTATCTTAATTTTTTTATTAGTTTTTTTTTTTTTGTAAAGAAATAACCCTACAAATTATCCCGAAAAACAAATTTACTGAAACAAATGGGTCCACTAAGTAACACGCAGAAAGATAAGCGTACTGATCTCAAAATAATATTAGACTGAAACTTCTTGAACGCCTTGAACACCCTAAACTTTGCTTCTTTCCCTAAATTTTTTTCAAGCAAAACATTCTTTTTCCTTTGAAAGAAAAGTTGTTGCAAGCACAATGATGCCATCACCGGAAGAATATTTTATCGTAACGCAATTTGCACAAAGTTTGACCCAATGTTTGGCATCTCTACACTATTATATGCAATTAATGTGTAATCCTGCTCTACGTTTGCGCGGTCTACAGTGAGTTTAAGGTTGGCAAGAAATTGTTTTAGATTATATTTTTGGCTGATATTTTAAGTGTTTTTTTTATATTCTGTTGTTCGTGGTTGCTAAAATGAAACCCGGAGCCTATTTATGGTCATATTGGATAAAACTGGTACTGTAGCTGGTGGTTGTTTTAATTTCTTGCAGATCCAAAGGCTGAGACACGGCTATATGTGACTGTAAACGGCTTTGAGTTCCATGTTTATAACCGCACAGACCTGTATGCACGACTTCAGGAGATATTCGGCCTGGATCCCACTCTAATCTCACCCCGGCGCGACGAGGAAAAGGGCAGAGAAGAGCAGAACAAAACTCTTGACAGGTAACAATGTTACAAATTAGTGAATCACCATGCAGGCGTAACGGAGATATTTCCCATTACTATAATACTCTGCCCATGTATATTAACTTATATTAGTATATTACTATTACTGTATATTAAGTGTAATAAACACTTTTTAAAATCTTTTTTTCTTATGTTTGGTTGTGGTATAGTAGATTTTTATGAACCTCCCTGATTGTAGTGCTTCATACCTTTAGTGATTTTGTTTTTGCTCTTTTTTCCTCATCAAGTGTTCACATTAAAGCTGAATCTCAGGACCCTTCTTCATCATGGAGATCTCTCATACCTGTTGTTAAAGTCAACATCAGCACAGTGAGTACAGCAACAACACCACTTTCATTCACTCAAATCTAGAGCCCATTGCACTCAAGGTACAAAGTGATATGGGTTCTTGGGGCTCTTAACATCTCTCTCCTCTATCTCTTTCTCGTTTTTACCCTTTCAGGGTCGGATAGCGTTCGGTAATAATCATCTTCCTCAGACTCTTTGTATGAACTTTGATGATGCCATATTGACTTATGCCACAAAGCCTCCCAGCAGCCATTTGGATC
Organism: Hepsetus odoe; assembly: GCA_017165825.1. Classification (NCBI taxonomy): domain Eukaryota; kingdom Metazoa; phylum Chordata; class Actinopteri; order Characiformes; family Hepsetidae; genus Hepsetus; species Hepsetus odoe. Next base: position 15,142,788 of record CM029367.1, read on the forward strand.
AGTTCATGCACATAGTGAAGGGCTCTCTGGAAAATGTGCGTGTCATGCTGGTGCCTAGCCCCCGCTACCTTGGCCTGCAGAACGATGAGTGAGTTCCACATTTACAACACTGAGCTTTGCATATAATTTGCATGTATGGAGCCTGTAATTGCAGCAGAGAATACCTGTTTGCCTCAGTAAAATGAAAGCATCTATTGTTCATATTTATTATATCTTATATCCTGTGATGGGCTGGCGACCTGTCCAGGGGTGTGCCCCTCGTCCTTCGCCCTGTGTGAGCTGGGATGGTCTCCAGCTCTCCCCCGCAACCCCGTTTGGGACAAGCGGCAGACAATGATAATTTGATTTGATATACTTATATCCCCTTTAAGGAACTTAATGGGTTGTGCATTCTTTAAAGGCTAATTCATGTCTCCTGTGGGACTGAATGAGAAATGAACCCGCTTTACTGGTTTAAGGTTTACCTAGCCAACCTTAGTTTACAAATATAGACTGTAGTTTATCTGAATCATTTGTAAGCCCTCTTTACCCCGTTCATCAATGGTTAGGACCTCCACAAGAACACCAGTGAACAGGCATTGTTTGGAGGTGGATCATTCTTAATGCTGGACTGTTAGGACTGGTGTGTGTGATTTAACGCTGTACACACATACAAGCAAACAAAAGCATGTCACAGAAACCACCATGCTTAGGATGATCCACCCCCTAAATAACACCTGCTCTGTGGGGGTCCTGACAATTTATGATTGTGGGTAAGCTGCTTACAAATAATGCATAGAAGTAGGTTGACTACAGTCTAACTATAAATTAAAAAGTGGATTGATATTGGTTTTTGGAGCTCATAAATCGGACTATTCCAATTTACTTCTGAGTGTTTTGTTTTAATTTGTTCTTGTTTGTCTTAGGTTTTACAAATTTCTTGATGGTTTTAACAGGAACACAGCTCTCAGTTTGCAGCTGTGTATATTAAAATGTGTTAACCTTCACTTAGATTTATCTAAATGTTTCTAACACTTTTTTTTTCTTTGTTGAGGAAGTGAAACTTATTTGCTATGCAGTTTACTGCAAGCTTAGGACTTTGTGATTCTGCAGACTGATGAAAAAGCTTAAGCAGGAAAAATGTTTGTTTAACAAGTGGTGCAGGCCTTCTCTGATTGAAGTTTAAAGAAAAGCCCACTGCCTTTAAACTGATAGTTTAACTGCTGCTTTTTTGTGTACTGTTACATAGTGAATAATCATTGAAATGGAGAAGAGGCCAGCATTGGTTAGTGGTAATCAGTTTGATTAATCAAAAACCTTTCATTCAGTTAGATGCACACCAGTGTTGCACAGATCCAACATTGTGTGTGTGCATGTGCTTAATTCTTTCATATGTGAATTAGTCACATTTTACAATCAGTTGCTTCATTACTGGTACCATTTTCTTCAAGATGGTTCAGAACATAATGTTCTTATTTATTTCAGTCTCACATTGTAAGTATGAGAGAAATCTAATGTAAGTTTAGAAAGTCAAATCACATTGCTTTTTTTTAAAAATGCCAGTACTCAGGTTTATGGGTGTTTTTAAACAAATTATTATTCAACAAGAAACAGAAGTCAAGCTTAATTATAGCTGACACTTTGGTGTTAAAAACGATCAATTATATTATGTATTAATTGACGTTTTCTATAATTTCTAAAAAAAAATAGTGACTAAAGGCTGGTAGTTAACAATAATTCTGTTTACATTAAATTAATAGAGATTTTCATTTTTTTTACAGGCCACCTAGACTGATGGGAGAGGGCTTTGTTGTCATGCAGTCAAATGATGTGGACATCTACTACTACCAGGATGAGCCAGGTTTGTGGGTTCTTTTTGGTTCTTTCTTGTTTCATCCTCTCCTACAGCTGGTTATTAGCTGGTTATTAGCAGATGGTTCTCCATAACCATTGGTCTTTATTTTACAGAGTAATACTAACAAATGCACAGGTGAATACCAGGTGATTTAACTGCAGTGCTTGAATTGTTAAGATGTTTGTTGTGTGCAGGTCTGGTTCCTGAGGAGCAGGAGAATGGGGATGCTGAAGCTTGCTCTGAGGGAACTAAGCTACAGGATTTGCCTCCATGCTGGGGCTTAGACATAGTGTGTGGGAAAGGAACAGATTTCAACTATGGGCCATGGGCTGACCGACAGAGGTACACCCTAACTCTTGCATCATAACAAACTGAGACGCTCTCATACTTAAATTCTTTTTTGCATTGTTTTATTATTCTGTGATCTTGTGCCAACAGGGACAGTTTGTGGAAATTCTTCCTGCCTGCAGACTATCAGGCAATGAAAAAGAGTGATGTTCCTACACCAGGAAAGCCCCGACAAATCCTAGCCTTTGAGCTCCGCATGAACATCATAGCAGACGCCACCATAGATCTGCTGTTCACCAAGAACAGGGTATGGTCTGTCTTTTGTCTGTCATGTGCTTTCTTGTTCTCTCACTCTTTAATACTCCCATTCTCTCTCTCTTTCTCAAGCACACTTAAGCAAATTTATCAGCTTGCAGTTAACGTATTTATGCTAATCCTTTTCCCAGGAGACCAATGCCATTCACGTGAATGTTGGTGCAGGTTCTTATTTGGAGGTCAACATTCCAATGACTGTAGGAGAAAATGGTACTCGTTACACTTCACATTTGAATTATTTTTGTGTGGTTAGATGAATTTCTATATTGCCATTTTCCTAATAAACAAAAGATGTTATAAAAGTAAAAACTTGTGCAGTTCATCAAATCCTACATTTCCTTAGTCATTTATACACGTCTGTGTTTCTCAGGCTATTCCCCCACAGTTAAAGGTCAGTTACTGCATGTGGACACCACCAGCAGCATGCAGTACAGGACTCTCTTGGAGGCTGAGATGCTCGCTGTAAGTGCATAACATTGTGTGTGTGTTTGCATATACGTGTGTGTGCAGTAGAGGTTTACACTGTTTTTATTTGTCCGGCTCAGTTCCATGTGATAGCTAGTTACCCACGTGTTTGGAATATGCCTCAGTCCTGGCAGTGTGAGATTGAGGTCTACAAAGCCACTTATCACTTCATTTATGCACAAAAGAACTTCTTCTCAGGTAAACACATCTCTGTCTGTGTGCTTTAGAGCTATCCAGCAAAAGTATACTTTCTGTCTTTCTCGTGTTAAAATCTACAGTGAGTTAGTGATTTTGTCACTGTTTCCAGACCTGATCCAAGACTGGGCCAGTGACAGTGAGCCGGATATATACTCATTCGTGCCATACTCCTGGACATTCCAAATGCTGTTTCATCAGTTTGAGATGATTTGGGCAGCCAATCAGCATAACTGGATTGACTGTTCCACCAAACAACAGGAGAATGGTGAGAGAGGCTGTAATTGTGGTCATAATTTAATCAGAACCTTCTTCCTTTGAAATCTTAAAAGGCATTGACGAGAATGAGTAATGATATGCCTGTTCCTACGGATAAATCACAGTTTTTATAAGCTTTATAAATCACAAACGTACCCACATAATCTTCAACTAATGATCAGCAATGTTATTTCAGGATTAGTGCACTTCATTTTAACATTGAGAATTAACTGATGCATCAGCTAAAGCAATGATTGCCCTTAATCTTTTTTATTCCCTCTAAATGCCCTTCTCTCTTAATCTCTCCAGTTTATCTTGCTGCCTGTGGAGAAACTCTTAACATTGACTTCACTTTACCTTTTAATGAGTTTGTTCCTGCCACCTGTAACACACGTTTTCGGTTGAGAGTGAGTATAGACACAGACATTCACTTTGCTAAATGGTTTTGCAGGCTGGCTTTGTTAATTAATTTAATTGAGAAAATGCTGACATGATAATGGTTTTCCTTATTGTTGTTCAAAACTGCAGTAATCCTGAATCATTTTCGTCCTCAGGCTGAAGACACAGATATGCGGCTGTGTCTGCCTGACTGCCATCCCAGTCGCTATTCCTTACTCACCCTGGCCAAGGATTACCAACACACCAAGTCCGTTCCAGACAATGGCATGTCATCTGAGGCTCAAGGGGCTCCTCCCAAGAACAGCAAAGCACGCTGGAGAAACATGACCCATGCTGAGTAAGAAGGCTCTGTCTTATTATATCCACTTTTCAAATGTTAATGTTCATGCCTTTCTTTGATTTATTTAATCCTGGATTATTCTCTTGGTAAATACATATGTATTTATTGATTATTTATTTACTTATTTATTTATATAAATAAGTAAATAAATAAATACAAATTCTTATTTATTTATTTATTTATTTATTTTCATCAGAGCCGGATGGGTGGACTGTTGGAGCGTGCCGAATTTTGGGTTCGTCATAGATTACACGTGGCATCCTATTTACCCTCAGAAATCAGACCAGCAGCTCAAACAGTCCTGTGAGTTATCTTAAATTTGCTTGTCTAAAACGCCTGTAATACAAAGGTAATTAACTCTGCAGTGCAATTCCTGTTACTCTATGCTTATGATTGATATGGGCCTTGCAAAAGGGTTGAGGATAGAGAAGGTTAAAAAAAATGTTAATAAAATAATGTTAATTTTGCCACGTGTTTGCAGTATCTGAGATGGAAGAGTCCATGCTGTCAGCTTTGCGGCCCCCTGAGCATGTTCTCCCTGTTCCTCCTCCCCCTCGTGCTGCAACAGACCCCAGCCTACTACCTCCAGATAAGCTGCATGTGGAAATGGAGCTCAGCCCTGACTCCCACATTATCCTTTATGGGCCTCTGCTTAGAACACTGGTATCCATCAAGGTATGAAGGCACTGTCTCAAAACTCACATTGGCTCTAATTGAGAGCATACAAATTTGTTCTTTCAATAAACAATTTGACCAATCTGTGGAAGAAAAATATATACACATGCAATAATATTAGAAATAAATATTGGTCTTACAATACAACTCTACCCGTGACTCTGTTTATGTAGGAGAATTACTTTGGTGAAGATGACATGTACACAGACTTTGAAGAGTCTCTGTCAAGTCCTGTGCTGAGCTCATGCTCCTCCTCATCTGGCTGGACTGGAGTTGGCCTAGAGGAGAGAAGCCACAAAGATGTACCCCACCCTCTCTCACTGCGCCCCTGGGACATCACGGTCCTCATCAATTTGCACAAGGTCCATGGACGACTTCCTACTGTAAGTAAAATACTTGCAGCTATGAATGCAGGACCATTTTCTAGTTTTTCATCAATGACCCAAAGACTGAGACATATAACATTCTCTCTCTTATTTTTATTTATTTATTTATTTATCTATCTATCTATTTATCTTTGTCTTTTTGTCGATAGCATTGCAGTAGTGACAGTCCAGAAGGTCCAACAGGGTATTTGGAGCGTCTTTGTTTTGAGATGAAGAAGGGCTACAAAGAGACCCTACTGCAACTTGTCCTCTCTCCTCTACATGTGTTTGTCAGTGACAACTATCAGGTGGGCTAGTTTAACTCTGCTGGATATACTCTCTGTGTTATGCATATTGTTTTAATTTCTCTAATGCTTGCTTCTTTCATAATTGTGTAGCGACCTGCTGTTGATGGGGTGCTGCGCGATGGCCATCTGAGTCTTTCAGGCCTGCAGATGCGAGCTCATGCCATGTTCTCTGCTGAAGGGTTACCAGCCGGCAGTGACACTCTTGAATATGCCTGGCTCATTGATGTGCAGGCTGGATCTCTCACAGGCAAGGTCACTGTGCCACAGGTGTGTATGAGGATATGACCTTAATGTCTAAACTTTACACAAACAATAACTGTGTATGGAAAAGTAATAATAAGTAATAATGTTTTCTTTTGGTTCAGTGTGCCACTCTGCTGGAATGGGGGGAGACATTTTTGTTTCATGTGATGTCTCGAGAGTTCCAGCTAGAGCAACCTAAACCCTCTGTCATCTGTCAACATGGAGTTGACAGGAGAGTCTGTGACAAAAAGGTATAACCTTCTTTTTTGCAGGCAGGGAGCATCTCATGTGGACCGACCTGAATGATTTGATATCAATTTTGTAAACTCTCTGTAAAATTTGTGTAGTATACATCCTTGCCTGGACATTGCCGGACATCTGAAGAATTGAAGTATACCATGACACGGCTGTCAGTAGATGGAGCCCAGATCTTTATTGTTGAACATGGCTGTGCAGCCAAAATTAAGGTCAGACACTTGGTTGCTTAAATGTATTAACCCATTACCCAGATTGTCCTTACAGTAGTTTTTAGACTTATGTGACTTTAATACATTTCATAATTTAGGTTAAATGTGGTGTGTGTGTGTGTGTGTGTATGTCCTCCTCAGACTGGTGCATTTCGGTTGGCTACCTGTAATCTGCACACAGCTGCAGTAGGTGAGGGCATCAGTGCTGTGCTGCAGGATGTCGTTATCGCTCAATTAATTGAGCAGCAGGAACTAGCCAGGCTTGGCCTACCTCCACCTCTTCTGAGACGATCTAATTGGCTAGAGGCTGGCTCTGTGACTTTTAACCTCATCACTGCTGATGTTGCCCTGGCTGCTGACCATCCAGCCAAATATGAGGTTCAGAGACACTTCTTGGAGCTCCATGACATGCAAACAAAGAGGTGCATTTTTAAACTGCAAATATTTTATGCTCACATGTTTGGTACCAATCATCCATGTATGCATCTGTAAAATGTTTGTGTATATGTGCACACTAGGTTGTGGTTTCTGTGGCCAGAGGAGAAGTATAAGGGAAGCAGAAACCGATGTGGATGTTTAGGTGGATGCCGTTTTTTTGCTGGCTCAACTGGTGGTTTGGACTTTTTTCGGCTGGAAGAAATCACTCCCTTGTCAAGCTCTGCCTTCTCAAGTGGAAGTGCTGAGAGTGACATGAGCTATGGTCAATCACTGTTGCAACCTGGGGAGTGGATAGTAACCAAGGAACCACCCAAGCTTCCTGAAAGTATGTTACTTATCTCATTCAGGCAATCGGATGATGAAATGTGCTTTTCCTTTTTTACAGTTGCTGCCTATTCAGGCTGGATCTGAATACTGGTTTATTGTTGTGTTTTTTTGCAGGTAAAGGCATTGGCATTCGCAGGGATACATGTTCTCCTGCTCCAGTGGCAGACATCGAGAGGCATAGTCAGCATCTAAGCCTACAGGTACCTCAGCGTTCCCATAGCTCTGCCTCTTCCTCTGAGGAAAACTCTTCTTCCAGTGCTGCATTGCCACTATTGGCTGGCGAGAGAGAAACCCCCTCCCCCTGTGCAGAGTGAGTCTCTCATGCATGTGCATATTTCAAGCATTCAAGTAGCAAACAAAATATAATTTAAAAAAAATTTAAAAATATATAAACGTATTTGAGAATATTATCATGCATTTGTTCGTTCAGGTAGATCACTTCACAGTATCCCTTTACTTGCATTGACTGTTTGTGTATGTTTATATACAGGATCATGAGTGTGACCACTGATGGGCCTGTGCCTGAAGGCCCACCAATGCGTTCTCCTCTTCGTTCACCTCTCAAGCGGCAGTCCTCTGTCCAGTCAGCTCGCCTTGGTAGCACCAAAAGTCTATCAGCTGCTGTTTTTGCTGAGAAGGCTCCACCTCCTGCAGGTGTTCAGTTTAGCAGTGAAGTGTCCCGTAGTGATGAGAATGTTCTAGACTCTCCACGGCAGCGGCGGAGCTATGGTTCTTTCCCTTTTACTCCTTCAGCAGACTCCAGTACTTTTCATCAGTATCGCTCAGTGGACTCTTCCATGTCTGTTGCCGACAGTGAGGCCTATTTCAGTGCTAATGAGGACTTTGAACCAATCAGCAGTGATGAGGGTCCAGGCACTTACCCCGGAAGGAAACGGAGAAGGAGACAGCAAGGACAGCCGCATATTGAACACAGTCGCACCTCAATATATCATAGTGTGGAAGGACCACTGTCAATTGCAGAGCACCGCCCCCCTCCCCTGCCCAGCCACACCTCACAAGCATCTTTTGTGTCTGCACTTGGATTGGAGGAAGAGGGTTCTTTGGAAACAGAGAGAGTAGAGCCCGGTCTACTAACAGCTCAGCCACACCTAATGGCTTGTTACCATAGTTATCTTGCTCATTATCATGTGTCAAACTGGACAGTCAAGCAGCCAACCAATAAGAGAACATCTAAGTCATCCCTTCACCGCCCTCTTGACCTAGATACCCCTACAAGTGAAGAAAGCTCTGCGTCCTTTGATCAGTTATCTATTCCTGCCTTCAAGGTTGGTGTGTTTACTAATGAAAAATAATTATAGTGTAAATATTGTTTTGAGAATTATTCTATTGTTTCATTTCTCCAGTTGGTAAAAGCAGGTTTGTCTGCAAGTTCCCTGTTGGACAGAGGGGTTCAGCTCATGGGAGATTTAAGCAGGTAATCTGATGTTTAGTATAAAATTGCTTTGATTATTAACAGTAGTCATGAACATGGATTAATGTGCATTTTCACTACTTCTGTATATTTGAAGCACTCCTTACACACCCCTCGACAAACGAGCAATGGAAAACACAGATGAAGACACAACAACAGAAGACTGGACTGTGGATCAGCCGTTGTCCCAGACTAGGACCACTGCTATTGTAGAAGTCAAAGGAGCAGTCAATGTTGTGCTGACCCCTCTAGTAGCAGAAGCTCTGGACAGGTCAGTAATCCTTTAGCTGATTGGCATGTGAATTAAGAACAGTTGTTGCTAACATTAGCTAAATGTTTATTTATTGTATGTTGTAGATACATTGAATCCATGGTGCACTTTGCCAGTATTCGGCACCCAGCCTCCATCCTTGATGACCTGCATGGCAAAGTGCTGAATGAAGCATATCAAATCAGCAAGTCCACTGTGCCACATGAGTCTGTGAGTCAACTGGGACACACTGTCACTTCCACAAATACATATATTTTAAATCCATAATTAAGTAATTTCTGTTTTTTATTAAGATGGACTATTAACATTTGGTTTTCAGTTCCTTAAGTGTGTGTGTGTGTGTGTGTGTTTTGCAGAGCACTGCAAAGCCTGAACATAAAATTTCAAAAACCGAAGGCACTACTTCTGGATCCCTAAATACACCTCACGGACAGACTGACCTGTCTGCCAAATCTGATAATGTGAAAATAAAGGGTCTGCAAGCCAATGTCACTATCCCAAAGGTATGAGCATTTGATAGAAGGACAGAGACAGGTAGAAGCTGTATTGATTGACTTTGATTGATTTTGTTTGTCTCTGCATGTGTTTGCAGGTTAATCTGTGTGTCCTGCAGGCTTCAGTAGAAGAGGGCTCCCCCTCTAACAAGAGTGTCACACATGTCTCTCTTGTGGCCCTTTGCTTTGACAGAATTGCTACCCAACTCCGAATGAACAGGTAAAGTTTCTAGTGTATCAATATTGACTTCTTTCTTATACAGTGTCTGTCCAAAAAAAAGTCACCCCCTGGATTTAACAAAGCAAATGGGTAAGAGCCTCCCATTGGATAATTACTGCATGGATAATTATGTTTCAGCTGGCAACAAGTTATTTATCCCTGTGGTTGTGGAAAAGATGTTTCAGGAGGGTCCAATTATTGGCATGCATCATGCAAACAAAACGTCAAAGAAGAAGCTGAAACTACTAAAATTGGGTTAATAACTGTCCAATGCATTATTAAAAACAGAAAGGATATTTGGGAACCATCTTCTTCATGTATGAAATTTGGTCGGAAAAAAATCTTGAATGACCATTATCCCTTAAATGTTTGGTGAAATCAAATTGTAAAAAAAAAAAAACTACAGCAGAACTCACGACTGTGTTCAGTAGTGAAAGTAAGAGAATTCAACACTCGCAATGCGAAGGGAACTCAGGGGATTGGGAGTAAACAGCTGTGTAGCCTTAAGAAAACCACTGATCAGTGAGGCTAATCACAAAAAAACGCTTCAGTTTGCTGGGAGCATAAAGATGGGACTCTGGAGAAATGGAAGAAGGTCATGTGGTCTGATGAGTCCAGATTTACCCTGTTCCAGAGTGACCGGCACATCAGGGTAAGAAGAGAGGCGCATGAAGTGATGCACCCATCATGCTTAGTGTCTACCATACAAGCCTGTGGGGCAGTGCTATGACCTGGGGTTGCTGCAGTTGGTCAGGTCTGTGTTCAGCAACGTTATGTGCCCAAAGAATGAGGTCCGCCGACTACCTGAATATACTGAATGAGCAGGTTATTCCATCAGTGAATTTCTTCTTCCCTGATGGCACGGGCATATTCCAAGATGACAATGCCAGGACTCATCGGGCTCAGGATGTGAAAGAGTGGTTTAGGGAGCATGAGACATCACTTTCACACCTGGATTATCCAGACCTTAACCCCATTGAGAATCTTTGGGATGTGCTGGAGAAGAATTTGCGCAGCGGTCTGACTCTCCCATCATCTCTACAAGATCTTGGCAAAAAATTAATTAAACTCTGGATAGAAATAAATGTTGTGACATTACAGAAGCTTAGCGAAACTGCCACAGCAAATGTGTGCCATAATAAAAGCTAAAGGCGGCTCAACAAAATGTTAGACTACTGATCTGAGATTTGAACCCATGACCTTCCGATCCTGGGCCTAGTCCCTAACCCCTAGGCCACTGCTGCCCTTGTATCTGTAACATACCATCAGTTATTAAGATTTGTAACATTCTGTCAATAAAAATGGGAAACAATTTTCCCTGTACTAAGTATGTCCTTGAGGAAAATAACTTGAAAAAATTGAAAATCTATGGCAAAAATATGATACAGATGCATCAGACAGAGATGAAATGAAATGCGTGTGGGAGTATTTCTACGGAAACGAAGGACAATGTTAGGATCTATGTCTTTGTTAAAAGGAGGTTGTTATGTGGTAATTTTAATGTACAGGGGGATAGTGGAAGACACAGAGAAGCCCTCAGTGATGATGGAGAAGTTCTCTTCTGCATCTAAGATGGCTCCTCAGTCCAGTGGATCTCTGCGCTCAAATGCTGGCATAGAGAAGGGCAAAGAAATAGCAGCCAGACTCAATATCCATCGTATACATAGCCAACTACGTGGCCTTGATTCGTCAGGTATAAGCTTAACTCAACATCATTCTGTATTATGCACAATTTAGTATCTAGAAGTGAACTTATTTTTTAACATGGTCTGATATAAATCTTATATGTTGCAGACCTGGGGGCATGTGCTATAACTGCCATTCCATTTGAGAAGTCCAAGGTCCTGTTCAGCTTAGAGGAGACGGATGATTTTGCTTTAGTGGATGAGACAGAGCCAGCAATCAGCATGGATCATGTCTCAGGTCATGCCTCTGATCCTGCGCGCTCTGGCCCAAGCCCTGAGAAATGGGGTTGGATCATGTTTGAGTGTGGGATAGAGAACCTTACTGTCAAAGGTATTGCAAACATAATGTGAACTTAAATATAATTTCTTTTTAGTGTTGATCATTTCAGCTGAAGTGTGGTGCAAGCTTTATTTATGTGTGTGTGCATCAATCTCTTTTTCCAGGTGGGCGTCAGTCAGGGGCTGTGCTCTACAGCGCTTTTGGAGTGATGGGTGGAGCTGACACTGGTGTTAGGGGTGGTGTTTGTAAATCAAATGGCTCTAGTGGCTCTCAGACAGGAAGTGGCTACAGCACAGATGTATCTGATGACAACCTGCCTAATGATGCTCATAGCCCTGCCTCTGAACCAAACAACAACTCAGACTCTGATGAGCAGGTGCTGATGCATATTATTAATCTTTTACTTGGCCTTCTCTGTTTTATCTTTCTATCTTGAACTGATTTCAAAATAACAATGTATGCAGGATGAAGGTGTGGAGTCTGATGACCTGAAGAAAGACCTTCCTTTATTGCCCCCACCTCCTGACTCCAGCAGTATGAAACTTACCATTAAGGAGATCTGGTTCAGTTTTGCTGCTCCAACCAACATTCGATCTCAAACGCAGACCATGTCCAGGTATTTACATACATTCATATTCATAAAGATTAAACCCCCTAAAGCAAATGGTTTTCATTTCTGAAGGTAAAATGTAATCTCCTTCAGGAAACAGCATACAAAATTCAACAAAACATGCTATTTTCTGCATATTTTCTGTTCTCTACTGAAAAAATAAAAAAAATGCTGTAAACCATAAAACGGATGTCACTCGATTCCAAACTGAGTCCGTGAATGTAATTATTTTTTTCTTGCAGGCAACTCAATCTTTTGAGTACTGCAACTCCTGCTGTAGGAGCATGGCTGGTGCCCATCGACCAGCTTAAATCATCACTGCAGAAACTTGACATGGAGGCCACTCTACGAGTGTGTGCAGTAATGGGCTGCATAATGTCCGAAGCCCTGGAGGTTAGAAATACTCTTTTAAGATATACACACACTGCCTGCGATGGGCTGGCAACCTGTCCAGGGTGCGTCCCCCGTCCTCGCCCTGTGTGCGCTGGGTTGGACGCCAGCACTCCCCCGCAACCCCGTTTGGGACAAGCGGATATACACACACGAACTAAGATTAAGTGCTAACACTGATTATTATATGAATGTTTGCTTTATTTGAAACAGAAGAAGAGCATTCACATCCCATTCCGCAGCAAGTATAACCGAACAACGAAGCGGGCGCGTTATCTTCATGAAAACCCATCCTGTTTACTTTGTAACATTTTGCATCGCTACCTTCAACAAGCCGATTACAGTGTTATAGAGGAGGCTACCATGGTAAGGCTGCCTGCATATTGTATGTTTTATGTATTTGTTTGTGTACTTGGGCTTTCTAACTTGTCTGCTTTTATTCTTAGAATGATGGCTTGCCTGCCTTGGTCACACTAAAGAAAGGTTTGGTTGCACTTGCGCGTCAGTGGATGAAGTTCATTGTTGTCACGCAAGGCTTTAAGGCAGTTGGTTTGCTGCGACCAAATCAGCTGCCAAAACCCAAAGAGCCTGTTCTTATTGATCCCTACCCTGCTCAGGGTATGGACAGTGGAGCTGCCCTCCAGAGTGACACCAGTGCTGATGGCGTAGAGTTTGAGTTTGATGCAGGTAACACATATCAAACACCCACACCTCCTTCTTTCTCAGAACATCTGTAACGTTCATCATTCTTATTCATCCTTGGTTATCATGGACAGACTGGTCTGCAAATTTCCTTCTGTGTCAGGTATCTGAAAAGTAATTAGTTTCTGAGTAATCTGCTCAAGACTCTCCATATTGACAAGTATTTTTTAAAGCTATTAAAAATTGAAGACTGAATTATTGCTTGATGCTGCCCATGTAGAATGAATAATCAGTGATTATTAACCACACAGGTAACCAAGAACCTGATAGTCATTAGCAATGAGATCATGAGTTCCTTTGTGGAAATGGAAGAACTTAAGGAAAGGTCTGCGATCAGTGCAGTATTGAGGCCTTTATTATTAAAAAGGCACTAGTTGAATGAAATGTCATATAAGAAATGAAATATTCCCATCACTATTGACTTTAGTCTAACTTAAGGTTATACATGTTTGTATCATGCATGTTGTTCATTTTACAATATTTTTGTTCTTAGGCACTGTCAGTGAACACACAATGCTGTTGGAAGGTGTGTGCAGTCGACCTGCCCCCACTGGACCTTCTGCCCCTGTCAGTGGAGTTGAGATCATGCGGAAGCTATCTAAATCTCACACACACAGTGAGTCTGGTCTCAAGATCAAGGGCTCTCATCCTTACCAATCCCTGAGCTACACAAGCGGAGACACAGCGGCTGATTCGCCAGCTCATGTGAGTCGGACAGGACTGCAATCCAATCATAGCCCAAGGAAGGAGTCGTTGCTCAGTTACCTAACAGGAAGTTTCCCCAGCCTACATAACCTGCTGGAAGTCACACCTCCTCGCACCAGTGAACAAGTGGCAGCAAAGAGTAGCTCTCTGACACGTACAGGTACAGCCATTGTTTTTTCGGGTGGAGGATGCGATTTATAAAATGAAATACTTTCACTCCAACAATTGTGGAAAAAGTAAAATGTTTGTGTGTTGCTTAGGTAACAGCCTGGGTACAGATATGTTGACAGAGCATCCACTCTTGTCTGAGCCATCATCTGTCAGCTTCTACAACTGGATGTCTATTGCTGTTGGAAATCGCCAAGGGGGCAATGTGCAGGAGTCCCCCCTCAACCGTTCTCAGCACAACAGTCTGCAGGCTGGAGGTGTGTGTGTGTGTGTGTGAGTGTGAGCAAGAGTTAAATGGTTATAATGTAATCTGACAGTGGATGTACAGTGTTTGTATATGTGTTCTGATAAATATGCTGACTCTTGGCAGGTGTGCTTCCAACCATTCCATCAGCGTCGGACTTTAATACAGTTCTGTCAAGTGATCAAAACACAATGGAAACACACTCTCAGCATACACATTCCCAACACAGCACCAGTCAAGATGACCTGCTTGAGCAAGATGAGACCAATCTCTGCCCTGCAGCTGTGCAACTGGCTGATGCACAGGTAAGATGTGAAAACACATACAACAAAACTCACCCAAATACATTGTTGCACTCTTTTCCTAATCTTTGAATTATTTCTTCTTTCTAATGCATCTCAAGAATTGTTCTTTGAGTGAATAAAGACATTTTTCTTTTCTTTATTAGACTATCTACAATGTAAATACATTATACTGAAAACCCTGAGCTCCTCTTATGATTCAGTGACCGATGCGTTGTGTGTATGTGTAGGTGGTATTTAAGCCTTTGTTGAGTCACACTGGTATCCAGTCTCAGGACACTCCTCAGTCACTCAGTTATAAGATGTATTTTGGGGAGCACCTGTCCTTCAGCGGAACTCTGGAGTGTCTGAGGGCCGACATTGTTGACTCAGACACCAGCAAAGAAAGAAAGAACAAACGAGCCCGCAGGTAATAGCTCAATGCTCCTCTCACTTCTACAGTGTGTTAAGGTTTCTGTCTTTAGTTTTTAAAACAAACGTAAAGGTTGATTATTGTCAATAACAGTTAAGATCAAATATATCTCTATGCATATCTGAGGTTTTCCTTCTTTATCCAACTGATCAGTTATTTAGCAAATCCTTGCTATGTTAATGTGCTGAAGTAAGCAAGCAAAAAACTAGTTGCTACAAGGCAGTTACATCAATGATAACCTGTAACATTAAAGGGGTAAGATAGTATGTGCAACACACATTCAATATGAGTGAGTGACAAGCAGACAGCTAAAATAGTGTGTCTGTAAAAAGTGTATCCATTTCACAGACAGGGCATGGTGAATCTCCCACCGCTGGAGTTCAAGCCAGCACTGATGATTGAGACTTTCAGTCTGAATGCAGTGATTCTGGAAAAATGCATGTCATCACCTCCATCTGCCAGTGCCCTCTCGTTTCATGAGCTGAGTCGGCGCCCGCAAGCCAGTGTGCACTGCCATTTCACTCTGGCCTGCCAAGCTATCCGCCAACATGTGGACATGGCCCTGGTGCGCCTCATCCACCAGTTCAGCGCCATGATAGATGACATCAAGGCCACACAGACAGACATCAAACTCAGCCGTTACACCGCTGGCTCAGCTTCGCCCACTCCTACTTTCAAGGCTCGTCCATACCGTGAGTTCCGTTCCTCGGATTTCAGCCGCAGCTCCCGTGGTAGCCTGAATGGTGCAACCCGCCTCAGTACACAGAAGGGCAAGCGAGTTGCTGCTGGACCAGGTCTGGACACGCTTACCCGCAACCGTGAGCCAAGGGGCAGGAGCTCACTGGGCAGATCTGAGAGGCGAACATCTAAAGTGTCACGCAAGGGCTCACGTGATGTGGCTGACCACATGACCATTCAGATGGACGACTCGGACTCCATCACAGTGTCTGAACAGAGCGAGCCATCAGCTGAATGCTGGCAGAACATGTACAAGCTACTTAACTTCTACTCGCTCATTTCAGACCCCACTGGCATCCTGGAAAAGAGCCAAGAGAATGCACTTTCAGGTGGGAGAAACTGCTGTGACTGCCATGTAACTTTTAGAGTGAAGATTAAGCCAAAAATCTGATTCATTTTAACACAGATTTAACTGTCTACGTTGGCACATTGATTGCCAGAGCTTATGTCTTACTTGTTTATTTTAAATTCATGTGATTAAATTTCTGTTAATTGGATCTTTTCATCATGGGTTCAAATAAAAGGTGGCTTCCATGTGGTTATCACTGTTTATACAGCATACTTGTATACTTGTGAACCACTACATTTAGCCTTTTGCACCATTGAATACTTAATGATGACTTTGCTGAGTGAGTACATTTGATGAAAGCATGAAATTGATGTAATCAGCCAAAATAAATCAAACAAAATTTCTTAAGCGTCAAACAAAAATTATAAATCTGAAAATATTACTCACTGAATACCCACATTGCGGTGGACTAAACAAACGGAGATCTTGTTTTGTTATTGGTCACGTGGTTTTCTGCTAAATGATACACTCCTTGAAATTTGTGCTTTGAGCCTGCTTAAGTTTGTTTTTGTAGTTTTTCAGTAGTTCATTTCTGTAGTTTTTTTTCTACGTTTTTAAAAATGTATTTCATTGCATTATACTTTTTATTTTGGCAGAGGGTGGGCAGAGCCCTGCAGAGCCGCCCTGCCGGCTGGTGTTTGAGTCAGAGGCAGAGTCTCCACCAAGCCGACCAGGCCGCAGGCGGAGCTTGGTGAGTTCTGAGCCTCAGCATGTTACCCTGATAGTGTTTGGTGTGGGTATGGTGAATCGCACACACCTGGAGGCAGACATTGGAGGACTGACCATGGAAGCAGAACTGAAGAAAATACACGGCAGCTTCACGCTGAAGGAGAAGATGAAGGGTAACAGCCACAAAAACACATGCACTTCACAGTCTGTAGAGACCTTACATACGCTGACACCTTTTGATCTCTGTAGATATTCTTCATCAGAAGATGACTGAGACGTGTGCATCGGCCCACATTGGAGGAGTGAACATTGTCCTTTTGGAGGGAATTACACCAAACATTCAGTCAGTATCTGCTCTTAGTCTCAGCTTTAGAAACTTAAATTCCCATTTTTCCTGAAATGTATTTTACCTCACTCCCTTAAATTTCTTGCCTGCTATAATTTATAGTTTACACCCTTTAGAAATAAAACTTTTTTTTGTATTAAAGCTTTCTTTGATTCTACATTTAATGCTATCATCAGTTTCTAGCTATTTTTAATTAACTTTTATATTGAATTACACCTGAAGTTCTTTATCTTGATCTTGATGTTTTATGTAAAGTAGTGCTTTCTCTTTGAAAGGGCTTGTTTTACTTATTTTGATGATTTGAGCGATCTCGGGCTGATGAAACAAACATTTGTAAATATTCCACAGGAAACTCGTTTGTTTTTCTTCATTTTTATTATTTATTTCATTCTTATTCTTTTTTTTCCTTACTCTTTATGCTTTCTCTTTATTCTTTCTTTCTATCTTTTTCTCTCTGTTTTTGTCTCTCTCGGCTGGCAGACTGGAGGATTTCCCAACCTCCCCTACCAGCACAGCCAAGCAAGAGTTTCTGTATGTTCAAATTTCCTCTAAAACCTTTTCCTATTCTTCACTAAATCCTTCTTATAATCTGCTGCTTATTGTCTAGAACCAGAATTCCATTTTATTAATCATCTTAGATATCTATTTCAGATTGTTTCCCATAGATAATAGCATATCATGCTTTACTAAAAATCACTAAGCTGTAAGTAATACACTTTGTGTGTTAGTGACAATCTTTAGTTCCAGACAGGGATCACTAAGAGTTCAGTGTCATCAATAATATAGAGGTGCAAACATTTTGGAAAAAGCTGCATTCAAAGCACATCTACAGTGTATTAGTATTAATACCACAGCATCTTAAAAAAATCAAGTTATCACACTCCTGTTTCGTCAAACCATTCCTTGTGAATTGCTGATTTCATACTCGTAGTCTAGATGGGATGGGAATATCTATTTTTTGTTCTCATAAAACAGAAGTGATAAGCATACGAAGATAGCGTTAACATCTGAAGAAGGAATCATTACGTTATCGGTCAATGGTTATATGGTACAGTATAATAATTATATATAGCTGTATGGAATAATTTCTAAACAGGAACATACAGGGTTGTATTTGTTCATGGATTGGCACTTTCCCTGCATGCCTCATTGTTTATTGATTCATTTTGACGGAACTGTTTCCTGAAATCTCCGTAAGTCTGACCCTTAATTTGGTAAAGTTCTGAGAAATAGAGTTAAAGCTCTTTTATCATTAGTTACCTAAAGCTATGTGATGTTTCATTTGTGGAATGTGAAATACATCCATACAAATGCATCTCTGTTCTTACACCATTCCTTCTTTCCTTGGCTTCTCTGTAGCTTCTCGCTTTCAAACTGCACAAAAGCCTTTGCCATTTATTTAGTTGGTGGTTCTGACACAGGTACTAAGTTTGTTGCTGTTGTGAACCCTTTTTAATTCTTGTGTGTTTGTGTGTGCACACATGTTTGTATCTTACAGGACAGTAGTGAAATGTAATATTGCAAAGTCTCAGGCTCTGTACAGTGCACAGCGTGGGCTGAAGACCAATAACGCTGCGGTATTTAAAGTGGGTGCCATCATGATCAACATCCCACAACACCCAGCAACGCTGCATAGCATGATGGTTCGCAGTTCCCACCAGCTCTCCAAGCAAATCTCAGACCTTATCCGCCAGCCTTCCAATCCGTGAGTCAAACTTTAACCTCCCTTAAAACAGCGGTGCTGGAAAGTTGGCAACCCCTTTAGATTTTCTCTGTATTTTCACACAGGTCCTAAAAGTAGACAAAGAAAACTAAATTAAACAAATGAAACAAAAAATATACTTATATTAATCTATTTCTTAAGGAAAAATATGCATGTATGTCTGTGAAGGGTGAAAATATGTTCTTTGCTTTCAATATCTGTTTGAAGAACCTTGTGAAGCAGCAGCAGCAGCAGCAGCTTAATGTTTCTGATAACTGATAATTCAAGACAGAGGGCTGGAATTTCCCTTATTTGTACATAATCTTTCTGTGGTCTGGTTGAGTCCAACAGTAATATTCAAAACAACACAGAATTTGAAACAAAAATTCTCTCATTTCAGTGTCCTGATGAGCAGTTTAAGAACAACAGGTTTAGACCAACACAAAGTCTAGCTCATTTCATTCCATTTATTTCATTTTTGTATTTGCCCACTGTTGCTTATGTTACCTGGGGTCTGTTTATTTTAGTCCTCCAAATAGAGAAGAAACTCCTACTCCCCAGCCATCTGAAAAGGCTTCAAGTGTTAATCAAACTCCAGTGGAGGCCAATGAATTTCCACAGCTGCCGGAGGGATTGGAGAAAAAGCCAATAGTGCTGAAGTTCAGCGCCATGCTAGATGGGATAACTATTGGTGCTGCCCTACTTCCTTCTCTAAAGGCAGAATACAAGATGGGAAGAATGAAAAGTCATGGAATGACTGGTATGTCCTTTGGGACTTTGGGGTTTAACAGCCTTTTTATATTACAGACTTCAAATCTGTGGTTCAGTGAAAGTGAAATATTGTTTGCTCTACCATTAATCAAGGAAAGGAGGTGTTAAATAAATGCATGAATATTATTTTCTGTTTTCCAGGCGCACAGACAAGGTTTACATTTGAGCTCCCCAATCATAAGCTCTGTTTCCAGTCAAAGGTGTCACCGGTGGACGTTTCAGCCATGCCACCCTCGGCCAGTCTCACCCTGCCACAGGTCACAATGTCTGGAGAGTATATTATCCAGGAGCATGAAGGCCACAGTGATACTGCCTGGGGCCCTGATGAAATGCCCACCAAACATGGCAGCTATCTCCAGGGAAACTACCTGCGATGTGTAGCTGAGGTAAGGAAATAGCCTGATAGATTTGGTGGTTTTTTTTTTTTTTCTCTTCTTCTTCTTTCCCCCCCAAATATGGTCAAATTGAGGGTCGTGATTTGTGAACTTTTCCTCTGATTTCTCCACTTCAGATTGGCTCATTTGAACACAACCTGACCACAGATCTTCTCAACCACTTGGTCTTCCTCCAGAAGGTCTTCATGAAGGAGGTCAATGAGGTTATTCAGAAAGTTTCAGGTATGCAGCCCTGGTCCCAGCTAGTTTTGTTGACGAGCATTATAAACACTGCATTCAAATAATTATTGTTTTGTGTGTGTGTGTGTGTGTGTGTAGGGGGAGAGCAGCCCATTCCCTTGTGGAATGAACATGATGTGTCGAATGATGGAGACAAACCTAAAATTCTGCTCTACTCTCTCAGTCTTATGTTTAAGGTATGATTATTTATTTTCTATAATTATAACATTTTGATTCAGTTATCTGCAGGAATTTGGATGCGACACCTTGAATTCTTTCTTTTGTTTTTCAAACAATGTAGAAAACTTTGACAGGTTCCATGGTAACAGGATTATCAATGTTATTCAACTTGTCAGTGGTTTTATGTTGTGATGATATAAGTATACATGCAATTTCATGTTTGATATAATTTAATGTTTGATTTAATTGTTGAAAATTATAATATTTGTGATGAATTTAAGTAATTGCTGTCTAACTATAGGGCATACAGATGACTGCTACCACTCCCTCAATGAGAGCTGTAAGATTTGAGACAGGGTTAATTGAGCTGGAGCTGTCTAATCGAATTCAGTGCAAAGCCACACCCACAGGAAGTAGCTATCTGAAACTCTTTGGGAAATGCCAAGTGGATTTGAACCTTGCCCTAGGACAAATTGTTAAACACCAGGTATTTCATTAGCCGCTTATAGGCATGCACTCAGTTAATACATGATACCTACTTTGTGATATAATTTAATAGCATTTTTATTTTTTAATGCTAGGTTTATGAGGAGGCAGGATCAGATTTCCATCAAGTTGCTTATTTCCGCACTCGGATTGGCTTGCGCAACGCTCTCCAGGAGGAGATCAGGGGCTGCTCTGATAAGGAAGCTGTCCTCATCACACTTAACCGGCCAATAGTATTTGCCCAACCTGTGGCATTTGACAGAGGTAAACTATTTTTCTGTAATGTAAGTTTTTTGAGGTGTGTGTGTGTTTGTTTGTTTGTTTGTTTGTATATACAGTGTGTGCATAATTAACAGGCAAGTGAGTATTTTTGGGATTAATTTAATTTAAAACCTGAACAAA
Organism: Hepsetus odoe; assembly: GCA_017165825.1. Taxonomy (NCBI): domain Eukaryota; kingdom Metazoa; phylum Chordata; class Actinopteri; order Characiformes; family Hepsetidae; genus Hepsetus; species Hepsetus odoe. The sequence goes on from CM029367.1 coordinate 15,163,877, forward strand.
TACAGAGCTATCAGTCAATCCTAAATGTTAAAAACTCTGAAGCCTGAATTTTTTTTATTTTTTAAAGAAAATGTGAGTGTGAACATTTGCAGGGGAAAACGTGTGCACAATTATTAAGCAGCTATTAGTGTGCAGAATTATTACAAAAGTTTTTCCATCTCACTTGTTTATTTTCATCTGTTAAAGTGAAAATAATAAACAAGCAACTAATGCATTTACGAACAAACATTTCTCATATAAAAATAAATAAATAAATAAAAATTCAGTGCTTATATAGCCACCCTTCTTTTCAATGAAAGTGAAATAATGTTTGCTCTACCATTAATCAAGGAAAGGATGTGTTAAATAGAATAAACAGTAATAATCCTTCCATTCATGGAGTCTGTCACTTTCTTCATCTGTTGACGATCAACTTTTTGTGCAGCAGCAACCAGCCTCCCAGACTCTGTTCAGAGAGGTGGGCTGTTTTCCTTCCCTGTGACTCCTCCGTTTAAGAACGTCCACAAGTTCTCAATAGGGTTTAGGTCAGGTAAGGAAGGGGGCCATGTCATTATTCTTTCATCTTTGTGGCCTTTACTGACCACGCAGTGGAGTACTCCCATGCATTTGGGGCAGTGGTGGTCTAGTGGTTAGGGAGTTGCCCTTGATCGGAAGATTGTGGGTTAGATTCCCTCACCAATAGGTTGCCCTGAGGTACAGTCACTGCTCCCCGGGCGCTTTTAACAGCTGCCCCCTGTTGCACGTGTGAATGGGTGAAACGCAGAGATTGAATTTCATTGTTGTGCTGTGCTGCGTTTCACAATGACAAGGGTAGTCACTTTCACTTTTTCACTTTCATGCGATGGCGCATCGTCCTGCATACAAATCATGATGATCTTGAAAGATACAGATACTTTTTCCTGAACCAATGCTTGAAGAAAGTGTCTTCTAAAAACTGGCAGTAGATCTGGGAGCTGATTTTGAGTCTATCTTCAACCTGAAAAGGTCCATCTAGCTCATCTTTAATAATACCAGCTCATACCAGTACCCCACCTCCACCTTGCTGCATCTGAGTCGTAGTGGAGCTCTATGCTCGTTACTGATCCCATTTTGCCTGAGGAGAGAAGATGCCTAATAATTATGCACACCTTCACATGGGGTGTTGATGTCTTTAGGCCACAACCTCCCTCATGACACACACATACATCACCTGATCTGCTTGCATCCAATTAGCATTAACATTTATACAGCTTGGAGTTGGAATATATACATAAAAATGATGATATGGTCGAAATACTCACTTGCCTAATAATTTTGTGTGTACGCGCTTATGTGTGTAGTACAAATGTTCGATTTGAAATTGATTTGGTCTGTGTTTGCATATTTCAGCTGTGCTTTTCTGGCTGAACTATAAAGCAGCATATGACAACTGGAAAGAGCAGCGGTTGGCATTAAATTCGGACATCCATGTGGCCACTAAAGAGGTGGTGGACAAGCTGCCAGCGATCCAGCAGACCAGTGTTCAGGCATTTAGCACACTCTTCCTTCAGCTCACAGTTAATGATCTGGGCATCTGCCTTCCTATCACCAGCAGCTCACAGGTAACAGTCCATGCAGCATTTAAAGCTGAGTTTACCTTGGATTACTTTTCATACTTCATTGTAGTCTTTTGCCTGCTTCATTAAGCAAGCAAATGTTATTCGTCTTCACCTAGGTTCTTTTTACTTTAAGAACAGACCAAACAGTCAGAAATTGAAAGAGGTTTGTTTGTTTCACTTGTCACTCTTTAGACAAATCACAGTTTGGATTTTGACACTGGATCAGCACTGGTCCTCACCATAGAGAGCACTCTGATCACAGCCTGCTCATCTGAGTCGCTGGTCAGTAAAGGACACTTCAAGAACTTCTGTATCCGCTTTGCTGAGGGCTTTGAAACCACGTGGGATGACTGGAAGCCTGAGATCCGAGGAGACCTGGTCATGAATGCCTGTGAGTAGTACTCTAGCATCTTGTTACTTCCTGGTTGTTTCAGAATTGGTTCAGAATCTTTAAAGAAACGATGATTATGTACCAGTTACACGCTTTGAGTGAAAGAATTTAGATTTTTGTTCCTCTAATGCATGTGGACACGTAAGAGATTTTTAAAAATCCAATCTGAGAATGTGTGTCTTTGGATTTGTTAAGTCCAAACAAAAAAAAAAATTAAAGGGAAAATGGTAATACAATAAAATAAAGTAACGTTTGCATGTGTAATTGGATATATGTATAAAAATCTATTTATTTATTTATTTAAAGGTGTTGTCCCTGATGGCACATATGAAGTTTGTTCAAGAACAACAGGCCAAGCCTCTGCAGGTAGAGCCTGGTGTGTGTGTGCGCGTGTGTGTTTTTCAGTGTATTTTTGAGAGTGTATGTGTGTCCACTGAACAAACAATATATCTGTTTGACAGAGAGCAGCAGTGCTGGTACATGGACCCTGAACATCCTGTGGAAGATGTGTGGAATAGATGTGCACATGGACCCCAATATTGGCAAGCGTCTTAACGCCCTGGGAAACACACTCACGTCTCTGACTGGTGAGGAAGATGTAGATGACATCACTGACCTGAACTCAGAAAACATGGCCGACCTGTCAGATGAAGATGAGAGTGATGGCATGTCCCCCACCATACACATGGTCAGTGCTATCTTCCAAATAGCCTTAGAGCTTTTGCTTTTCAACAGCTCTTCTTGTGTCTTTGTGACAGATCGTTTTTAATGCAAAAGGAACACTCCAGTTTACTCAAGTTTTTATTTTTTATTTTTTCCTTTCTTTCTTTCTTTTTTCAATTACATTTTTTTGTTAAGTCTGTGTTTTGTTGCCCATTGACTTCTAAGTGTGTTTATTCAGAGTATTTGAATTTGAGAGTTTGATGAAAATTGCTGGAGTATTCCGCAAAGAGCTTTAACCACAGTTGTTTGATGTCATTTTTATATATATATATATATATATATAATATAATATATGTATGTATGTGTTAGTGTATAGTGTTAAGTTTACCCAGTGGAAGGTAAGTATTTGCTTCAAGTTTGTGGAAGTGTGTTTGGCTAGCTCTGTGTGTGTGGCCGTTGTTTACAGTGTATCGAAGGGGATCTGAGCCCCAGAGTCTCGTTCAGGAAACGGCTGGTGAACAGTATTCTGGGCCTTAGCCCCACGCTGCCACCTCGCTCACCCTCAGCACACTCAGAGTATCGGGACGTTTCTGCTGCGTCCTCGATCACTCGCTCCAAATCGAGAAGCGTTCGACTGCCTCCCTCTGCCAGTGCACAAGGAGATAGAAACCCAAGACCCTTATCATGGGGCTGTGTATGTACTTTAGACTTTAGCCTGTGTGTCTCTCTCTCTCTCTCTCTCTCTGTCTGAAACTCCTCTTTTTGCATCTGTGTTGCCCTGGTGTGAATAAATGTGTGTAAACTAAATCGATCATCAAATACATATAAAATATTTTTTTTGAAAATCTTTTCCACTCTACAAAATCTAGAACAAATAATGACTACATTTTGTTTTGCATTTACTTCATAAATTTAAGTCAGTGATTAAAGTGAAACTGAATTGACAATACTGCTGGTGTCTTGACAGTGCTGGAGTTGTAGGGGCAGCTTGGACTTTTCTGGAATCTCTTGCTCATTGTCTGCCATCTGATTCTTCTCACTATGAGAAATGGGTGATCAATCTCATTTCAGTACCCCTTTCCCCTCATCCTAAAGGGCCAAAAGGGTATATTTTCTGTGTGCGGGTATTAGAGGATAAATTGCTTCAGTAATCACTGTGTGTGAAATGGGCTGGTGGTTTATCTGTTCATTTATTTTACTATGGTATACAACAAGTGTGACATGAATACTCCTGTGGCATGCATCGTGACTTACTGGGAGCATAGCACCTTGCCTTGAGTTTATGATTTTTGGGATGGCAGTTTGTGTTAATGCACACATCTGTGTGTGTGTGTGGGAGGGCTACATATTTTGATGACTTATTTGACATTCTTCTCCCTTATTCAGGAATCCTTTGACCCACGCAGGCAGGTGGCTATGGGTAATCAGATCATTGATGCCCGGGGACGTAAATTCACCAAACGCCTGGTGGACATTAGAGAGCTCAATGAGCAAGCCAGAGTCATTGATGATCTCAAGTAAGATATCTATAGCAAAATCAGTAAGTCAAGCCCACAAGCAAACATAATAAAAGCAACCTCACATTATTCACACTCTTTCTTTTCTCCCTTTCCTTTCTCAGAAAACTGGGAGCAAGTGAGGGAACTATAAATCAGGAAATCCAGCGGTACCAGCAGTTGGAATCGGTCGCTGTGAATGATATTCGTCGTGATGTGCGCAAGAAACTCAGACGCTCCAGCATGAGGGTAAGGAGTCCCTCAGCAGCACATGGCAAAACCTCTCAAAATGGCTGTGTGCTCTCAGAAAACTACTAAACAGACGTGTGTTTGTTTATTTCAGGCGGCATCTCTGAAGGATAAATGGGGTCTGGGATATAAGCCCAGCTACAACAGGTCAAAGAGCATCTCCGCAGCAGGCAGACCACCCATGAAGAGGATAGAGAGACAGAGGTGAGCTCACAGTACGGTAAATAAGGAATTAATGGGATGATTTTGGACAATTTTGAATGTGTACTTTTGTTATGGGGTGGTGGTGGTCTAGTGCTATACCTACGGGCTTACGGACCAAGAGGTTCCAGGTTCGAACCTCCAGCACTACCGCCATTGGGTTCCTGAGCAAGACCCTTAACCCTGAGTTGCTCCAGGGGGACTGTCCCTGTAATTAGGACATAGAAGTTGCTCTGGATAAGAGCGTCTGCTAAATGCCATAAATGTAATGTTTTATGTTAGTTCCAGACTTGGAGAAATGGATGACCTGCCAGACATTAAAGTGGATGCTGCATCTCCAGGGCCAAGGGTTACCTTCAACATTGACACGGTAGAGTGTGTGTGTGTGTGTGTGTGTGTGTATCTCTGAGTGCATTTATGTCTTGTGAGCTTCTGTATAGTGCCTTGATATGTATGTCTTTGTGTACTTTATATTTTTCTTCATTTTATAGTTCATACTGTTATGCTTGTACTCCATTGCACCATGTTTAATGTTCCTCCATGCCATTTATAATTTTTTTTTTCATCTCTCTTACACACACTCACATATACAGCTTTCTTGTTGCATCAGGAGAGGTTCTTAGTTCTTCTGTTTCTGTAGTTTTTCCTGTATTTGCGCACACACTGAAACAAACCCCGGCTTTCGTATTTAGATGGGTTTTTTAAACATGTATTTATGTTTAAGATGAGTAATGTGGCGCTGGACACTCTACAAACTCCACTTCCACCCCCACAGAGTATGGCTGACTCTGTCTTCAAGGTACTGCTAAGATGTGAAAATCGCTTCATGAAAATCTCTTTACTTCTGGATAACCAAATCTGCCGTTTCAAAACCCAATCAAAGATGGCTGCAGAGCACAAAAAAGCTGCCGCACCTCTCCTTCCTGACCGCTGGTTTTAGTTTCCACTTCTGTGTGTCCTGTGTGTCACAACCACAATGTAACTGAAATGTGATGGCCTTCCTCTCTCTTTCTCGCACCGACACCCAGCCTGCTCATCATACCTTATGCATCTTTGTGGTCGACCACTGCCTCTACAGCTCTGGGTTTATGTCTGTTGCATTTTGACTTTGTTGATGTTTACCATAGCTTCCTTTTTATCTGTCTTTTCATCGCTTTATCTGTCATCCCTCTCTCCTCCGTTGGGTTTTGGAGAAATGCATGTATTCTGGAAAAAGGAGACTAATCAAAGTACTAATGGGTTTTAAGCAGCTGGTCAACAGATTTGGTTACCATGAGCATTAGGTTGGTGCTATAGGACTAAGTGAGTTAGTGTACATGATGAATTATTTTATCTGAAAAATGAATAATTTTAGGCTTGTTTTTGTATAGAACCTGATGATGTAAAGGTTATTGTTTTGACAAGTACTACTGTACTGTGGGTGTTAGTCCTATAATTGGGAGATCGTGAGTTTGATCTCTGGTGATGCTACAGAAAGAGATGAGAGCATAATTGGCCATATTCTCTCAGGGTGAATAGGATGGTCTACCTCCCTTCATTATGCAGATGTTCTTTGCCAAATTCAAGGCTGTTCCTAGAGTCTTTATATTTAATGTGTTGCTCCACACAATGTTAAGTTTCTTTCTAGAATCTCTTACATTACAAAGAGATTCTTAATAAGGTTTTTAAAAAGATTCCACTCATGTCATTCACATTAGCTATTCGTTTGGAATGTTTTGTAGGGAAACCTTTAGGGAAGTTTTATTCCATAGCATCACCACAAGATACCTTTTTGGTTTTCAGCTTTGTAAGTGAAAGGAACCTTCTATGGTCTCATGATGGATAGACAGAATGATATATAGGAAAATAAATGGGTTAGTAGATGGATGCTCTGACTGTTGACTCTCGCTGGTTGTTGAAGTTCCCGGAGGAGACAGAGATGGACTTATTGTCTGTCACCATTGATGATCCTGCACGCCATTTCCCATCATGCTCAGTGTTCAGTGCGCCTGCCACACCTGACGTCTTCTCACCCAGCATTCCCTTCCAGCCTGATGACAGTCGCCGTGATGACCTGTCCACCTCTTCATCAGAAGATTCGGACAAGGATGAAGAATTTGACCGGGAAAGGATACAAAGCTGCTATCGACGGCCAGTGTGAGCAGCACTCTCATAATATATTTAACGTGCATTAAACAAAAAACAATGCTGGATCAAGAGATTTTTCAAGTCTGAATTTAGCACAAAATTAAAAGTAATACTCCACTATTTTGCAACCTAAACTTCATATGCATGTTTAGAGTATCATCAGTTACAATGGACAATAGTAAGGTAGCATTTCTTTGGAACTTGGAAACTGTAATGATTCTTATAAAAATATATTATAATAATACAATATTAGAGGGCACTGGGTAGTGGCTGAATTCAGTAAAAGTGAAAGTGACAGCCCTTGTCATTGCGAGGTCACAGCACAGCAAGCGTGAACCACAACGAAATTGGACCTCTGCTTTTAACCCATGCACACAAACACCATGCAGCAGTGGGCAGCTATTGAAAGCGCCCGGGGAGCAGTGACGGGGACGGTACCTTGCTCAGTGGTACCTCAGGGCAACCTACTTGTGAGGGAATCGAACCCACAATCTTCCGATGTGGGGCCAACTCCCTAACCACTAGGCCACCGCTGCCCAATAAATGCTGGAAACGTGACTGACACTGAAAAGTATTCAGTGAAATTCAGAAAAAGCTTTGGCTAGAAATGTTAAGGTCCATGTCTCATCCTAAATAAGCAGAAAAGCAAAAACATTTTAATATGAATTATACATCCTCTGATAGTTATGCCTCCTCTTGAGTCAGTGTAAGCACCAATTCTGTCAGGTAAGGATCCACAACTTTAACTCACCTGTGTCTTGTCTGTATTAGCAAAAACCTCAAACCTAATTTGGAACAACAGTTGAAACGCCAGCATAGACAAATGCACACTCTGGTTGAAATGTACAAAGAGTAGTGAACTAAAATGGACTGCAACTGAGCATGGACAGGATTTTAAGGGCTGAAGTAACTATTTCCTGACACTGATACTGTAATTCAATCACAGGGACACATAAAGCATTAGTAAACAAATAACATATATTTTGGGTTGATGGGTTTATTTGCATATAATGTGTTTCAGTAAACAGGGTTTGCTGTTCTTTTCCAAGCAAAGGCAAGCATGTTGAAATGACTATATATGTTGATTGAATGGACTGTATAGATGTGGCAGACAGTCAAGTTTAAAAACACTGATGCATACATTGAAATAAAAGAGCGCATATATTTGACTTAAGCATCCTTAAATGCCTGCCTGCAGGCATGAATCCAACTTTGGTGTAAACAACTCCGCCAGACATGCAGCCAGACATCCATTTTAATATAGTAGCTAGCATTTTGTCTTGGCTTTATTTAAAAATGTGGATTCAATGTTTCTGTACAGCCATACTCTAAAGACAAACACAAACATGCTCCATGACTGACAGCATAAATCTCCATTTTTAGAGCATCTCAAAAAAAGTCGTCAGGATTTGCTGCATTATTCAGCGAGCGATGGCCAGCCACACCTACTCAGCGTGGAGCTTTGACTCCGCCCAATGAAAGAAACATTGACTTTGAGCTGGATGTGCGTGTAGAGATTGACAGTGGGAAATGTGTGTTACACCCAAGCACCCAGCCAGCAGAGCACGAGGACCTTGCAATGCGCAGGTATTGGTTTGTAATTGATTCTCGCACACACACACACCCACCCACCCAACTATATACCAACAGCTAATTTTGAATCTTAGACTGCATATGGAAAAGTTTTCAGGCCATTTCAGGTTGTTTTCCAATGTGTTGATGTCCACGTTTTATTTCAAGACTCATTTCTGTCTAAATGTATAAACATTAGAAACTACAATATCCCATTTACACAGGCATTTGGACCTTTTACTGCTACTTGTATAAAGCACATACAAAAGAAACAGCCTCAAGACCTCTGGGGAATGATCCCATGAGCTTGGCACATCTTTCTTTTCTTTCTCTTTTCTGTGTGAATTCCATTTACCATTTTAACGCTGTAGAAATTTGCAAAATCCTGAAACACCCTCATAGAATGTCCATTCAGTTCAGTAAGGTACAGATGAGCTCCAGTTAAGAAATTGAACAAAAGCACTTCCAAAAAAAAAAAAAAGGTGTATCTGTGTTATGGTTAGTCTGAAACGTGACAAAATTTGGAAAACGTTTCATATGTTCTGTATCTAAGTGTGCTTACTGTATTGGCTACATAATCAGTGTAATACTCTGCCTACCTCCCCGTAGGAGTTGCGATCGGAGCTCACGGAGTCTGGATCAAGATTCCCCTCCAAAAAGACGGAAACTTCAACCCAACATCAACTCCAGCTCCAACATGCTGAGTGCTAAAAGGGTGCCCTCTTCCCTGCAGAGCAAAAGCAGCGACATTGAGACCACTGTCTTTTACATCCCTGGAGTTGATGTCAAGGTCTGCACGCACTCACACTCACACTCACACTCACACACACACACACACACACACACACACACACACACACACACACTCTCTCTCTCTCTCTCTCTCTCTCATGGGTAATTCCAGCAATTGAAACCCTTTTTTGCTATTTCTAAAATCAGACCAGCATTATTGTTCTCAGCATTCCTCAGATTTATATGTAAATGATTTTGCATTTTTTGTTACATATTTATGAATAATAAACTTTACAAGTCTTATGATTTACATATTGTTTGTATATTATGTCTCCACAGCTGCACTATAACTCCAAGACCCTGAAGACCGACTCGCCCAATGCTTCCCGTGGCTCCTCCTTACCAAGAACCTTCTCCAAAGAGTCCAAGCTGTATGGTATGAGAGACTCTCCTGGCCCTGTGCCCTCAGTCCCCAGCAAGACTAACACACTTCTGTCCCCACCTCCCCCTCCTCTCCCCTCAGGTACACACACACACTCCATCTCTGTCCCTGCCCATGTGTCACTGCCTGGCAGGCCAGCTGCATGCATGATGCCCAGCCTACGTCTCTGAAGCATGGCCAACCACACAACGCTTGGCTGTACTCCACTGCTTCTGCCTTAGCGCAGTATTCATCTCACTGTGACTTTATTTGTTAACCCTGTGATTTGCTTTCTGTCTTTGTTTTCTGGCAGTATGTGTTTTAGCATAGGCATAACTGATGCAAAAGCCCTTGATGTCTACATTTTATTTGCAAGGCAGACTGCTTTGGAATGAAGTTTTGTTTTACTTTTCTTGAAATAAGCCTCTTTTAATATGAAAGGATCTCCATTTTCATACATCAGACTTAGAGGATTTTAAGGAATGCTGTTCTGCATTTCTAATGAAAGAGTTTCACATTGTTTTCTGCAGCAATCTTAATGGCATGGTGCGAGAATGCTTTGACACTTTTAGTAACTTTTTTTTGTAGCTTAATCTGCAATTATAGAAAGATCTAAATTTTGAGTATGAATGACAGTTTGCATATATATACTTGTCAAACACCAGTGGTGGTATAAGAGAGAGGTTAACTGTGATGTTTTAACCGTGTGTGTAGCTAAAGGCAAGTCGGGTGTTGGTGTGAAGACTGCTAAGCTGTATGCATGGGTGGCCCTGCAGACTCTTCCAGAAGAGATGGTGATTAGCCCTTGCTTGTTGGACTTCCTTGAAAAAGCTTTGGAGACCATTCCCATTACACCAGTGGACAGGAACTATACAGGTATGTGCCCATGGAAATTTCACCCAGCTTATTTGTTAAGGAAGAATTTGGTGTTTTGTTAAAAGGGTTGTGTGTGTGTGTGTGTAGCAATGAGTGCTCCTGAGGAGGACGTTGGCCATTTTGACTCTGTGGACCCTCTGGAGGAATCTCAGGTTTCTTTGGTGTCAGCCTCTACTTCTCCATACACCTCATTCCCAGTTGATGTGGTTGTTTACGTCAGAGTACAGGTAAATTTTCATATTTCATTAGTTCCTTGCTGTTAGAGACAGTTTAATACATTCAACATAAGAAAGAAATCTAGTAGTTGATTAAAATGAAAAAGAAAAAAAATTTCACAATAATATCAAGGAGTTGTTTTATCCTCTATGGATATTTCTACAGATTCTGTGAATGATGTTTTGCGGACTTGTGTGTTGTATTTTAGCCATCTCAGATTCGCTTCAGCTGTCTGCCTATGTCCCGGGTGGAGTGTATGCTAAAGCTGCCCTCTCTAGACCTTGTCTTCTCCTCCAATAGGGGTGAGCTGGAGCCCCCCAGCTCCACCCATATGTCTGAAACCCAGCACACACCTTCCTCCACTCCCCCTTCTGTACACAATGCCTACAGAATACCTGGCAGCAAAGGTAGGATTTAATAATTTCTTTATGACATTTTTTACATTTTATTTCAGTGAATGAAATATTGAAATGATTTTGCTTTCAAATACAGAAATTGTTCCTTTGAATTTAAACAAGGAATTTCATATGAATGTTTCGCATTATCAATTTGTCACATCTGTGTATATTTTTATTTAATTATTTATGGGTAGGCAGTCATTGTGAAACTCATATAAGAGGAAAATAGAACAGGTCTATGGATAAGATCCTGATGGCACCTTAACACTGAAAAAGTGCTATGTAGCACGTTTTTGTGTTCTGGAGAACTGCAGAAGTGATTATGTGATTAGTGACTTGTTGTTTTGCCCTCTAGTGCAATTTTGCAACTTTTGCATCATGAAAAATAGTTTAAAATTAGAACCCTCAGCACAGCCTAAAGCTCTAGTTCGCTAAAAGGTTATGTGTGCTTAATCTTCTTTTAACAGGTCCACCTTTGGGTTTGGGCAGTCCTCTAGGCCGGAGTCGCCACAGTAGCAGTCAGTCTGATTTGTCAGGCCCATCAACAAACTCTTCAGGACTGAGCTTCACAGCATGTATGTCCGACTTCTCTCTATATGTATTTCATCCCTACGGGGCAGGCAAACAGAAGTCTGCTGTGACTGGACTGCCGCCTGGACCAGGACCCTTGGGTAACAACTAAATACCCTTCATAAATCTATTCTGCGTTGTGTGAACTTAAAATATTGCATAATTCTTGTTTTGCTCTTAGTGTCTCTTTGTTGTGAAGCTGGTAAATGCTTGTATTGCAGGAGCAGTGGAGGAGGAGAGCACCTCTGTGACAGGCAGGAAAGACTCTCTCTCCATTAACTTGGAGTTTGTCAAAGTCAGTCTGTCTAGGATGAGGCGCACAGGATGTCCTGCCTTTATTGACACATTTATTGCCAGCAAAGGAGGCAAGATGGATACCACACTCATTAACATCTCAGGTAAATTATTAATGTTTGGTCATCCGGTTGAAATATGACCTAATAATAAATTTTTTTATTACAGTCCTTTAGGAAATGGTTGCACCATCAGACATCATTTTACCCTGACTTGATTATTTGGGTACAATAGCCTATGAATAATCTTATCCTACTAAAAATATATGCAGCTGAAAGGCCACCTTCAGATTTATAATTTACAGCTTCCACTCACTGCCAGCATACATTGGCTGAGAAAGCATATGCTTGTGTTCTCATTTAGCGGTGTGTGATATTGGATCAGCCTCCTTTAAGTATGACATGAGACGTCTCAGTGAGATCTTGGCATTCCCAAAAGCCTGGTACCGACGCAGCATTGCTAGGCGACTGTTTCTTGGAGACCAGACCATTAATATACCAGGTCAGACACTATAACTTTGCTTTATATGCATGTTTATTTACATATAAATGCTACTGAATGTTCTCAGTTTTGCTGTTTTTTGTTTTGTGTGTTTTGGGGCAGCGGTGGCCTAGTGGTTAGGGAGTTGCCCCCCACATCGGAAGATTGTGGGTTTGATTCCCCACCAGTAGGTTGCCCTGAGGTACCCTTGAGCAAGGTACCGAGGGTTGTCACTTTCACTTTTTTTCACTTTCACTTTAGCTTCGGGCCCGGCAACCCCAGACTCGGCTGAGAGCGTAGCCCAGCATCTGTCACCTGAGTCCAGCCGTAAAGCCTATTGGAGGACATGGGACGGCCAGTCAGCCCAGCACCCTTCTTCCAGTGTGTTCAATGATTCAACTCCCAGTCACACACACCTTAAATCACCTGCAACAGGCCGCTCCAGAAGTGTCTCTGACTCCTCTGCACCACGCCGAGGTAAACACACCCATGTTCTGGATAAAAGCATTTGCCAAAAACTTAAATATAACACTTCTGGTTACTGGCAATCCTTTTTTGATCTTTTTCCATTGATAAACATGCTAGGGTATGGCTGACAAATTGTGCATAGCAATTGCTGGGCTGTAGTCAGTGGTTATGGCTTTTTTTCCCAGACACACTTACACAGAGATATACTTTTGTTGATAGTGTGTTATCTTTCTGCAGATTCTGTGACCAAGACATCCACCCCATCGTTCAGGAATAACAAGGCCGCAGCACAGCAGGGGTCACCATGGGAGACGCTGGTGGTGTTTGCCATTAACCTCAAACAGCTAAATGTCCAGATGAACATGAGCAATGTCATGGGAAACAACACGTACGAAAGCAACCCGATACCCTGCTCTCTCTGCTAAAATCTACACACATGCTAGATATTGTCTCATAATCAAACACAGCTTCCTGCCTGCTCATCCATACAGTCAAACCAGATAGAAGTGCTTACAATATCTATCTTGAGAGAAAAGTAATGTATGCACTAAATTTCTCTGTATATTTGTAGCTGGACGACAAGTGGGTTGAAGAGTCAAGGGCGTCTTTCAGTGGGCAGTAACCGAGATCGAGAGATTAGCATGGCGGTTGGTCTGGGCCGTTCTAAACTGGACTCCAAAGGAGGTGTGGTGGGTGGAAACATTGATGTCAACACACTTGAGATGGTTTGTAAGTACACATCTTTTGCATTCAAGTGTTTTCATCAAGGGTTGTTTTACCTGAAGATGTGCTGTTCTAGTTTTTCATTTCTAATTTCTGATTTCCTAAAGCTCATATCTCTGAGCACCCCAACCAGCAACCCAGTCATAAGATCCAGATCACCATGGGCTCGACAGAGGCCCGGCTGGACTACATGGGCTCCAGCATCCTAATGGGGGTTTTCAGCAATGCCGACCTGCAGCTACAAGATGAGTGGAAGGTCAACCTTTGCACTGAGGCCAGCTTATCAGAAAAAAGGTAAGGATTTACCAAGTACACCAAATGACCTATCAAAGAAAGAAAATAAGAAACCTCTTAAAGGCCAGTGACTCATCTGATTACTAAAATGATCTAAAATTAGTTGATTCAATAAGTTGTGTTTCACAAAATGTGTCCCACAGTGAGATCTTTGTGCATGGAGATCTGCAGTGGGATATTTTCCAGGTGATAATCTCTCGCTCCACCACACCTGACCTCATCAAGATTGGGATGAAGCTGCAGGAGTTTTTCACTCAGCAGTTTGACACCAGCAAGCGTGCACTGTCGACCTGGGGCCCAGGCTCCTTCCCTCCCCCTAAAACACCCGTGACCAATGTGGAGAAAGGTGCTACTGAAGTCTGTGAGTGTGTTTGCCTGCATGCATGCCAGTTCAAATTTGTTTGTGCTTGTGAACAATTTACAGTTGATTAGGCTAACCTTACATTAGTCTGCCTCAAGCATTTAAAACGGGCCTTATTTACAGAAATAATAATGTTTCCTTCTCTTTCTCTCTCAGATATGGATGCAGCTCATCATCGTCACTGGCCAGCTGTACTTAAGATGGTTGCTGGCTGTCACATCTCCCTCTTCCAGATGCCCTTACCTGAGGATGCTGTGCAGCTGGGTGGCTCCATGAGTCTCCATGGCAACCATATGACCCTTGCCTGTTTCCATGGGCCCAATTTCCGGTCCAAGTTGTGGGTGCTGTTCCACTTGGAGGAGCCTAATATTGCCTTCTGGACTGAAGCTCAGAAGATCTGGGAGGATGGTACTGAAAACTGCTGTACACTAGCCCACACTGATTACCTAAATAAATACATCAAAACAGGGACCATAAAGGAACTGGTGGTGCAGTGATACAATGAATGTAGCTGTGCTGTTTCTGGCCAGAGTTTGAATTCTTTTTAGTTGTTAATATAATTTTAATACATGTGGTTCACAAATATATGCACACTTTTTGAGTAATAACATACATTTCTCTCTCGTTCTAGGCTCCAGTGATGACTCCACTTACATTGTCCAGACTCTGGACTTTCACCTAGGACATAACACCATGGTAACCAAACCCTGTGGAGCACTGGAGAGTCCTATGGCCACCATCACTAAGGTTTCCCGCCGGCGACATGAAAACCCACCTCACGGAGTTGCCACCGTTAAAGAGTGGTTTAGCTATGTCACAGCAATGAGGAACGAAGGTAAAATTCACTTACTGCGGCCACAATATGATAACAAACTTGTTCCATGTGCACAGTGTTGACTTACTTTATTATTCCATAGTCGTTCAATTTCCACATTCAAGCCGTTCCCTTACTTATCACTAATGTATCTGCAATGCAAGGTGCTGTCCCCATCACTGCTCCCTGGGTACTTTAAATAGCTGCCCCCTGCTGCACGGTGTGTAAGGGTAAAATGCAGAGGCTGCATTTTGTTGGGGTTCACTGAGTGTTGTTCTGTGTACTCACAACTTGTCGCTTTCACTTCACTTTCATTTGATGAACAATGTTTTTTTTTGCCAAATCACATCTCTCTCTATCACTCTCTGTCTTTTCTCTCTCTTGCGCTCTCCCTCTCTCTCTTTCAGAACTGAATCTTCTGCGGAATGTCGATGCCAATAATTCGGAGAGTGGAGCTGCTGCTAAGAGCTCCAGCCTGTTGAGTGGCTTCCGGGGCTCGTCCAGCTACAACCATGAGACTGAGACCATATTTGCTTTGCCGAGGATGCAGCTTGACTTCAAATCCATCCATGTGCAGGATCCAGAGGAGCCGTCTCTCAGTGGTATTTTGTGACACAAATTTGAATACCAGAAGCCTTACAGTGCACTAATCTGTTTCTTTTGTTTTGTGGTATTTGTGTACTTTTAGAGGCAGAGTTTCACTCTTAATGTTATTCTGAACTCTAAACTGTCTGTGTGTGTGCATGTTTTGCCTGTAGATGCCAGCAGCAAGCCCAAAGTGGAGTGCAGTGTGGTGACGGAGTTTACCGATCACATCTGTGTTACCATGGACGCCGAACTCATCATGTTCCTGCATGACTTGGTCTCTGCCTACCTGAAAGAGAAGGAAAAAGGTGAAACACTGCAAAAAAATTGTGCTTAACCTCATAATGTTCCACCATCACTCTGTTGCTTACTAACTGCTATTATTGAAAGATTTGAGTCCTCAATGAATAAATCAGATTAGAAGCAAATAAGTAAATACAAGTAGCAAACAGCCAAAGCACATACAAAAGGCTAATTCCATTGACATTTTTATAATGTTCTGCTGTATAATAATACAAAGACCATGTCGAGCCATCTCCTGAAAAGGCCTCGTTGTAAAAGAACACAGATACCTCAAGTCTGCTCTCATCTATTAGGTCAGGGACCGTATCAGAGCTGAACTTTTCTCCTTTAGTTTTATTTTGGAATTCGGATGAAGTGTGATTTTTCTTTTTTCTTTTCTTTTCCTTTTTTTTTTTTTTTTTTTTTTTTTTTTTTTAATACGTGAATGTACTGCAGCCCTGTTTGCCCCTCGGATGTTTCTGTCACGGCCGGGTCAGAAGAGCCCAACGGCGCAGCAGGAGGAGGGCTCATCTGAGAAGGAGAAAGCCAAAGAGGATGGAGGGAACTACACCACTGTGGACTGGAGAGAGTTCCTCTGCAATACCTGGCATCTGGAGCCCACACTGCGGTAACACAAAAATCGGAAAATGTAGTAGCCTACAGTCTCTCTTATAGGAATGCTCATTATGGGCAAAATGCCATTTTGGTCATGCTGTTCTGTATATATATTAAAAAAATACACTGGTAAATCAACAAATAATAGAAGGAAAATGTAAAATATTAGCCTTCCAAAAAACATAAATCAGTGCCTTTAATGGTTCAAAAAGTTTGACTACATGGGAGGTCACAGAGGTTCGAATCCTACCTCCAGCACCACCACCATTGGGTTCCTGTGCAAAACTCTTAACCCTCAGTTGCTCCAGGGGGACTGTTCCTGTAATCAGGAATTGGAAGTCACTCTGGTTAAGAGCGTCTGCTAAATGCTGTAAAGTTTACTTTGTCAAATACATTGATTGGTCAAGAATTGTTCTGCAATCCTACCATTTGAGTAGATTATTTTATTTAAAAATGAACCAGCTTCAAAAAATCTTCAGTGCAGCCATATGTGTCTCAGAATTGACTAAATAAAACAGTGTTTCGCAGAGGAAACATTACGATGACGATGCAGCAGGTTCTCCCGTCTATTGGAGACTCTCAAGGAAACATGAACTCTAGCAGCAAGCGGATGCTTTGTTTTAAACTTTGGTAGATTGTACAATAGATTTGAACAGATTTTACTGAAAATATATTAAGTAAGACTTAGAGGAGCTTTAATGCTTTTCTTTAGACAATGTTTTAACTACAAATGCAAGCACCAGATTTTCCTGTTTAATCTGAACAAATTGTCAAAAGACAGGTTAGTTTAATTCATCCTAAAATTGTTCTGTCACATTATTTATCAGACATCTTAAAATGGGTGTTTTAGGTAAAGTTTGATTTGCCTCAAAAAAAAAAAAACAAAAAAAAAACCCACACATTATTGCTATTGGAACAAAACCTTGTATCTCAATTCCAGCAGCAACTAGGTCTGTATTTAATGAAGATTAATTCATTAAATTCTATTCACAGCACCTCTTTCCAGATGAATGTTGTGTACAGTGCCCTTTTCTGTTATGCTGCCACCTGCACTCCATACGTCTATGCAGTTTTCTTCCCTGTGATTGGCTGAGAGATGTGTCAGTCATGCAAAAGGTGAATAACGAGTGGCCAATTGATATGATTATGAGTCGTACGTGTGTTTGTTTCAGGTTAATTTCATGGACAGGCCGAAAAATTGACCCCGTAGGAGTGGACTACATCCTGCAGAAGCTGGGTTTCCACCATGCGAGAACTACAATTCCCAAGTGGCTTCAGAGAGGAGTGATGGATCCATTAGATAAAGTTTTGTCGGTTCTCATCAAAAAACTGGGCACTGCTCTGCAGGATGAAAAAGAGAAGAAAGGAACAAGAGACAAAGACGAACATTAACATTACCCATCACACCCCACTCCCCTACACACACACACTCAAGCACACGCACTTATATGTGAGATTTAAATCAATGTGATTAAGCTGAACTGAAACACTGGAATTATTAACACTACTGTACAGTGCACTCGCTCGCAGCCACGGTCGATGAGCCATCCTGTGTTGAGTTAGTGTGGACATACATGTTTACAGTGCTGCACATTGCTACTTTGCTTCAGGGAAGGTTAAAGAAAGGTGTTCCTTTATTTTCTGTATATTTTGATATGAATTTGCAATGGCCAATAACCCTGCTGCCGAAAGCCAGCTGGATGTCGGCACATGGATTACATGCACTTTTACATTTAAGGTTTTATTAACACTTCACTAACACTGAGTGCCAGTGAGACCTGAAGCGGAGTGTTCTGGAGCTGTAACTTACAACACGGCTTCAGAGCTGCAGCATCATTCGGGTCACAGACGCCCTCTCTAGCAATTTTAAAATTCAAATGTATTTTTTAATATCATTTTAAAAGGCAAAGAGATGTGTAAGTTGTTGTTTTTTTTGTTTTTTTTTTTTTTTCCTTCTGTCAGAGCGCATGTGTCCATTAGTTTGTTTTAAAACGAACGACCAAAAGTTACAGCGTCTGGGCTGAGTTACGCTTGGAAAGTCTGTTGCAACAGCTGTTCTAACAAGATCAAATCTGGGATTGTATTTTGAAATGTGAATTTTTCTAATACTGTATGTGATTTTATTGGCATTCATCTTTTAATATCTTTTAGGTTTAACCTGTAACATCTGCCTGTACAGTGAAGTGCAGTAGGTTGTTGTGTATATACTGGGTGAATAGATTCATTGTGCTTTAACTGAATAAACATCTTTGGGACTGTGTTTCTGTTTCTGAGAAATCATTACAAGTCTCATTTTGAGGTGAAATATGCAGAGGGCAGCACTGGTTCCCAATTCACTGGAGAGAATTCTCAATCGGAGAATCCAACATTACTTTATACCTAAAGAACCTTGCATTACAGGAAATAAAGCTCCACCAACCATGTTTTTAATAAGCAAGGATTTTCTTTAGGATTCATTTCACAGTTTAGGACATTTGCTTGGTTTTGTTCAGGAAGAAGTCTTTTTTCTCCCCTCATTTGCACGGCTTAATGCGAGGCACAGAAGTCGTCTCATTTCTGCAAACTAAGTATAATATTCGTAAGTATAGTGTTTGGATTTTGACAATTTTAAAATTTCTGTTCTTGCCCCCAGTCTCTCTTCTTGATGTAGAAAACTTTCCAATTTTCCTCCTAAAGTTCCAAATCTGAGATATTCTTGCATGCACGTCTTTAGTGAATGTTCATGAACCTTAAACACTTGCACAAATCTTCCTTTTGAGATACTTGTGACAAAAACTACCGCAAAGCTGAAGTTAAACTTGCAAACTTATCTAAACTCCATCACTTCCTCCTTGTTCTGTGCTGAAATGTTTTAAACAAATATACATGGACTATCAAAGCTACTACACGACTGTAACTTTCTGGGGTCTTGTAAGTAGCTAGGTGGATCATTCTAGACTAAGACAATGCATGGCTGCTTGACTGCACCAAGATCTTCAGAAGCTGGAGGCCATGCTGACACCTTAAACCGCCACGCCGAAGAACAGCTAGAGCTTCTGTTGTGGGGCAGGAAGCAGGATTTGTTTCCAAATTAAAATCCACATGTGGGACTCAAGATTTCCCAGCAGAACATTAGCCAGAGCATCACACTGCCTCCTACCCATTTTGCATGAAGAGGCTTAGATCCAAGTTTTACCTCTGACCCTTAGCTCATAAAAAACAAACCAATCACTCAGACTGAACTGCTTAAAATGCTTTATTTCACCCAAATATCACAGAAGCGCCCTGTCTGAATGTACTGTGCCTTTTTAAAAACTCTGAATAGGTAGATTTCACAGAGAATTATTGAACATTCTAGCATGTTACATAACTCAAAAAAAATGAGCTAACAAAAATTGTGCTAAAAATATGCTTCTCTATTGTTAAATGCATTCTATAATTGACTAAAAAAAAAAAAAAAAAAAATTTTTCAAGGGCTATCCATAGTGTCTTAAATTTACGTTACCACTGGTTATTTCAAAAAAACAAAACAAATACAGACTCCTCATTAGCAATCTGTTGCTATCAATAATTCCAGTATAAATTTGGTCTTTCATATACATTTCCATATACATATCTACTGTTAAAAAAGGCATCTATCTCAAAAGATTAAAACCATACAAAAAAAAAAAAAACAAAACATGAAAAAAAAAAAAAAAACCAAAAACAAAAAAAAAAAAAAAGTTTTCAAGTTTGGCGTCGGTAATGCTGTGTAGTAATGAGGCTGTTTGGTCTGTTGGCTCTGTGTTGAACGCACATTGACAAGTGTGCATGAGTGTGTTTTCAGTGTGCGCACACTCAA
This sequence comes from Hepsetus odoe, assembly GCA_017165825.1. NCBI lineage: Eukaryota > Metazoa > Chordata > Actinopteri > Characiformes > Hepsetidae > Hepsetus > Hepsetus odoe. The sequence goes on from CM029367.1 coordinate 15,184,102, forward strand.
TTCAGAGAGAGGTTGAGTGCGTGAGGGGGACCTGATGTGGCAGCTCCACAGAGCTCTACAGTGTTCACTTCACTTCCCTGATCAGACACACAGTGCTTTCAGTTTTGGAGAACAGTCAAGACGACGTCAATACCACGGAATCATGAGTAGATGGAGGGCAGGGCACAGAGGGAAGGCAAAATGAGTAAAGCCCTCACTAGCTCTGCACCTCTGCTGCCTTTTTTGAGCTTTTCTTCAGAACCTTTTTGGTAGCCCTGCTGGAGGTGTTCTTGGTACCAGCTTTGCGGCCGCGCTTGGTTTGATTTTTAGTTGGTGGAGGTTGAGCGGTGCCGGAAAGCTCCTTGGCAGGCTCTGCTGAAACCTGCAGCTCGGAGTCATCGTGCTCTTGGCAGCACAGCTGGCTGGTGATGGGATGTGGACGCAGAGCGCCCTCCTCATGGGCCTTACAGAAGGAGTTGGGGCACTGTTGGCAGAAGGCATCAGAGGGCTTCCCACATACGTCACAGTGGTGCCAGGGACAATCCCAACGACCTGCTCATCAGATAAATAAAATTAGTTACATTTACATGACCCTAAAGCTGCTTCCATACTTCCGCTCCTCCCTGTACTCTGTTCACAAAACCAAAAAAGATGTCCACATCAATTGTTAAATTGCGCCTGGCGAGACAAGCTAGACAATGAGTGTGTCTCACCAAACGGCCTCTTGGTGCGGTCCAGGCAGGACAGGTGGTAAGCTTTGGTGCAGCCCTTCTTATCACACAAAACCAACTCTCCTCCATCCCCACAACGAAAACATTCGTCCTCTGATTGCTTCTTCCCTTCATTTCGAGCACGTCTCTTTCTAGGCTTTTTCTTCTGTGACTTTGATTTGGACTCTGAAGCTGGAGCAATCTGCAGCAAAAAGTGAACGACCCCTCAGTTAAGCTTTGCCACACTGTTCCAGCTGAAGCTCATTGTGTTCATATTGCCAAGTATTTTCATACAGAAAGCAAATTTATCAAAACTCTTGGCTCACCTTGGGTCTGTCCCCCAAGAAGCCACTGCAGTTGGGTGCTCCACAGCGACAAACGGTCTTCTCATTTCCCAGGCAATCCAAATTATAGTTAAAGGTCAACTCTGTACCTATGTGTATATAACAAAACACAGGCATACCTTTTGTAATCTCTTCTAAAACAATGTTTCAGATAACACAAAATTACAGTTGAGAATATAATTTTACCTGCTGGGATGTCACAAACGGCAAACAGCCCCACACGTGTGTCCCCATTCACAGTCCACTTCTGAGTCTCACAGTTAGGCTGGCAGCTGTGGTTCATGAAGCGAGAGTAATTCCCTTTAGGTCCTGCATCTATGATCCGATCCTATGCGCAGACACCCCCACAAGGCATATTATAATGGAAATGAGAAAGTTAATTAAAGCAGAACAGCCAATCTATTTAAAAATCATGTTACCCCTGTAATTGTCTTTATCGAACATGGCTGTAGTACTTAGTACTGTAGTACCACAACAAGCTGTTGAATGGCACTCCCAATGAAATACTGTTCCTCTAGCTCAACTGCACAATGTCCAGTAACTGAACACACTGTAACAGGTGCAGGAAGAGCGAGCATAGTGCAAAAACAGTTCTTAGCTAAAATAATAAATCATGTCCATCTTAATGCTTAAAAGTTAAATGTGTGAAAGCATCAGGAATGTTCCCTGTGGATAACCTTTAGGACAGTACCTTATCAATGGTAAGCATGTAGAAGTGAGTGATGTCATTCTCCTGAGCATATTTAATCCTGGCTCGGCACTCCTCCTCATCGATCAGCTCTCCTACATACTCATTCACGAACTCACCCTGAGGAATAAAGCAAAGAACTCATCAGATTTAGTTCAAATCACACTCGGACATTAGAAGCATAAACGTATACACGTGCATTCTGACCTTCTTGATGTCTCGCAGAGTGAAGAGCCCCCAGCCTTTGCCGGCTGTGCGGACTATCTTAGTCTCTGGGTAGAGGCGTTTGGTGAAGTCCTGGTTCATACAACGCTCTCCAGCTGGACACACCTGAGGGTGGCACTCATACAGTAGCATACGATTCAGGCATTCCGACTCAAAGCTGCAGGGACGCTCATCAGTTGGCTTACAGTTGCACTTGGGGATCTCGGAGATATCAGCTGTGTATATCTGGACACGTCCACATGGTTTGTTGATCTGGAGAAAACAGGTAGGTCTCATCAACAAACAAGTGTTTGTCTTTCACTAACACTGAATATGACCTCTCCCCCAATCAGAGAGATAAGTTCCATTTTTGTTCTTTGTTGGACTGGAGCTGCAATTTGGTGGTACCTTGATGTATTTATATGGAGGGGGTTTCTTGTTGTTCTCCTGAGCCTCTTTGGCTTCTCTTTCCATCTTTATTTGTTTGAAACGACCTTCAGCTTCCAGCAGGGCTATAGACATAATGGGCAGCGAACCATGAACACACTAGCGTGAATGAAGCAGTCATGTATTTAATCATTAAAGCTTAGCCGTACAGAAACCAATATTTATGAAAGGCCATTACCATTCTTGAAGACTTTCCCAATTCCAGTCCTCTGATGCCTGCTCCCTCTGTCTCCCTCTATATATGGGAACACACGACCCTGGTGGGTCCAGAAGTAGTCCTTTGACCCAAAGAAGTAAACGGGGAACTCCCCAATCTCATGCCTCAGATGCTGGATATTTGTAGGTATGTTTCTAGGATGACGGATCTCTGCTGGCCACCACCTATGGTTTCAGAGTGGGAATTGCCATAGAGATGAGTATATGATTATTATATATCAGGCAAGGAAAGGTTACTTCACCATTCATCAACCTTAAAGCAGACACCATGTTATGTACTGAAGTCTCCACAGCTATTTGGGATCTCTGACTTTTAATCAAGTACTGATAAAAAAAAAAAATTATTGATTATCAGATTGTAAAAGACAAACATTTTTATGCACTTTGTTATTAGCTGTTTCTATGCCGGTCCGTGAAAAAATTGTACATGAAAACGGTCTGTGACGCAAAAATGCGTTTAGGACCACTGATCTAAGACAGCATAGGACTGTTTTACTGTTATCTCTTGTAAAACAATATCACCACAGTGGATTTTGTCCCACCACTTATACTTAATGCCTGTGTAAAAAGAAGCGTTAGTTTGCCAGTGCAGGGTGAAACTTGCCTATAGTTGCCCAGTTTGACCCAGATGATGTCCCTATACTTGGGCTTTTTGCCTGAGCGGCAGTCATTACAAAACCAGCTGCCATCAGGCATGGCGATGTTTAGACAGTCAGGGTGAAACGCAGCCGGACACGACTCACAGCACAACAGACTGCCACCTAGAACAAATGAAAACACGCAGCTTTAAACACGCACAGTAGGTATTGACAATGTGTTGAAGTCAGTAATTCTGTTTAGTCGTGTCATGTCACAAACAGTTCTAGGCATGTTTAGGATATTATCAGCACTAAAAGAGCAATGACCAAATGCCTGTTGCATTACAGAGAAAACAATCATGTACATTAGTTTGAATAAAAAGCATTAATAGTTGTTCATCGTGGCACTGCTGATATAGCTACTTTTACAACTGTATAGCACTGAAAAAATTATTCAAATCTTACCACTGTTAGGCATCCAATAATTTACTCATGTTAAAAAGTTGCACATTTTGTGTGTTTACTGTGGTTTTTTTTTTTTAATCTCACCTTTGGAGCAAATGAAACACCAACTGACGTTGACGTGCGAGTGATGACTGTAGCCCTTCTTAGGGTTGAAGTGATTAGTACACACAATAGCAGAAGATGTCAGCATCTCGCTTCCTGCAGCTATGCATAGATCCCCAGCATGATAGGCCACTGGGCAGCGTAGACAGCGAATCATCTTTCCTAAAACGTAAACAATCAAAAAAGACAAATAAAAGACCAAAAATGCCTTAAAACTGGACATATATTTATTAAAAAGAAGCAAACAGTTTTTCCTCCTGAGAACATCTAGCAACTCCAATGTAGAACAAGGGGTACAGGGGTGCATTACCTTTAGTGGCTTTTGCAGTGCCACGGCTGCTATAGTGACAACTGAGACAGGTGTGCAGCGGGCAGCGGAAACCTCGGTTATCAAATACACTCAAAGCATTCAAACGCAAACATGCCTCGTGGTAGAATCTGCCACAGTGCAGGACACTGCAGCGCTTCACCTCCCCTTCAGACTGCTTACATGTAAAACAGGTATGAACCCCTGGGGGCAATAATAAATTAATAAATAAAATAAAAAAAATTGTATTTGTATATATAAACAAACATCTCAAGGAAGACAAATCATGTTCGTGCTGTGCGACTTTTTTGATTGGCTAAAGTGTACATTTTGCTCACCTGTCCTGCAGGCAGTACAGAGCACCTTGTCTGTTGGCTGATCCAAACTCACACACTGCAGATGGTATGAGCCATAGCATTGTCCCTCACATGTCACCAACTCCTCACTTGTCTTTTCACAAATCTAAACATTTAAACACGTTTTATAAAAATTCTCTCGCTACAAACCAACATCCACTTCATACCCAACATCAAGTTAAAGTATACAACCACTAACCTGACACACATTCTCTTTTTTAGCCCCGGCTGCCCGCTCAGCCTTCTTGGTCGCAGGGGTTTCATCTGTACTGTCGCTTGGAGAATCGGGTCTGTCCTCACACAATGTCTTAAAAAAAAAAAAAAAAAAAAAAAAAAAAACCATTTCTTTATAAATCAAACTGAAAAGGCCATAAATAAAGGCAAGGGAACAGATTCAATTTAAAAATCGGCAGTATCAAAAACTGGAATAGATGTTTCACTAAATTGCTGTAGACACTCATTTAAAGTCCAGTAATGTAAATGTGCAGATATAGCGTAGCCGGTTTTTTTTTTTTTTTTAATCTAAAATCTCTGTTCTAATTCAACAATATTAACCAAGTTAGCAATAGAATTGAGGTTACTTATTATCTAAAAGAAAGATTATCTAGATGTTTCCAAATATATTTACATATACATTTACGGCATTTAGCAGATGCTCTTATCCAGAGCGACTTCCATGTCCTGATTACAGGGACAGTCTGCCTGGAGAGACTCAGAGTTAAGGGTCTTGCTCAGGGACCCAGTGGTGGTAGTGCTAGAGGTGGGATTCGAACCAGGGACCTCTTGAGCCATAGCTCCATAGGCAAGTACCACCACTAGACCACCGTCACCCCTCACCGCCAAATATGTTTCTTTGCCGTTTGTTGTTTAATTTTTGCATGGATGAATATAAACCAAACTAATCAAGGGTTCAATCAAAAGAGTCCCAGTCCCAAACATCCACTTCCTTGTAACTAATACCTCACCAGAAATAAAATGGGGAAAAAGAAAATAAATAAATAAATAAAATAAATAATAAGCCTTAGCCCATCTGAGAAGTAAGCCTTCAAGTGGCAAATTAAATTGGCTTTAACACTGGCTTAGCTGGGTGTATTTTGCTTGAGCAATATCTAAGTTATTGCCACAGTCCTTTACTGAGGTGAAAGTGAGTCAGATCAGTAATGTCTGACCTTTTCTCCCCCTCCAAAAAAACCTGACTCTAATGACTGTACCTCTTGCTGCCCTTCATTGACAAAGTGGAAAAAGAAAAAATACCTCCAAGTCTAGCTGGGGTGATGGACGACGCTTTTTTGACAAGGCAGATAATGACTGGTTAACGGATTCCTTTCTCTTCCTTACACGTTTGACCTTAACTTGAGTGTCCTCTCCTGAAACAAAAAGAGCATCAAAACCAAAACGTTAATTAAAAAAATGAATAAATAAACCCAAAACACAAATATCAGTCCATCTATACTGATCTGCTGGGTTCACTTACCTGAGACTACTGTTCTGAATCTTTCTCTTTTATCCACCGCAGAATTCCGTTTCTTTCTACTTTTTAAACTGAGAACTGGATCAGTAACCTGAAGTTTTGGTAAAGGGTGGAAGAAAAATGAACAGGATCATAAAGGTCAACTCCAACACAAGTGCATGAATGAGTCTTCCAGCAGCTTGAACTGTAAAATCACACTAATGACATTTCAATATTTTAATTATAATTCAAAAATGAAAACATTTAATTTTATTGCCAAGTGCAGCATTTTTAAGCTTTACAAATGCCTTAGAACACCCAGATTTAGGATTTTAGGTAAATCTATTGAGTTTGGGGTGGTGGGAGGGGGTGAATAACCTGTAGTAAATAGCATACCTTTAGAGTCTTTCGTTGTTTTACATCCTCTCCCAGCTTGGCTTTTTTCTTGGGATGAGGATCCTCTTCCTCCCTGACCTCCTCTAGTGCACGCTTTACCATTGTTTTCTTTCCTATATGAAGAACAGTAACTCATGACATTCAGCTTAGTTTCTCAGAAGGTATAAAACATCACAATTCGTTTTATTATTACTAACCTCTAGAGCCATCACCTGGCCTGTCCTTTATCATTTTTTTCCACACCTTACCCACTTTTCCATCTTATGATAGAAAAACAGGAAAAGTAAAACACATTGGAAAATGATGATTATTATTTATTTATTTTTTTTAAAGTATACACTGAAAAACACTCATTAGCTAATTAAAACATGCAACGTTACCTGCAGAATAAATATTCAGTTTAAGATGAAAACTAAAGAAATCTAAAAGGGAAGCCAGATGACTCACCTAGGATTACTGGCTTTGCCAGTTCTGTGCTTGGATTTTCAGCAATACTAGCAGATGCCTTAACTTTCTTATTTTTAAGAGAGTTTGGCGCTGCTGGAAACTTCTGTCTGAGTTTTCTCTGCTTCTTCTGGGGTGCTTTTAACTGAAGGTCAATGTCGGCAAATGTCAGGACATTCTATAGATGGAGACAAAAGCATACACATACATGTATGCAAAATATTAGGTATATTGCAAAGTTAAAAATTATGTAATCTGCAGAAAATTATGCAGACCTGTTTCAACAATGACACACTAGCCGGTTGTGCAGATTTTGTCTGTTTCTTAGGTTCATGTTTATGCAGAGCATTTGGAATTTCCTAAAATGTGGAAGGAAAAAAAATGAACCAAACAAGACCTGATTAAACTGAATTCTACTACTGAGCGACTATTACTACCACCAACCTTTATAGAGTCAATGAGTGGGCAAACTACAACGGGGACTACATTTTTCCTTCCAATCTTCACAGAAGCGTTGTGCTGATTGTATCGTCCTCTCTTGGCTGGTGGTTTAGGTGCTTTAGTGGCAGGTGGCATTTTCCCTGCTGAAGTGCTGCTGTCGGTGGGACAGGGGAAAGGAAGAGGGCTGCTGGGAGTCTGTACAGTGATGGGGCTGGACTGGGTGGAGTCTGGGGGAGTAAGACTGTCTGTCTGTGGAAATTTCTCATGAGCCTGCTGTTGCAGAAATTGCAACATTTGAGAGTTGAACTGCGGTTGGCCACCCTCATATGTGAAGCTAAACTTGGCCAGTCGCTCCTCTACTGGTAAAGTTATAGCTTCTGTTGCCTGGGAGATGCCAGTCTCCCATGGTTTCCTCAGCTTGCGTGGGATTGACAGCTGAAAAGAATAATCATAGCCATAATAAATATAATCAGAATTCCTGCTAGGTTAAAAGCTATTAACACTCAGAACACAACAGAATTGATGTATCTATGGAAATTATAAGCAAATAAATGTACCTTCTTGCCATCACAATGGGCACTTGTTTGTTTGTTGCCAATGAAGAGTGACTGGTACTGCTCTTTTCTTGAGAACACGACCATATTTTTCCCAGCAACGTATCCTCTCTCTGGAGCATCACTAAAATACTGTATGTGGTACAATAGCCCTGCCCTGCTGTTTGCTGCTAAAAAGAAGCAGGAAACATTGTCATTGCTGCTAGCCTATACTACTAATTTAAAAATGCTGCAATGCTGTTTCTGCCAGACTTTACCTTTCTGTCTGAAGTGAAGGTTAAACTCTGGGTCTGTAGTGATCATGCATGGCCACCAAGGGTATCCGGATACTTTAGTCCAGACAACATCTCCCACAGAAAACTGCAATTGATGTTTCTCCTCTGAATGTTCAACCTCAACTTCATCCACGGTCCGCACACAAGTTTCCCCTTCAGCCACAGGCACGAACTGATACAGAAAAACAGTAAATCTATTACACTCTAACTCAGATTGATGGGAGGTGCTTTAAACTGTTCTTTAATAAGCGCTGCATCTTTCAAACTTTACTTCATATGCTTATTAAAACGTGTAAAATAATGTGTTTCAGCAGCCGTTACTTTAACACACTGAAATGTTTTAACACGTAAAAACTGTAAATACACACAATTAGTTATAAAAATGTTTAAAAGATACAGCACTTATCTTTAAACGCATAATTATTCCTGATAAAAATGCTATCATTCAGTGTAATTTTAAAAATATTATTTCAAACATGTGCATAAAATATTATAATATATAAATATATAATATGGGTATGCTTCTTCCAATACATGAATATCCAAATGTACTTGCTACAACAACATAGCATATGGTAATTGGAGCAACCGGGTAGAACAGTAAACTGAAAGCAGAGACATACCACAGCAGGTAACGGAGAGAGACAGGTAGGTACATCAGTGCCTATCACGTCATGGGAATCGGCAGGGAGAACATCGGCGCCAGGGATGAAGTTATGTGACTCTGTAGCCTTTTCAATTGGCTTTACATTGGTGTGCGTTAAAGAAGATATTTCAGGGACAACAGCAGCAGCTACAATCGGGTGCCTTTTGTTTGGTGGCATTCTCTTCTTCACAGGCCCCCTCTTTCTCTTCCTTCCTTCTTTTCTAGCATTTGGAGAATCCAGGATCCCCTCTGAAAAACTCAAAGGGGGACTTGATTCTTCTGTACCCTCTTCTCCATAGCTCTGTTCACACTGGCTCGATGGTGGTGATCTCCCATTGGCCAAATGTTTGGTTATTTTGAGTGTGAGCTCTGGGGAGGATTCAGTTTTCCTCTGAGGGCTGCCATGCTGAGGGCCCGCTTCCACACCTTTAAGATATGGGGCTGCAGAAGGGGCAGCGCAGAGCTTTGGCATTTTGTCTTGATCGCCATTTAACAAGCGAGATGTCAGATCCTTCAAGCGCTCATGAGCGTGGTTATGACTGTGTGTGTGGTTTCCCATCTTCTGCAGAACACTTTCTTGTGGAGTGGCTGCCAGCTGCGTAGCTGCTTTATCCAACAGAAGGGCGGGATCTGTGCTTCCATCACCACGTCCCTTACATCCACCTGGTGAGCCGGAGAGCTGCTTCATACTTGTGGGATTCTTTGGCTCAGGCATTGCAGGCAGTGACCTCCCCTTATTGTCCATCACTGCCAATCAGAGGCCTGCTGCAACATAACCCACAAATTGAGAAATTAAACATTTTCCATTTTACAATCAAGTTTAGCTCATATTCTGTTCAGATAAAGAGCAAGGGGGAGGGGTAGTTAAAACACCAATGCTATAAATGTTACATCTCTCAAATCAATCAAATATTCATAAAACATTTACCCAAATGTCAGTGATTTAGGTTTCTGTAACATAAGCATTTCTCTTGCCAATGGAAAAAAAAATTATTTGCACTCTAACCAACCCCCCCCCTCCAAAAAACACAACAAATCATCATCAGACAGTGCAGCACCACCCACCCAGCTGCACCTGCAGAAAAGCAAAGGTGAGTTTGTCTGGACAGTACTTCCCTCGCTCACTAAGACCACTTCCTATAACACACACCGAGCTAAACTAAACTCCCAGTTAACGTCCAGTCAAACGAAATGGGCTTTGCCCTGCATAAAGATGGCCACCCTCTTCAGTGAGCAGGGAGCGGGTGTCCGCCTGCTCAGTGAGATCAGGGTCCCGGTGTTGGGTCACTCTCAGAATCTTACCCACATGCGTGGGAACACCAGCCATAAAACGAGAGCATTTTCAAATACATTAAAAAAATTCAAGATCAGCCCTTTCTAATAAAGAACCTTCCTCTAATCGCAGCATCAGGATCACCGGTAGATTTTCAGGCGTCAGTAGCACAACAAAAACAGGTCCTCCTGCACGAATTCAAATCTAAAGCTGAATGAAAGGCAGAGGAATCGGAAACTGAACCCTAGCGCCAGATTTCAGCCCCAGTCCCTGAATGAAGGCACTGAGCGAACTCATTGTCATTCAAGATGGACAATCTCAGAGTCCCCCCTTCAGCATGTGAGAGAAAACTATGGCTCGCGCCACGATCAGAAAATAACACAGATTGGAAACCCCTGGACACATTTGTTTCTGGCGGTAAACGACTTTAAACGAGCACCGCAGATCGCTGAGCAGTCCGAATAGGCGCCCGGGCTGAATCAGAGCAAACCCTTAGGTCAGCTGGAGGAAAAGTGATAAAATTACACTGGGTGGCCCACAATCTGCTCATTCCCACAATATTAACGCTACAATGAGCCGCAGTGTCAGCAAGGGCACAATAAAAACAGAAAAAACGTTAGCCGTCAAGCTAAAAGGCAGAGGGCTAACAGCTAAGAGGCAGCTAGCTAACTAGCCTTGACGTTAAAAAAATAATAGGCGGCTCATTTTGCGGCTTTTAATGCAAGAAACTACGTTAATGGAGGGCTGCTGGATTTAACACAAAGATTCAGACAGTAAAAATGTGTAGGATGTGAAAGGCGGCTGGCTGAACAGTCTGAGGTTTTTGTTGAATGTACTTTAGCCAGCCCGCTGTTTGACTGATCCGGTACAACAGGCGAGCTAGCCTAGCATCCTGCAGCAGCCGCGGCGGCGGGGACCCGCGAGCAGGCGGCGCGCTTTACCACACAAACTCCCCCCACCTGCAGCTCTAAAACAGCGGTTAACAGAGCAATCTTTTCACGCACACGATACGAACATGTGTTTCCAGCTGAAAATACGCCGTCTGAAGCATCACCACAACTACAGCCTCTATTCATTCGAGTCCAGGCTTGCGGGAAACTCGTCCCAATCAGCGCGAAAAATACTCACTCCCGATTGGTCGGCGGCCGCGGCTCGATTCACCCGGCCTTTTCAAACTCCGCGGCGCTCCGCTCCCTCCACTCGCCGCACACCATCTTCTGAACGCGCAAATGATGGCACAAAACTACCCCGTCGACCACCCGCGATACAAAACACCACTCTTAGTGCGCGTGTTTTTGTTTTTTTTTTGTTCAAAAACTCAGGCGCTCCGGAGAAACAGGGCGACCTGCAGGACCGAACGAGGAGGGGCGTCCTCCGCGGATTGGCGTCGCACGACAGAAGGCGGAGTCATCTGCGAGGGTTGCCAGTTGCTTCGTTTTGAATTGAGAATGCTCGGTTCGTGAAGGAGCCTTTATAGCAGCCCAGTCTTCACCTACATCGCACATATATTAATTAATGCATTATATAAAGAAAATGTGGTCCTGTCGTTCAGTTATCCCATTTCTAAATATATAACAATAGCGTGTAAACGGCACTTTTTGACAGAAATGAAGCCTGAAAACCGAGCACCACTTGGCAACCCGAAAATAAGCGCGCCAGAGAATCACTCGCAAGGCATTCCTGCCGAGCAAACGACCTTAACTCGGGACGATCCCTGACTCAAGTTTTATTTCGTGTAATTTCACGATTCACGTATTCTTATTGTTTAGAATGTATCTCCAAAGGGGCAGGCTGATAAATGTGATTTAGGGACCAGGCCCACGAAGGCTGTTTCAGTGACAGTGCGGTCAGCTGGATGCCCTCTCACCATTCAGGCCTGCTGGACAGTACAGCTACCTTCTGTGGGCTATACTCCGATATAAGGAGCAAAAAGCATAAATGACATTTATGAATTCAACTATTTTGACAAATAATGACTTATTAAATCATAAACCTTGACGTGTGAATCTAGAGATTTTTAATGTCCTCTTTGTGAACGTTTTAGGCCAACATGACATTTATGGGACTCTAGCAAACAAAAACAACAAACACATTATTGGGATTTTCTTTTTTTTTTTTTTGCAAAAGTCCTGCAGAAGATGCAAGGAGGCTTCATAAACATAAAGAAGCTTGATGGATGTTTCCTGTATCATTCTAAGCAATGCCAACACTAAAACAGAAACTAACGGACGCAGCTGAGTCGCCCCCTGGATTTTCCAAACCATGCGGCTCAGCTCTGTGCGGCGCCAACGTGCTATTTCTGTACCACTTACGATGGAAGGAAACACTTGAAGCCCAGCTTGCCTCATCGGGATGATGCAGCATTGCGCCGTGTGAGACACTGTCCTGTAATGGCTTCACTTCTGGCTGAAACTCAAATCGCTTTCTACCTCCTACTTAGTGCACGATTTAGGCTCGGTCTTAAAATCAACCGCACTTGCATTCATTTAAAAAAATAAACGCCATGTGGGGAAACAGCCATGTGCGCAGGATTCTGCCGGGAAGTTCACGCATTAGGGCAAGAAACCAAACGTTCACGATCACCCAGTGCACTACATAGGGAGCAGGGAGGGATTTGGGATTCGGCCCCACAGCGCCGGTGGTCTCGCGCGCGCCCTCTGCTGGCGAGCCGCCCTCACAGGAAGGCGGAACCAACAGCAGGCCTCTCCGGAGCGAGGAGCTGGGACTATGACTTTTGTAGCGAGATAGGTCGTAACCGTCCATAAACTATTGGCACCGCTCTGCCCGCAGTAGCTGTTAGATCAACTTGAGACGGATTCTCCTCCACAAGGGATCACAATGGCTTTGATTTTGTTCTCGAGATCGCGGAGTCGGCTGATGAAATCGTCCAGCGTTAGATCGATGAAGCGGGAGCTGAGATCAGGTAAACACCGACCCGCTGCTTTGCGTTGTTCACTATTTTGTTGGATTGACCTCGTTTTTCCTCAGATGTCCAGGACTGCGCTGTCTGAGCGTCTGAGGCGATGGGGCTCCACTCCAGTAGAGGAGACAGTTCACCCACACACATTTCTACCAACATTAAAAAAGTCCTACCAAATGATATAACGTGGGGTTAATTGTTGTAAGGTCCACTTTTTGTAGTTTTATTTGTCGTACTTTGTTCGGTTTCACTTTAAAAGGCAGTGAAAGGCTGTTTTCCAGCTAATGTTTTTAGCGCAGAGAGCTACCGCACGGGACGTTAGCCTACAAGCTAACTGTACTTTTGTTTTACACACAGTGGTGTTTCTTCGGGCAGGCCTACTGAAACAGCTGAGTGAGGGGCAGCTGGGTGAGGGGCAGCTGGGTGAGGGGCTGCTGGGTGAGGGGCTGCTGGGTGAGGGGCAGCTGGGTGAGGGGCAGCTGGGTGAGGGGCAGCTGGGTGAGGGGCAGCTGGGTGAGGGGCTGCTGGGTGAGGGGCAGCTGGGTGAGGGGCTGCTGGGTGAGGGGCAGCTGGGTGAGGGGCAGCTGAGTGAGGGGCAGCTGAGTGAGGGGCAGCTGGGTGAGGGGCTGCTGGGTGAGGGGCAGCTGGGTGAGGGGCAGCTGAGTGAGGGGCAGCTGAGTGAGGGGCAGCTGGGTGAGGGGCTGCTGGGTGAGGGGCAGCTGGGTGAGGGGCAGCTGAGTGAGGGGCAGCTGAGTGAGGGGCAGCTGGGTGAGGGGCTGCTGGGTGAGGGGCAGCTGGGTGAGGGGCAGCTGAGTGAGGGGCAGCTGAGTGAGGGGCAGCTGAGTGAGGGGCTGCTGGGTGAGGGGCAGCTGGGTGAGGGGCAGCTGAGTGAGGGGCAGCTGAGTGAGGGGCAGCTGAGTGAGGGGCTGCTGGGTGAGGGGCAGCTGGGTGAGGGGCAGCTGAGTGAGGGGCAGCTGAGTGAGGGGCAGCTGAGTGAGGGGCTGCTGGGTGAGGGGCAGCTGGGTGAGGGGCAGCTGAGTGAGGGGCAGCTGAGTGAGGGGCTGCTGGGTGAGGGGCAGCTGGGTGAGGGGCAGCTGAGTGAGGGGCAGCTGAGTGAGGGGCTGCTGGGTGAGGGGCTGCTGAGTGAGGGGCTGCTGGGGCTTCCAGAAGGATATCCGCTTGTATCTGCATTGTTGTCCAGGCACACACGTGTTTAAAGAAAGATCAGCGGCACAAGGGGTCTCTCACCAGTTCAGCCTGGACACCGTGGAAGAGGCTTTGTGCTGCTGTCAGAGTTGTGGGTGTGGTGCAGTTTAATGTCGTGCTCTTTGAAAAAAAAAAAGTGAAAGTGACAACCCTTGTCATTGCGAGGTCACGGCACAGCACACATGAACCACAACGAAATTGGACCTCTGCATTTAACCCATACACACACGTGCAGCAGTGGGCAGCTATTGAAAGCGCCCGGGGAGCAGTGATGGGGACGGTACCTTGCTCAAGGGTACCTCAGGGCAACCCACTGGGGTGGGAATCGAACCCACAATCTTCCGATGCAGGGCCAACTCCCTAACCACTAGGCCGCCGCTGCCCCCTTTGATGACCCATGATCACTGGAGGAGGTTATCTGAGGACGAGGTCCTAGTTTGCCACACATGCAGTGACCCTCTCATGGCCCCAGGATCAGAGAGTCATGGGTTTGAATCCCACACCAGTAGGTTTCCCTGAGGTACTGTTGAGCAAGGTACCATCCCCATCACTGCTCCCCGGACGCTTTCAATAGCTGCCCGCTGCTGCACGGTGTTTGTGTGCATGGGTTAAATGCAGAGGTCCGATTTCGTTGTGGCAAAGTGACAACCCTCGTCATTGCAAGGTCACAGCACAGCATTCACGTGAATGCTGTGCTGTGACCTCGCAATGATGAGGGTTGTCACTTTCACTTTCACTTAAATGGCAAACCAAACTTAGCATGTAGCACACAGAGGTCATGCGTTTATGCTCTGTCCTTGTAGCCGATAACTCAGGGTGTATAATATATAACTAATGGTGAGAACATGTTAGGGTCATTTACCATTGGATTTCTGGATTTATAGCAGATCCTAACCTTTTCCCTTGAACTTTTTTCCAAATTTGGTAAGGCTATTATGGGTTCTCTCCATTGGGGCCTACGCTTAACCCACCCCAGCCCCTATTTCTCCTCTCGAGTCCACAAGAGGACAGCTGTACTTCTTCTTTTAGGCTGAGCCCAGTCTGACTCGGTGACAAGTCTGGTCACCAGGCACTCGCCTGCCAGATCCTCTCCTAGGCCTGGCTCCAGGAGTGGGCTTCCAGGTTTGGCTGTGTCCTCACCTGAGACCTCTCTGCCTTGGGTAGCCCTACTAGAAGCTACATGCTCCTGACAGCATAGCTTCCAGGTTCATGGAGACACAAAGACCTTGCCACCATGATAAGGTTGCGATTATATTGGACATAACAAGTAAAGGCACACAGCTGTCAAAATAATGTTTCACAGTTAGTGCTGTGTGTCAGGTTAAGGGAGCTGTTTGTAGACCTGGAAGACAGGATAGTAATGAGATCTTGAGGTCTTTTTTTTTTTTTTTTTTTTTTTTTTTTGGAGATGGATGAACCCTAAAGAAGGACAACCATTAATGAAGCAAATCCCCCGGCAGGCCTTTATGGTACTGAGTGGCCAGATGGATTTTTTATTTTCACTAAAGTGCACTTGACGACCTGCTTGGAGTTTGCTAGAAAAAGCATCTAAATGGCTCTCGGGCCATAAGTGAAAGTGAAAACCCTTGTCATTGCGAGGTCACAGCACAGCAAGCGTGAACCACAACAAAATTGGACCTCTGCTTTTAACCCATGCACACAAACACCATGCAGCTATTGAAAGCACCCGGGGAGCAGTGATGGGGACGGTACCTTGCTCAGGGGTACCTCAGGGCAACCTACTTGTGAGGGAATCGAACCACAATCTTCCGATGCGGGGCCAGCTCCCTAACCACTAGGCCACCGCTGCCCTAAGATAATTAGAAGCATAATCTTCTTGTAGGATGATGTGAAGACAGAGCTAGCTGGTCACAGTTCCCACTGGAGTGTATGGGGGGAAAAATAACTCAGCCTCATACCATTAACATCACCTCTACAGTCAAACCCAGTTGTGGTAGCATCATACTTTGAGGATGTTTTTCTACTACAGCGACTGGGAGGCTAGTCAGCATAGAAGACAAGATGCAGAACATTATAGATCCATTCTGAGTGAAAAGCAGTGTGGTTTTCCAGTGTCAGGCAGTGCAGAAGGTTTACATTTCAACAAGAAAGCATAGGATGTCATTGCTGCCAAACATACCTTAAATCAAGGACTAATGAATGGTCTGAATACTTACGTAAAGGACATTTAAATGGTTATGTTTAATATATTTACAAAACCCACAAAATCTGTTGTTTTTTTTTTTGTGTCATTGTGGACCACTGAGGACTGATGGCGGTGGAAAAGGATCTGAATCTATTTTAAGCAGCTGAATCTGAGACAGTCAGAAGTGGATGAGGTGTTCGAAATATAAACGCTAATGCACACAGAAATAACAGACCACCATGAGGTTGTTTATTCTAATTTTGAACTATTTCGCCCAGCTGTTCCATAAGATTACGTGGTTTGGATACTGGTCTGGCACTTAAACAAATTTAATAAATTAGAAATTCATTCAGACTGTGTGCTGTGCTTCCAGACACGTGGTTCCAGACATGTGGTCTCTCCCAGTTCACTTCATGTAGACTCCTTTGTGTTGAAGAGTCGGAATGATCATACACAGTGTTCTCCTTTTAACCCTCTTGAGACCGTAATGAAAAGAAATTTTAGAGAAATGTTGTCCATGGGTTACTTTTTGTGTATATATACAATTCATTTTTTTGTCTTTGACATTGTACCTACCACTAAAAGTGGCGATGGAAAGTTGACCAGAGCAAACTGCTCATTCTAACATGTCTGCTAGCAGATGTCCATGCTGGCTGACATTGTGGTGGGTGACTGAGGGCAGAAGGAAATAAATCCTACCCTCACAGATAGAGCAAGACAATTGTGCTTTCTTGTGCTCCTGATACCAATGATTGGAGTAGTTAAGTGCCATTTTTTTTTTTCCATTTTGTAAGACCTTTACCTTACTTTTAGACATTATAGAGTAGTTTGCCATTTGTTAGTTTGATATAATTTAATAAATAATTAATTTGTGAGACATATAAAAAGTATTTTTGTTTTCTGTAAGTACAAATCCCTCTGTGTTTTCAGTGAATGTCTAAGGAAGTACAGGTTCCTGTGGCTGTAAATCCTGCCGCCGTTCTTGGTGGTAGATGCATCGCTCATGAACACTATTGTTTGGTTTGTTGCAGATAAACGATGTTTATACAATAATCATCCTTTCAAGATTAGCCTGAAAGAATTCTGAGCTTTTTTTAGAGAAGGAATTTCTCTTACTTGGATTCAGAGAATGGTCTTTTTGTTGGGACTAGTGTATTTTTTTTCTTTGTTGCTTTTTAGAGCAAATTATGGTTATCAGTACTTAACAGTGACCACGAAGATCATAATTAGCACAGTGCAGCTTTGAGTAAAAAAAGTAGTTTATAAGTGTCTTACTCTCTCTACTGGCTCTTTTATTGTCTGGTGGTGCTGGTCTAGTGTTAGGATATTTGCCTATGGACCAAGAAGTCACAGGTTTGAATCCCACCTCCAGCAATACCACCGTTGGGCTCCTGAGCGAAACCCCGGACCCCAAGTTGCTCCAGGGGGACTGTCCCTGTAAACAGGAACTGGAAGTCAGTCTGGATAAAAGTGTCTGCGAAATGCTGTAAATGTAAATGTTCCAGCTAATCAAATCTCTGAAAAAGTAAAAAATATGACAATTTGTGCAGATGGAAAGTTTTTGTAGGATTGTGATATTCTATTTCTTCCATTTAAGAATATCACAATGACTAACAGTACAGAAGAGCCAGAAATAAACAGTCTTAAGCACAGATGACCAGTAATGTCCTAAGTTAGCAATAGTAGGATCAATTAGTGTCTGTAATTAGAAGCAGCAGCTTCTGCTGGAGTGTGTGTGAGGTAGCTTTGGTGGGTGGGGGTGAGGTTAGCAGCCAGAGGATTCACTTGATCCATGGTACTTGAATTAGTATGGAGATGGTCAATCTGGGCTAGATTATAGGTCATCCCCATGATGGTCAGTCTAACTGAATGCGTGGGCAATCATTCCTTTTAGAAGTGACATACAAGGTGTAAAGACTTATGCTTGTGTCCGATTTTATTTCATGCTATTGGAGAGGATTAATGAGGAGTGGTTGTAATTATCCAGTATAATATTATCCAGTTTGAAAAGTCATTCCAGTTTAAAGAATATAATGTAAAGCTTCCATGGCCATTAAAGTTATACTTCAACCATGCATGCCAAAAGCCATTTAGGAACCATTTAGGTTAAATATAACATCACAAATGTTGGGGTGATGTGCCAAAAGAAATTAAATTAATGAGCATCTAAGTAATGCCTATGGATCTGTGGGAAGCAAATATATTTATGGTGAACATGCTGAACAGTGTGGTAGGACTGGCTGAATTCGCATAAAACATGACCCAAATTAAAGTACTAGTCTAGCAGCTTCACTTAAAGGTAGATGTCAGACTTAAAGCAAAAGTCCAGATATTCCCTCTTTTTTTCCTCTATGGTAATAATCTTTGCACATATGCTAAGCTTGCAGTTTAAACTGGCACATTTTTTCACACTAGGCCTGGAAGTACTTGATATATTTAGGAGGCTTACAGAGATTGGCCACTGCACAACTCCTCTGCACATTTATCTTCCTCTGAAACTGGGTGCTCTGATTAGGGGTGTAGCTGTGAGTCTACAGGAAATTAGGGTTATTCGGCATGCTGACGCAGCTGGATTTAGACACGTTCTGAAGGAGATCAAAGCTCCCCTGCATAAATACTTCCTTTAACACTGCGTTAACCCTGTGTTCCTTTGGGGCCTCGGTGAAGCTGATGTCTATACTATGATATGCAGTACTGTGCAAAAGTTTTAGGCAGGTGTGGAAAAAATACTGTAAACAAAGAATGTTTTCCAAAATGGAAGTGTTAATCATTTATTTTCATCAATCAACAAAATGCAGTGAATGAACAAAAGAGAATCTAAATCAAATCAGTATTTGGTGTGACCACCCTTAGCCTTCAAATCAGCATCAATTCTTCTAGGTACACTTGCACAGTTTTTGAAGGAACTCGGCTGGTAGGTTGTTCCAAACATGACTGTGTTTCAACCTCCGTGTGACACTGATGATCATCAGCACCTGTTTGGTAAAACTGGTTGATCAGACACCGACTATAATCCTACAAAATCCCTGACTTTGTGCAAGTGTACCTAGAAGAACTGATGCTGGTTTGAAGGCAAAAGGTAGTAACACCAAATATTGATTTGACTTAGATTTTTCTTTTGTTCGCTCACTTTGCATTTTGTAAATTGCTAAAAATAAACAATCATTATAGCATTCTTTGTTTACAGCATTTTTTCACACCAGCCTAAAACTTTTGCACAGTACTGTATATGGTATTGGACATGGTCTGGCACCATCCTGGTTACAGAAAAAACATTTCTCAGTTTTGTTTTTCCAATAAAGATGATCGTCCTAATTATAATTTGTGTTTGAGTAAGCCACTGCACAAACATGAACGATTAATTTGTTAAATGGCATTGGATAATTTCTTCCACCATTTGTTAAATTCATTTTTTAAATGTTGGAAAACACTGACCCGAAAATATAAATTCTTTATTCTTTAACAGGGATGTTACATAGAAGCAGACGTCTCTGGATAGTGTCTGAACACCACGAGCTTTAGTGGACTGGTTTTTAATGAAGTATGCTGTCCCTGCAAACCTAGTGACTTGGTTCCCATAGCAACTATGTGCCCAAATAGGAGCAGCTCTCCATCACAGAACTGAGCTCAATGGAGCACACGTCTCTGGGCCAACATTTTGGGACATTTAATTTTTTTCTTCACAATATATTTTAAAGTACTTTTTAAGCTTGCTAATGGCAGCAAGAAAGAGTGCCACTAATTATATACCTAAAATCTATTCTTTCTATATTTGTTTATGTATCACAGAGAATGGTTAGTTTGCATAAAATATTGTTGTTACATTTAAAATGCAGTGGATGTGAACAAGATTTCTATTGCTGAGGGAACTTTGGCAACTCAGGCAGTGGTGGTCTAGTGGTGACGTTTAAATTTACGGCATTTAGCAGGCGCTATTATCCAGAGCGACTTCCAATTGCTGATTACAGGGACAGTCCCCCTGGAGCAATTTGGGTTTAAGGGTTTTGCTCAAGAACCCAATGGTGGTAGTGCTGGAGGTGGGATTTGAACCTGTGACCTCTTGGTCCATAGGCAGGTATCCTGTCACTAGATCAGGTTAGGTGAATTGGCCCCAGGATTGGAAGGTTATGTGCGCTTTAAATAGCTGCTGACTGCTGCGCAGTGTGTATGGGTGAAAAGCAGAGGGTGAATTCCATTGTCTCACTGTGTGCTGTGCTGTGTTTCACAATGACAAAATAGTCACTTTCACTTTCAACTTCACTCCAGAATTATTCCTACTAAACTTTATAAATGCTAGACATTAAACTTTTCTCATGAATTCAGGTAACATTTGACTCCAGTAATCATACAGTACCTCGCCAGGGAACATCAGTATTGTTTTAAAAGGGCTTAAGATCATCCCAAGCCTTTCTGTAAGAGGAAAACAGCAAACACAGTTTGACCAAGTAAACATAACCTTAGCACACTGGGTCAGATGTACCCTACAGGTCTACTTTGTGAAAGAGGGGGGCGGGGGGAAGGAAAGAAAGAAAGAAAAACTTCCAGTGGACTTGATGATTTCCTGGCAAGAGCAGGATTAGGCTACAGTTGTTGGCTCTAGGCCAAGGGTCTCACATACAGTACAGGACAGCACAAGGATAGCTAGAATGTTCTAACAGTCTAATTGAGACTTTAGGTCATCCCAGGATTAGGCTGCTCCAGGAGAACGAAAGGTCTTTTAGATAGTAGTTTTTGTAGAGTTGAAGGACAGTTTATAGTGTAGCCTCTTGTGTTTCATTATGCGAAACAGGAGGAACTACAAATAATTTAGTGCTTTGTGCACAAGATATAATTATCACAGGCTTTTGCCTGAAACCTAGCTGTCTATTTCAAATTGTAGAAAAAATTTAACAGAGTATTAATGTAAGTTCTTAACAGAGAAGGAGGCCATTTGTAGTTAAATTTAGTTTTTTTATGAATTCCTTCAGTACATGACTGATTTCAAGGAAAAGGCAAGGGTTTGGTTAGGCTGGAATAAAATATAATGCATGAGTGAACAGAAAATGGGAATCCTATGTTTGAGCAATAAGAGTGAAGAAGATAACAACATTGTTTAAAATCAACCAAAAGCAGCAATATCATCTGGAAATCACTCACCTTTAGCTTTCTCTTTTTAAGCTAAACTATACAGCTAGGCAGAGTAAAGTATACTTATGAGATATAGATGCCTAAAAGGTTTCTTTAAAGTGGTGTAAAAGAACCAATTACGGATTTCCATAGAGCCTTTAGGTGGAAGGTTCTTTAAAGATCCATGTTTGTAAATGAGATATGTGAGTTTGAAGAACCTTTATGTCTAAAGAAATGCAGCAGAAGGTTTAAGGACCAGTTTGAGGTTTTTCCTAGAACTGCATGTCCAAGCCAATATCTATTTAGTAATCTATATTTAAGTGCAGAGTTAAGGCCATTGTTTAGGAGATTGTTTTCCAGTGGGAGTTCTCAGTATAGTGATTGGTGGAAAGATTTGATGGCCCTTCTTAGCTCATCCATTCATCTTAAAACAAGGGGTGGGGATTACAGTTTGAAGGTCACAAGTCTTAGTGGAAGCACATACAGTAGCAGTGCAAAGGTTAACTAAAAATATCAAATATATAACCTGACACTTTTGACTTTACAACATAGGTACAAGTCTTGTTTGCCACTTTTTTTTGTGTGTTTGTTTGTTAATGGTTACTGGGGGATGAGCTGGGTGATGCTCAAGTGATTAAGAATAACCCAGTGGTCTATGTGTATGTAGATGACTTTTAATACTCCTGTTTGATTGGCTGACCTGGCACGTGGTGAAAGATGAACCATTGAATTAAAAGTCTGCAGCTAACAGGCATAGGAAGTTTATACAAAGCTCACAGCTCTGAATCCATCGAAAGTCGCTTCTGACCTACATTCAGCAAAAAACCAACTCCAGTAGAGCCAGTGCTGATTGGCTCTATTGCAGTAATAAATGCACATAAATATGAAATGTTCTTCTAAATATCAGAGCAGTGGGTGTAATTCCTTCTAAATAATGTAAAATCCCTCATACTCCATGCTATGTGATGCTGCATTTTGATATATGCTGTATTATTAAGGCATTTGTTTAGAATTTCTGAAATCAAGTGATTATGAAGTTTGTTCCTGGTGTGCTGCAGAAAAAGCCTCTACTCTGCTTTATGGTAGTTGTTGGAGCATAGCTGTAAGGATTTGTTAGTGACTTTAGTGAAACTGCAGTTGCATGCACCATGTCACTTCATCACATAAGCAGACACCAGAACCCCTCCCATGACTACTGGTCACGGTAATCCAAGACACCTAATCTCATGAGACTTCACTTTGTGTCTGGAAAACGAATTCTTTTCTCAACAAATGTTAATTTTTGACAATTTTAATAGGCCACATAGTCTGCTAGAGTGTTTAACTCTGGTTAAGAAAATGAGCCCCTTCTGGTATCATGCTGTAAGATCTCTGGCCAAACTTTAGTAAGGCAGCTTGTGAGCATGTCATAATTATCTGTTAGCCACGCTTTAGGACTATTCCCGCTCATTATTTTATATAAGAAGATTTGCTGCCAGTTTGGCTCCGAAGTAATTTGAGTATGTCTTAACTTCCCATGTACAGACTGCAGCTAATTGTTCCTGCATGGTGCCTGACCTCCTTGGCAATGCTCTTCTGAAAATTTAGAGAGAACTTGTTTTGCTTCTGGACCACACAGACATCATTTGTGTATTCAAAGCTAGTGTAATGTGACAGTAAACACTTTGTAATTCATAGAAGAGTGGTTAAACTTTTCCCAGCTCTTGTTTGGGTAGCGGCTTATTTAGAGAAGATTCATTAGGAAAGGCTTTTCAAGTACATGCAAAGGAAAAATAGAAAAGGCAGAATGTAGCTAAAATGTTCTACAATATGGGGCAGTCTTCTGTAGGTGTGATGATAATCTTTAGTTTCCTGAATTGTTTTGTAATGTAAGGGTGGTGATAATGCCTATAATTTAGGGTGGAGAAAAAAGCATTTCTGGTAACAAAGCAGTCCATGCCTTGTGTTTTATAAGCTATGTTTCAGAACCCAACCCTAGAGTGATGTTCTTTTCTCTGTCTTTATTTTTCAGGATACCTGACAGAAGGGGCCTGCTTCAGTTGTACTGCACTAAGGCTGGCTGTAAGCAGGTAACCTGACGTGAAAGTCAAAGCATTACAAATTTTCCCTTTTCCAGGACTGCCTTTATGAACCAGGCACATTTGACACAAAAACTGGGCAAAACGTCTCGTTTAACCCATTCTCCCTTTCCTCTCCAATGTAATTAATCAGCTAAGATGTATTTTTTGATGTATTAAGCTTTTTTGAAAAAAGAACTAACATTGCAAACATGTTATGCATCAACACATGCCAGCTGTTTGGATTTAGTTGATGCTGCTGAGAAGTTGAACAGCTTACAGTATAGTAACCACTATACACCAGGTCTTACACGTCTACTGTTTGTTTTTTCAAGTGTTATATCTGTGTTATAAGCTATATCTGAAGGAAGAGCATAGTGGGATTTGTCTTTTTTCTTTTTTCAGTCCTGATGTTCTCAGAGGCAACTCAATGGCACAAAGGCCGCTCCGGTCATTGATTTATCCTGAGCACTCAGCTGTCCGTCACCGCTCCCCATCTAGTTCATCTCGTCTTTACTGTGCCATCCTGGTACCTGACTCCTCTCTGCCAGGTTTTACTTATGCCCCCTCTCATCCTACAATATCTCAACTGTGCACCACGCCGGTACGGTGGGTACACACCACAGGCTGTCTCCATGACGACTCGAAGGTGGAGCGCTCGTTGAAATCACTGAAGGATCGGAATAAGAAATTGGAGGAGGGAGGTCCCATCTACAGCCCATCAGTAGACGCAGAGCCCGTGCGGAAAACACTACGGCAGCGTGTGATTGATGAGATCAAGCACTACTATCATGGTTTCCGGCTACTGTGGATCGACACTACCATTGCTGGACGCATGCTGTGGAGAGTGCTAAATGGGCACATTCTGTCCCGCCGAGAAAGAAGACAGGTATACAAACACATCCACCAACCAACAGCGCCTGGCATTCTGGATTACCAAATTTGTTTCTAAGTTTTCAGTGTTTTCTTGGTAGAAATGGGCATCTTTTTTCTGCTGTTTCACGGTCATGTGTGTTTAGCTCCATGTAATGTAATTAAGGCTGGTGGAGCAGATGAATGCCAAGTAGTGTTTGGGGTCACTAGGATAGGCCTGGTGTAATGGTTTAATCTAAACCCTGTAAATCCTGACTGGATTGCTTTGCCTTATTAATGACTTTAATTTACGTCATGCAGAGACTTCATGTAATCGTCGTTTATGTGGTACGTGAAGCTTGCTGTCCTAGAGAGAGGTGATCTGATAGACTTACTGCAGCTAAAGCTCAGAAGAGTCATTGAGCCATGAGGCGCATCTAGCAGACCTGCATGGTCTTTGATTTTGTTGAAGTTAGCTTTGAGGTCATTCTGCGGTCCAAGGTTAAGTGCCTCAGTGCAAATTCTTCCTGTTCCTGTTCACAGTCTCTCTGTGCTTGCCTAACCGCAATAATAAACCTTTCTCTATCTTAAGTTCTCCCAGTCCTTCTAGTTTCCCTCCATTTCCTGCCTAATGATTTATTTGTCAACAGTGCAGCATTACGTTGACACACTTTACTAAGATGATGTGTATCTGTCTGCTGGCCAATAGACAAGCTGTGGTAAGGTGATATCCCACTGAGAGCTGCAGTGCCTCGAACAGAAATAAGTGAGGACATGGCCACAGATATTTCATTACTGATAGCTTTCATGCAGTTATGAGAAAGTTTGTGAACAATTGGGAATTATCTTGACTGCTGAAATGATCTGCCTTCTAAAATGACAACAGTGTTGTTTAAAAAATACACATTGTTTAAACTGAAAAAGACAATCTGGGTTCACAGGGTTTCTTTCTCACTGAAATAGTAATCAGGCTCTCTGATGGCCACATGACTCACTGTGTGTTGTGTTACATTCCAGTCATCAGGGTTCACATTTAAATATACATGCTGTCCCGTCTGTTTTACTGGTCACTGATTCCTGCTGGAAAATGAAGCTTGGCCTGGTTTGGATACACAGTAGGGATTTGTTACTTAACTGTTTGAGCCTGTCATCACTTCTAAACTAATAATGCCGCCATTGCATTCACTTCTGATGACCAGTCTCTGTTCTTGATGACTGTGGCTGTCTACTTAGAAGCTGCTTGACTCAGCAACTTTGTAACTTTGTAGTGTTTTAATGTAGATCACTGCATTGATAGCATTCACACAGGTTTTGTAGATGATTTTTATGCTGAAATGTGCTTTTTAAGTATAAACAAACTTTATACTTGTGTGTGAGCACTGGTGGGCCATTTGTTTAGAGGCATTTAAGTCACATTATAATGGATCTTTAGCAGATTTGAGACCAAATACATACATTTCTTTAGTATAGTATTTAAAAAAAAAAAAAAAAACAGCAGATCTGTAACATTTGCTCATTAATTTTAAATTGGACCTGTCTCACATACAGCAGGTTAAATGTCCTCACGCAAATGCCCTTAGCCTCACTTAGCATCTGCTCTAGCGGCCTACTCCCATCCTTCACTCTAGCCTCCTTAATGCTCATTCACATTCAGGCTTGAGGCTTTTGATGTCACTTCTTATCAATCCCCCATTCCCCCTTCTCTCTCTTTCTCTCTCTTTCTCTCTTTCTCTTTTTCTTAGTCTCTCTCTCTCTCTCTCTCTCTCTCTCTTTACTCTTCTATCCCTAAAACCACCAGACCCCATGCCTCTTTTTCTCCTTCTTTCCTTTTTTTCCATTTAACCTCTCTCTGACAGAGGTGATATGCATGTCAATGGGGAAAGCACAAAGCATCTTTTCAGCCGGGCTGGCTTTGTTCCTGTAGGACCCCTGACATGCAGGTGCATAGAGGGATGAGAAACCCCCAGTTAAGGCTAAACTTCCATTTCATGTTTGGAATATTCAACTGCATGTTTGGGGCATAAAGTACAGATGTGCATCTAATTTTCCTGTGGTTGGTCAATGCTGATGGACTGTTGTTGATTGTCAGATGGGCAAGTTAATAGTAGAGCTGGGTATTAGAAGCAGAAAATAGCCCATGTGGGCTAGCAGCTTGAATGACCAAGAATGACAGAGAAGAAAGGGGGGATGGGACATGCTAAGAGACACATTTTGTGTGTGTTGATACACCATGTTGTTCTAATGGGTACAGTACATGCTCTTATTTCTTATACGGAGTTGTCAAGAGTATGGCAATCTAAAAAGAGAACTCCCTCACACAGTTTTACAAGCAGCCTGTCATTTATGTGTTAACGTTTAGACAGTTCGTTTTGGTGACTTGTGACATGCCTATTTGATCTCAATTCAGTTTTTTTTTTTACGAAAAAATATATTTTTAGAATGTATGCCAGAATAAGCAAGTGACCAGTTCTCCACTGCACTGAGATTTCTTCTAGGCCTTCCCAATATCTGTTTTATAAATATACAAGTGAAGGCTTTTTTTTCGAGCAGTGTGCTGATTTTGTGAGTTAGTGATTTCTGCTACAGTAGCACTTTTCTTAGGTTCTTAGGTTAGACTGTAACAGACAGCCTTTTGTTGTCCTCAGAAATCATTGAGACTTTGGTGGTCAATACCAGGTCGCCGTTTTGTGGTTTGTTCCTTCTTGGACCACTGTTGACTGGGCCTTACAAGGCTTGCTTATGCTCTTACTGGTCATAATAATAGTTGCTAAGATCTTTATTCTATACCATGTCCCACATCCAACATGGTGATAATGAGAAATGATTGCTTATCCTCTAATATATTCTAGATCTTTACATGCAGAGTGTATGGAGATAACCAGTGTTAAATGCTTCATCTGTGAGCGGATATAATGTTTGGGCAGTGTACCCAGGCATATGCCACATTTTAATAGAATTTCTGTTATTTCTGTCATTGTCCATTAGTATTAAGAAATGAAACAATTAATTATTTGAATGATTAATTGAGTAATCATACTTTTTAAAACCATTAACAATAAAAGTGGACTTGCCTGAAACATATAACCCGTAATTATTCAAAATCATTGGTGAATGAAACAGGAGTTAATTATATACATTGTTAGAAAGCAAGGTCAACTAAGACTGCAGACACATTCTGTATTTATCAAACAAGCAATAATAATTAATAAAATGTGGCAGGCCTATAGAAGGCTTATTTCTAGGCATTCAAAAAACAAAAAAGAAATGTATTAAGGAATTAGACCAAACCAAAAAAATCGTGACCTTTCTGTACAGAAGGTTGTGAGCTCGAACATCCAACTGGTATGTTCCCCTGAGGTACTCTTGAGCAAGGTACCATCATGTTCTCCACGAAACTGCTGGGAGAAGTTGCTCTCTGAGGAAGTTTGCTGTGTTGCAGAATTGTGAGCCACTCCCTTGGCTGAGAAGCAACCCCACACATGAATGGTGTTAGGTGTTTCTTCTCCAGACAGTTTTTTTGGGGATGCCCCAAACAGTCAGAAAGGGTGTTCATCAGAGAAAATGACTTTACACCAGTCCGCAACAGTCCTGTCCCTGTACCTTTTGCAGAATATCAGACTGTCCCTGATGTTTTTCTTGGAGAGAAGTGGCTTCTTCGCTGCCCTTCTTGACACCAGGCCATCCTCCAAAAGTCTTCACCTCACTGTGTGTGTGGATGCCCTCCCACCTGCCTGCTGCTATTCCTGAGCAAGTTCTGCACTGGTGATACCACAGCTGAATCAATTTTAGGAGACGTTCTTGACCTCTCTGCTTGAAGTTGTTGATGATCCAAAAAATGGTTGATTTAGATGCAATCTTACTAGCAATATTCTTGCCTGTGAAGCCCTTTTTGTGCAAAGCAAAGACAAGTGCACGTTTCATTGCAGGTAACCAGGGTTTACAGAGGAAGAACAATTATTTCAAGCACCACCCTACTTTTAAAGCATCCAGTCTCCTATTCTAGCTCAGTCAGCATGACAGAGTGATCTCCAGCCTTGTCCTCCTCAACACTCTCACCTGTGTTAACGAGACGATTACTGTATTGATGTCAGAATGGCTTAAATGCAGTGGAAATTGTTTTTTTTTTTTTTTTTGGGGGGATAAAGTTCTTTTTCAGGGCAAGGAGGGACTAATTGCATTTCATCTGATCTGTGATCACTCTTCATAACATCCTGGAGTTTATCCAAATTGCCATCATACAAACTAAGGCAGCAAACTTTGTGAAAATTAATATTTGTGTAATTCTCAAAATGTTTGGCTACGTCTATATACAATGTTTTTAACACACTTTAATAAATGCATTTAATACACAATTTTTTTTGTTGTTGACATTTTTAGTTTCTGAGGACGTGTGCAGATGTGTTTCGTCTCCTACCCTTTCTGGTCTTCATCATTGTTCCGTTTATGGAGTTCTTGCTGCCTATCGCCCTGAAGCTTTTCCCCAACATGCTGCCGTCCACATTTGAGACTCAGTCCAAGAAGGTACCATGAAATACAAGCTTCCTGTGCAATTGAACTATGAAATGCATGTGTTAAGCCATGGCTTTACATTTCTATAATACCTCTTTGTGTTATTCTCTACACTCTCAGTCCTGGAAGTCTTTTCAACCATTTTATCATTTCCCTGCTCAGATACACACTTTTCAGCTCATTAGATAATTATCAGGTTTACAGTGTGTGTTTGCTCAAGGAAATGGCCTGACTATGCTGGACTCTTGCCCTCTCAAACCTCTACACTACACTCTACGTCTCCTTGCTCTACACTCTTCAATGTGTAATAACCATTTCTGCTGAACATACCTGGTGAAAACATTTTTGTTATAGTATGTAGGGCTGTATATAATAATACAAGTGAAGATAAAAATGGTTATGGTACATATTTACAATACAATTTGAGGAGACATATCTTCACATAAATAGTTTGGCCTTCAGCAGGTAACCTTTTAAATTTGATGGATTATAGGAAGAAAGGTTAAAGAAGGAGCTGAGAGTAAAGCTGGAGATGGCCAAGTTCTTGCAGGACACTGTCGAAGAGATTGCACTGAGGAACAAGGCAGATAAAGGCAACGTCACTGAAGAGTTTTCTACCTTCTTCCAGAAGGTAACAGTACAACTTTAAAACTTACTCATTCCTGTTCTCACTCCTGACACTCCTCAAAAAGCTGTACATTGCCCCTGTATGGTCATCCTCAAAAATTACATCATGAGTAACATCTTAATGAATTTGATCATTCTCTCTTTTATAAGGACAGCTCATTCCTTTGTCTTTTGTTCTTGCTATTCTTTCAGATCCGTGACTCGGGTGAAAGGCCTAGTAATGAGCAGATCATCCGCTTCTCCAAGTTG
The DNA here is from genome assembly GCA_017165825.1 of Hepsetus odoe. Classification (NCBI taxonomy): domain Eukaryota; kingdom Metazoa; phylum Chordata; class Actinopteri; order Characiformes; family Hepsetidae; genus Hepsetus; species Hepsetus odoe. The sequence goes on from CM029367.1 coordinate 15,213,649, forward strand.
TTCGAAGATGAGCTAACCCTGGATAACCTGACACGGCCACAGCTGGTGGCTCTTTGCAGGCTGCTGGAGCTTCAGTCCATCGGCACCAACAACTTCCTGCGCTTCCAGCTCATCATGAAGCTTCGTGCCATACGTGCAGATGACAAGGTGCCTGGTCCAGCACTGGTGGAATGAATAAATTATGTTAGGGGTACAAAGAAATTAATAATTGGGTGCAAATGGCTTTGTCCAGTGGGTGGTTGAAAATATCAGCGTGATCTGATTTTTAAGCATTAGCCATACAACACAGTACAAGGTTTGTAGCCTAGTTAATTACATAGGTTACTAACAAATGTTAAAGCTAAACAACATTAACTGTAAAGACAAAATTATTATATTTCCAAAGTGGAAAGTAAGCAAAACGGTAAAATGCAGGTCTATACACATTGTAGATATGCACAGATGAGAAATTGTCATGAAAAAAGTAGTAGTGGTACCTATCCTTGGATAATGAATGTGACTTAAGCCTAAGTATTAGGGCATTTTGAAAGGTAGTTAGGAGTTTCAGGTCATTTTTATAGATTAAATTTAAAGGCAAAACTAGCATCCCTGGGTTTGGATGAAATTCCAGTCTAAATCAAATATTAACCATGCATGTTTCTGAATTGGGATATTGTATCCACAGCTGATAGCAGAGGAGGGAGTGGACAGCCTGAATGTGAATGAGCTACAAGCTGCTTGCAGAGTGCGAGGGATGAGGGCTCTGGGTGTGACAGAAGAGAGGCTTAAAGAACAGCTCCAGCAGGTAACATCCACCATCTACTTTGGGAATAAATTATATGAATTCTTGCTTGCAATGATCTTCATTGTGATGACTGTGGCGATTTAGCTGGCAGATGTGGAGATGTGTGTTGAGAGGTTGTAACTGTGTGTTTTGTAGTGGTTGGAGCTGCATCTGAACCAGCACATCCCCACTTCTCTGCTCCTGCTGTCCAGGGCAATGTTCCTCCCAGATACTCTGTCACCCACAGACCAGCTCAAAACTACACTGCAGACCCTGCCTGAGATAGTGGTACATGCATTACACACTTTTGCTTGCATACACTTGTCTCCAAGAACCTTAAAAGAGCTGCAGAACCATAAGAAAACAAATTTACTTTGTGAACAGAAAGGATTATCAAATTTTTAACAGTTTGATTTTTGGCATTATTAATGTTACTAATGATGCATGTGTGTGTATGTATTTACAGGCTAAAGAAGCACAGGTGAAGGTAGCAGAGCTGGACTTCTCTAAGGTGGATAACAAGACTAAGCTGGAGACAACACTGCAGGAGGAGGCAGCTATCATCCAGGAGAACAGAGAGAAGGAGATGGAGAGGCTGGCGGATGCTGCAGAGAAAGCAAAGGAGCAGCAGGTCTGAACACATCAGCTTCTCGAACCAAGCAATTTTAGCCATTGCCACAAATCTTCATATGTGATGTTTAATAAATGTGTGAGCAGTCATATTTACTGTTATTAGCTAAAGCTTAATGTAGGTCTGAGAAACCTAATTAAAATGTATTAAAAGAGCACTAATTTATAACTGTAACTCTGCAGAAGGCTGAGGTGGAGGCAGATGTTGCTCTTTCAAGTGTAGATGTGGCTATCCACTCTGAAACACTGCGAGACACAGCGCCAGTGTTGGAAGGCATTAAGGTAAACCCAACAAACATAGGACACATACACTAATTAAACTGTTATTTAATTTTTATTGTATAAACTTAAAAACAAATGTATATGTTTGTTGCAAGCAGGTCAGATGTACCTGTCCCTCGTGCTAAACATTTCATCTGGTGGCTGTAGCTGTTTAAGGCTTCACTAGAAACGATAACTTTGAAAATGTTCTGTACATTTTAAAGTGTTTTATATCAGGAACAGTGGCAACTATTAGGTTTTTGGTTTTTGAACTACAAAGCTCTATACATTTACCATAGTGTCTGTTAATAAAGTCAGATTAGTAGAGTTTTTGATTGTGCCTTCATTTAACTCACGGATTTCTTTCGCTTGTGTGCTTTGCATGTGGCCTGATTTTTCTTCATGCTGCGGTCAGTTTGAGCAGTGGCAGAAGTATCTGCGCATTCAGGTTATACACTGATCAGCTTTCTTTCAGGCCAACAGCACACTGACTGTTCTGCTCTTCATAACCAAAAATTGTAACCAACTATTTAATCAGGACCGTATGCATATGGACGAAGCTGATAAAGAAATTGATTCTTAACAATGAATGTCTTCCAAAAAACAAAACACATGAAATTAGGACAAGACACTACAGGTGAAATGGGGATTTTGATGTTTCCTGATAATTCTGTCTAATTAAGTAGTCTCCAGTTCCACCAACTCGCTACGATTCCTCCCTGACAAGACTCCACTGGCATTGGGGTAGGTAGCAGGGGGTTTTCATACTTCCTCACAAAGAGCCAAGCAAATTGTGCTATTTTGTATTGTGGCTTTTTTGTATTTCTGGTCAGGGATGGCTCTGACACCAACGAGGTATCTCTGTGTGATTGAAAACCCTCAATAGGGTTGTTTTTATAAAGCAAAGGATACTGCAGTTAATCTCTGCCAGTTGATTACTGAAATTAATTTTAAAGTTATTTTATTTATTTTGAAATGGGAATCAGTCTCAGAGAACGATCTGTGTGAGCATGAATATGGGTCCAACATCCTCATTATTGCTTGTAGTGTCTTGCCTTACTTCACGTTGTAATTATTAATTTAAGTAAAAATCAATTTTTACGTTGAAATTCCTAGTTGAGGAGTGGTAAAAGATTTATGAAGAACAGAATTATCTAGTGAATCCTGCTCCAGTCTTCTCCCCATTGTTTGTATGTGTTTTTTGTTTAAGTCTGTGGGATTGCACCTCTAACAGTCAAAGAGCACACACTACACTGTCTGTCAGCAGGCACTTGAAGTAAACCCTCCTGTAACCCTGTAATAACCTTGGGATAGTGTTGTTTTGCAAATTGACAGTAGGATGTTTCCATCTTCCCAATTTTATCCAGGCACTGTCTTTGCATGTGCATTGATGGTTGTATGAGCTGGACACGTTTGGTGATATAGATTACGTTTTGAAGTAATTGTGTTTAAACATTTCAGGGTGAGGAAATCACTAAGGAGGAGATTGACATGTTGAGTGATGCCTGCAGCAAACTGAAAGAGCAGAAGAAACTCCTTACCAAAGAGAAGGAGGAGCTGGAGGAGCTGAAAGATGATGTGCAGGAGTACAATGAGGTGAGGAAAGAAGGAAGGTAGGCAGAATGCACTGGAACAAATAAAACCACTTAAGGTCACTGTGTTTTACAAGCAGAGGTACACTGTTTCTTGCACATTAGAGGTCATTGCATACTAGAGGTCACCATCTTTGTTTCATAGTATTATTTAAGTGTTCATAAATCCTCTGAAGTGGACCATACCATAACTCACATATTGTTTAACCTTTGATGCATTTGGAAAAGTTTTTTTGTGTTTACCATTTTATTTGCATTTGCTGCAGAGACAGAAGGCAAAATTTCAAAGGTACTCTAATAGTAATGTTAATAAGCACAATTCAGTATTAAATCGGATCACGTTTACACTCGTGTGAGGGCAATTAGAAAGTGTAGTAAATCTAACTATTATTTTTTTAGGACGCCACAAAACATGTGCTTTAATAAACAGTTATATCTCAGATTTCACCACGGTTTACCAAAGCAAATATCAATTATTGTCAGAGATAAACTGAATGCATAGATGTGACCCAACAAGCTGTTAAAAAGTAGTGAAATATAGACAGCAAAAACAAGAAACCACATTTATTTATTCTTAGGTGTGAAAATTCTGTTAGCCAATAATGAGCCCATCCAGACTATATTAGTATAAATTCTAACCTGCCAAAAAAAAGCCTGTACTTTCTATCTATGCAAGAATGTTTCATAATCCTGATTTGTTTTTACCTCACTTTGCTTCAGGACCTGGAGGAGATAAAGAAGGAGCTTTCTAAGACTGGGCAGGAGAAAGTGGTGGAGGAGTCAAAAGCTAGTAAGCATCTGTCTCGCCGGGTTAACCGCATGATCGGCCGCATGGATAAGATCATAAGTGAGCTGGAGAAGGATAAGCTGGTGCTAGATGGGCAAATGGGCAGTGGAACTACGCCACCTGTTGGGTAAGAAGGACTGTCTGCTGGAAGGCAGTTTAATTACAGGAATTTAATGTCTGTTTGTTACAAGTATGTTGTGTATATAGTCTGCATCTATCATGTTTCTGCAGTAAAGGCTTTCATTTTCATTTTTTCTAATGGTGGTGGGAGGATGAAATCAGATTTTGCTGAAGTCAGGTGTTCTTAAACTGGGTTCCCAGTTAAATTAATAGTTTTTTTTGTTGTTCTTTATAGATTGTTCTTTGAGAAACGTAGTGACTTACAAAGGTAAGAAAAGGAGATGTTTTGGAGACTGGAGTCTCTAGCCAAGTGTACCACTAACAGTCTTCTTTGTCTTTCCATGCCAATTCATCTTTATTTCATTCTTATCAGTCATCAGTAATTCTGCCTGCCTGACCAGATGATGCGTCATTAATGTTGCTCACCTTGTCTTTTGATCTTGTGGTCAATATTGCATATCTATTTTGCAAAACTTAAAAAGGGGGACCAGTGCATTTTAGAGTTTAATATTATTGTGGCTAACTTAACTGACTACTTTTTAACTGACTACTTCTCCTTTTCTAGTGCTAAAATGTCAAAAAAATGGTCAAATAACACAAATCTTTTTCTAACAATGTAATTTTGGCAATCGGGTATAGTGTCTATAAGGACAGAAAAAAACACAAATGATTAAAGAGGTTCATGGTTGTTTACAAGTTGCATCCTTTGTCCTGGGAACCCTGTGTAGCATTGGCAGCATGCGATCGGTCCTTTATCCGAGTTGCTCCTCCTCCATCATCTCATTTTCTGTGTTATCGGGTAATTGTTTCCTGTATGCAGTATGTTCCTGTCCTGCAGGGAGAACCTGATCAGCATCAATGAACTCATCACTGTAATGAGGCACATCCAGAGCATCCCAGAGCAGAAGCTGCTCAGCATTGCCGACGCACTGGATGAAAACAAGGATGGCAAGATAGACATTGATGATGTCATGAAGGTAAAAGGAGGAAAAAAGACAGAGTATAAATCTGTCTTTTTGACTGCCAGTTTCTTTTTGGATTTTCAGGGGAACACACTTGTCGAGCTATGTGCTAAAATTACTTGTGGTTGATACAGATCCTGATAAGATAACTTTACATTGGTTGTTGTGGTGCTGTTTAACAGGACATCAATTTCATCAATTTCTTTGAATAATGCCAAATATTATATTTACATTTTACATTTACTTGATGTTGATAATTTTAGGTGATTTATATAGTCTAAACCTGTAGTGTTGTTATTACCCTATTGAAACACACCCACTGAACCTGGCAGTTGCCAGATGAACTGAATCAGGTGTGTTTGAGTATGGAAATCACTGCTTGACACATTTTTTCAAAGCGTTAGATGACAAGGTATCTTTTTTGTTTTGTTTTGTTTTGTTTTGTTTGTTTCTTTAAGGTAGTGGAGCTGATCGATAAGGAGGACATAGACATCAACACTACACAGGTGGCGGAGATAATGGTGATGTTGCAGAAGGAGGAAAAGCTGGTGGAGAAAGAGAAGGCCAAGGACAAGGCCGAAAAAGAGCAGGCAGCTAAAGTTCAGAACTAGGCCCAGCAGCTGTGGTTTAGTGTGAAGGGAGCACTGTAGATATGGGTGCTAAAGGCCCTGGTTTTGTACTTGAAAAGAAACAATACTAAATGATAAGCTTAAAAAAAATAGCTAAACTTTCTTTTCAACTCTAAGCCATCACCTGAAAGTAATGTAATTTCCGGTAGGCTGAGTCAATATTTTATTTGCACAGTTGTCATTCTAATCATTCCCCTATTACCATTCACTCATTCACATTCATTCATTCATTCATTCATTTTTGTGTTCTTTTGGTTAAACCAGGTTCTTTTCACTTCACAGTGAAATTCTTTAACAGAAGTGACTGAATGTAGCTTGTGCGATATGTAAATATTCTATTTGTCTGAAAATCTAGGAGGCGAAATGGCAAAAGTACTTCAGAGAACCTCAGCTCGAGGCAGTCAGTCTTTTTTTGCACGAATGTACAGATGCTACTGAATGATCCATTTCTCCAGCCCAACTCCTACTGAGTTAAATCTTAGCTTCGTATGTTTAAAAAGCTTTTTTGTTACTACTCGATTGTGGCCTTGCGTGAATATTTTTCCTATTAATCCCAGTAACTAAACAAAGTTTTGATTTCTGGATTAAATATTGCATTGAAGACAGCCCTCCCCTTTAAGAATATATATAAAAAAAAATATGTCAGCATTTTTCAACCTTGCATCTGCTGCATTGGTAGCATACTGCTGATTACCACTTTGATGTATTCGATGCAACATTATGTAAAATAGAAGTCAATGGGCAGCTGCTTCAGCACACACCCTTTGGCTTGTACTATGAGAGAGAGTTTTGGGTTGAGTTCTTTTGTTTGTTTCAGGTCAGTGTGTTTAAAATCATCCATGGCTTGGAGGCCTCTACCCTTTTTCTAAACCCAACATACCTGATCTAACTAATCTGTTTATTAGAAATTTGGGCTGAGGTCAAATTGGAGAAGCAGTAAATTGTGCTGGGAAAATCATACTTATGGTAATCGACCTGATGCTAAAGATGCAGAAAATAGGTGGAAAAATGGTGGAGCAGACCTACTTCTAGTGGTTCCATGGCTAACTTCTAGGTTTGCCATGGAAGAAATAGCAGTTGTAGATTCTTGTTATGGTGAACCAGGGTATTATATGTGACTGCACAGGACAGATGAGCTTGAGAGAGAGTGCTGTTAGGTGCTTAAAGTGTATGTGTGGATTTGTGCGTGTGTGTTTGTTTGGATAAATGAGGATGGAGGGAGCTCAGAGCAGTGCAGAGAGGGCCAGCGTAAGGCTCGGCTCAGACCCAGGATGGCGAGGCCAGTCTGGGTACAGTCAGTCTGAGCATTGGGTAAACACTCACACCATACATGGAGAGGGTAGTGAGCAGAGGCAGAATATGTGCATGCGCACACACACACACTATTTTGTCAGCATAACATAGTTGCACAGGGCACAGCAGACAGTGAATACATCATTCCCAACCCTAAACATGTCATACTGAGAGAACAGAGTGTCTGAGCTGAAAGCAGAGTCTGTGCTGCGTCAGAGAAAGAGTGTGAGAGAGAGAAAACGCACATGAGAGAGATAACGTTTGGAGTCCGGGTGCCTATTTATTTCATATTGTATCCGCAAGCTTTCGCAAAGAAGCAGTTGAGGGACAGAGGTCAACGCTCACCAACTTAACAGCCTGTGTTTATGCAGCTTCTGTCTGCATATTAACATGTAGGCCTTAAACCATATACATCAGTAGCTCTGTGTTACAATCTCAGTCTGTTGTATCTGCTTATGTTATGTTAGGGAGCAGTTTATGTTATACTCATAAGATTGCACTGTAATTATTTAAAGCTTTTTTTATGATACTTATTTTCTCAAGTCTTGATCCAGGCTCAGGTACATTTAGTGTAATTTATGCCAAGGGCTGCAGGTAGAAGGGCAGTTTATTTGTGTGGATGATAAGGATTTTGAGTTGAGAGCAATTTTTTTTTTACTTGAGCATAAACTGCTGCTGTTGTCCTGCTTTAAAAAACCTTCTTGGTCAGACCAATAGCTTTTTAATGAGAATGACAACTAAGGTGAAGGCAAGTTAGACTCCTAAAAACATAACCACTGTGCTCCGATCAGTCCAAAGATTGGTGATTTAAAAGATGATCTTTCAAAATGTCTGCATAATTCAGTCCATAAGACAAAAAAAAAAAACGTTAATGTTTGTATTGTGAAATACCTCACTGCAGAGAAACCTAGCGAACATTATTCCAAATATGCTATTCGGGTGCCATAGTTTTATGATAGTTAACCTATAGTTATGGTTCTGGCTGGAAACTTTGATTTAACATATCCAGAGGGTTGGGGAAATCATTTTTTTTTTATAAATATAAGCTCTTACACTATGAGCTTCATATTTGAAGATGTGTAGGTCCTCTTGAATAGTAGTACTATGATAGACAACTGAAATCATGTAATCAGTGCTGTGTGCTTTTCTGTAATATACCTTTCTCAATTCTTAAATATACATTTTCCACATCATTTTGCACAGCAATTTATTGGTTGAATAATGCAGACATTTAGAAAAATTAGTAAATATTAAGTTCAGAATGCTTCCTTTTTTTTTTGTTTAGATAGGGTCATCTTACTCAACTGGGAGCCCAAAATAAGTAATTTTAAGTTCTAAATTAGCTCTTAAAGAGAATTAGCTAAGTGGGAAACTGGTAAGCTACTACTGTAGACAAACAGTAATCTACCCAAGAGAAATGAACGCATGTTGAAGACGTCCTGGAGGTGTTTGTGCTGTACTGAGTCTTCAATCAGCATAGATTTTAACATACAAAGCTGCACTTGGCTTTCTGGGGCCACTGGAATTGTTAAGGCATCACAGACATTGTACAGGGCATGAAATAGTACTTGACTGCCAGTATTTGTTGGCTGTTTCTGCATTTTTTTTTTTATTATTATTTTTTTTCCCATTTACAAAAAAAAGGAGATTTAAGATAGTTGGATGTGTTAGGGAAAACCTAATGTTAAAATGATCAGATTTGAATAATTTATGATTCAACATTGTCTGTAGCTGGACATTTTGTCCTAACACCTGCAGAAGTTGTAAAATGTGCAGAAAAATGGAACATGTCCAGAAAATCAGCTGGCTTTCCAACACTTGTTCATGCAGCTGTACGATTGGGACTGTACACGTGTACAGTGTATTGGCTTTTAATAATTTAATTCCATGAATTTTTCTTATTGCATTCTTATTCACCAAATATCTGAAATGAAATGAAATGAAATGAGGTGATCTGTACCTCTGTGCTTCAATGTGTTATTTATTTATTTTGTAATTATTTAAACCTGAGGGAGAAACAAGTGCAGAAAAAGGTATTATATTTGAAAATGATCCAAAAAGCAGAGTGATATTCAGTGTTTAAGTTTACTGCTTCAAATGAATGATACAGAAAATGAGAGCATTCTGTTTGCCTCAGAGAAATTAAGATGTAAATATAATTCTTTTAATTCTCAGCGGTTCCAAAATATTGAATACAATAAAGTAAAAAGATCCCTGGAAAGTTGTGTACCATTTGTTTCCTTTTGATTTGCACAGATCTGTCACCTATTCATATTCCATCTTTTTGATCGTTTCATTTCTTTCTCCCATTTGTTTTTTCCACTCATGTTTTACTTCTTTTTTGCTCTGAATGTTAAACCTGCAGGCCACTGTACACACAATGGTCCAGAAGCTCAAAGCAGACCTCCTTTCTTAAAAGCTTGGTCAGAAAACACTGATTCCTGCAGCAACAGAGGGTTTCAGATAGCTGCTACAAGCCAGTGGCCTTGATAACTCTTTCTCAAGAAGACTCTAGATCTTGGTCATCTGACATCTCTGATTAAACGCTCGTCTCAGCTCTGCAGCTTATTAACGTGGCCTTTTGAGTTGGAAGGAATTATTATATATTTATACATGAGCACATGAATTAATGCTGAATACAACTGCTCAGTGGCTTCTATGACAATTGCTTTTAAATGTAAATCATTTTTTGTTTTTCTACAATACCATAATTTCAGTTAAAAAATGGAATATATATGATACTAGGGTAGATTGAGATTAGGAAATATTGCTGGAAGTGGAAAAAAGCCTTTTCTGGTAACTCTGGGGCAGTTCACTGAAACTGCACATCTCTTGCAATCTTACAGATTACATGGAAGGACAGGACAACCTTAGTTTCAAGAAAAAGTAAATGAATAAGCTTGACAATGTTGAAAAGCAGGTTATATATTTGGTCTATTCATAAACCACAGACCATAGTAAAATGTGGCTTGCACATCATCTAAGAAGATCTTAATGAAAACACTGTTAGAAGGTGAGAAAAAAATGAAGAGATTGGATCCAATGGACTCAGCAAGTTGCTTGAATATGGGAACAAACACAAGGTTGGTTGTAAAAGTAAACTCATTGATTGAAGTGATAAACTGCAATCAAAAAGGAAATGCCTTAAAAGTGCTGTTCAGCTTTTTTAGCAGCCAGTATCTTGGGAAGGCAGTTCTCTAAACTTAAAGGTGAAAGTAATGTGTTTAAGTGAGATGATGTTATAAATGGAGATGTTTAACAAAAAGGGAATACGTTTTTATCTACACACCCCGCTCATCTGATCTAATTAGTTTTTAACATCTTTTACACAAAAGACAAAATGAAAACGAAGAGAGATTCCGAGTGTATCTGCCACTACACTGAGCTTTATAAGAAACAGTTTTGTAGGAGTATTTTTGTAAGGAGTGCCATAGAAAGCAATGTATATATACTTTAGTGATGCTAGACCGTAAAACAGTTGTCTGTCCGTCCTTTATAATTATTGATTCAGACTTGAGCCAAGATTCTGATGCATGCAAAGTCAGGAAAGCTACTAATTGGACCGCAGCCAAAGCAAATTGAGAAAATGGAGGCTAATGACTTAAAATCCAGTGGAAATAACGCTAGCCACTGCTAACGCCATTGCATAGGTCACTTTAGAGAAAGAAAAATCTTAGATTAAATCTGAAAATAAACACTTCTAAAAGGATTGTATCAAGTCGAATCGAGACAGATCATTTCACTGCTCTCAAGCACTACTGAACAAACTAAATGATCTGCCAGTGCAGAAAGACCATTGCACTTTATAGACGGATTAAATTGGTAACTTCTCACAATGAGATCATCTCTCTTGTCCAGGAGTTTTATTTATATATATATATATATAAGCAAGCCACTTGGTAAAGACAAAGACGTGGTAAAGTAAACACGCTTTATACTATTATACTATACATTTACATCTACTATACATTTAATTATATATCTATATCTGACCTAAGTGACTGTACAGTGGGGAGGGAGAAAGAGTGTTGCAGTAAAATCTGCCCTGTAGAAACTGGTTGTGCTCAGAGAGCTCTGTTCACTCTAAGTGGCTTATTTTCTGTGTTGACACCTCACGTTCAGCATTTCTGCACAAACAGGCCTCGCTTGTAAAACCAATTCTCTGTGGCTGCTTAAGTCAGGGTGAGGTGAGGAGTGGAGCATGATGCTGGGAAGATTGCACAAGTGTATGTATATCATCTGGGATCACTGATTTGGAAACAAAAACAAATTTATCTGTAGAAAGCTAAACTGCATGCTTACTCTGTAATCAGAAGGCCTCAAAATCTCTCTTTCTCTCACTCACTCACACACACACACACAAATAAATTATCCAACTTGTTTTTGGGAACAGGTTCATGAACATGCCTAGACTGGGTTGTGAAACTGACCATGTGCAGTTTATGAAATGCACTTTTGCTGCTCCTGCATGTCTTCACTCTCTGATGTGTTTAACTGCTAATCAACACCAAGTTCTTCATACAGCACATACTAATGTATGCAGTGGAACTCCACACAGCTGGTAACGAAATGGTGTGGCATTAGAGCTTTGTATAATTCTGCTGTGATAAGAAAACCTTTCAAATCCAAAAGGAAAATGATAGAGGACGTTCTTAATTTTCGAATGCATATTTATGAATTGAGATCTGATTGGGGTTCACTTTGGACAATTTCTCTTGTTCCAATTAGCATGAAAAGTTCATACAGCAAAGGACAGATTTTCGATTGTTTTGATGTAAAGCGTTGTTTCAATGTGAATTAAAAAAAAAGGTCGAATTAAGAGGTTTTGATATAGGAATGACAATAAATTGATGTCTTAATGAGCTTATTAATTTGGTGATGCACTTGGCCATACTGCATCTGATTGTGTGTTTATGGGGTTAGGGCCTGCAGTATATTTCGATGTCAAGTTTTTGTGTTTATAGAAGTTTCCATTTTATGCTGATCTAAGACCAGCATTTCCCACCTAAATCTTTAAAAAAAAAAACAAAAAAAAAAAACAAACAAAAAAAAAACTGGTCTCAGATCAGCATAAATGGGTGAGTTTGTGTGCTTTGCGTGTAGATTACATAGCACTTTAACTCACTGAACAATAAGCCACATTGCTGTAGTAATGTATTTTTCAGCTGTAATAATGTTCAGTACTGTAAAAGATCATTTGAGTACATCTCCATGATGCTTCCATCTGCAGATGACCAGTGAATGTGCTCTTGGAATATGACCTGAGCAAAAACCTTTTAAAGGTCTGATCTTTTTGGAGGTCATAAAGTCTGTGAAGTCTGTGTGGTGAGAAGCTCGTCTGCCTCATTGCAGCACTGAGGCTCAACCATGGCACCAAATACACACAGTCCTGCACACTTAATCGGGAAGGCCTTGTGCGCAAACCGTACAAGACAGCACATATCATCCAACAGCAAGAGATTGCTTCGTTCAGTTCTTCTCAGTACTGTTATCTTAAAGCAAAATAAATCCAATCCAATCCTAAATCCTGTTTGAGATTTTGTGCTTGAACATCTTCTTGGAGGGGCAGAGTCAGGCGAGCGTGTTTCTTCTGGAATGACTAAACAGTGACCTCTGAGAAAGTCAACTTAGCCAATATTTATACAGAGACAACATTGCCCTCCTCAACTACAGTCTGGTCTACTCTCCCCGCTGCAGGACAATGTGTACTGCACTAATAAATCTATTGATAAAGCTATATATGGTTCCCTCTTAAAGTATCAGAACAGCAAAGCCATTTCATTCAGTTTTACTACTGAAGACATTTAAGTTTGAGATAAAATGAAGAATTTGAGATGATTCAGCTTTTATTTAGACACCCTGTTTATTTATAACACCCTGTTTTTTAGAGAAGCTAAAGTTTTGGAAGAGAAAGTTTGAAGGTAAATTAAATCACACTTATTTGATTACATATCCCTTGCATGCTTGCAATAAATGCATCAAACCTGTGACTTGGATTTAGGTGGAGCTGACTTGTGGATGGATCCGCATGACTGCTAGATCAGTGAAAATTAAATAAATTAGACAGGAAGGAAAGTTTTATTCAACTATTTGCAGGCAGCTGAGGTTTTCTTTTTCCAGACTGTGACAAGTTTAAAATGATATTAACAATGCAGCATGCAGAAATAGAAAACATGCCTTGGCATTTGGACTACATTTGGGATCATGAGGAAAAATGTATTGAAAAGCAGAAGTCAAAGTAATGCAGTAAAAATAAGATGGTGGCATGATGAGTTGCTAAACGAGATTGTGCTGCTAAAGCGCAGGTGGATGTGGTCTCCCATCGGACCACTAGGGGGCAATGTGACAGCATGTACGAGAATGTTAAACCCTCAAGAGGTCACTTTCAAACTCACATTCATGGACACCAATAACCCTGTCCATATTTCCTACTTCCAACTCATCAACTTCAAAGACTGATCTATCTATCTATCTATCTATCTATCTATCTATCTATCTATCTATCTGTCTGTCTGTCTGTCTGTCTGCCTGCCTGCCTGCCTGCCTGCCTGCCTGCCTGCCTTTCTGTCTGTCTGTCTGTCTGCCTGCCTGCCTGTCTTTCTATCTGCGTATCCATCTATCTATTTGTCTGTCTATCTGTCTGTCTGTCTATCTATCTATCTGTCTGTCTGTCTGTCTGTCTGTCTGCCTGCCTGCCTGCCTGCCTACCTGCCTGCCTGCCTTTCTATCTGCGTATACATCTATCTATCTATCTATCTATCTATTTGTCTGTCTGTCTGTCTATCTATCTGTCTGTCTGTCTATCTATCTATCTATCTATCTATCTATCGCTGTCTGTCTGTCTGCCTATCTGTCTATCTATCTATCTATCTATCTATCTATCTATCTATCTATCTATCTATCTATCTATCTTATCTATCTATCTATCTATCTATCTATCTATCTATCTATCTATTTGTCTGCCTGCCTGTCTGTCTGTCTGTCTGTCTGTCTATCTATCTATCTATCTATCTATCTATCTATCTATCTATCTATCTATCTATCTATCTATCTATTTGTCTGCCTGCCTGTCT
>CM029367.1:15227969-15240365 GCA_017165825.1 Hepsetus odoe
TATATATATATAGTACTGTGCAAAACTTTTAGGCAGGTGTGGAAAAAATGCTGTAAACAGAGAATGCTTTCAGAAATATAAATAATGATTTTTTATTTTTACCAATTTACAAAATGTAAAGTGAGCAAACAAAAGAAAAATCTAAATCAAATCAATGTTTGGTGTTACTACCTTTTGCTTTCAAACCAGCATCAATTCTTATCTGATCTCAACATCGCCCAGTGTGTCTGGGATTACATGAAGAGACAGAAGGATGTGAGGAAGCCTACATCCACAGAATTAGTTCTCCAAGATGTTTGGAACAACCTACCAGCCGAGTTCCTTCAAAAACTGTGTGCAAGTGTACCTAGAAGAATTAATGCTGTTTTGAAGGCAAAGGGTGGTCACACCAAATATTGATTAGATTTAGATTCTCTTTTGTTCATTCACTGCATTTTGTTGATTGATGAAAATGTTTGTTTACAGCATTTTTTCCACACCTGCCTGAAACGTTTGCACAGTACTGTATATATATATATATATATATATATAAATATAGATTTAAAAAATGACCATTCTTTCCTTGCTGCATATTTCTCTCTCTCTCTCTCTTAATGCTGTGTCTAGCTGTACACTTTCACAGTCAGTCTCCAGTCTGCCTGTAATAATATTGTTCCTTTTCCTCCTACACAAACACATCTCCTCTGCTCTCCCCCGTTCCCCTCGGTTACCCTGCGTCGTCACGGCGCCTGCAGTCACCAGAACCCTGGCACAATGTCCGGGAAACAGGGTTGTCATGCCAACGGCTGCGGTCAGCAATGGGAATGCTTATTGGTTAGTGAGGATGATCTCTATGAGTCATGAGAATTCAAAAAAGCTGACAAAAAGGGTCTCAAAAACTATTAAAACAAACAGTACCAGTTTGAATAGAGGAAAAATCCCACAAGCATCACTTTAGAGGCCCAGAGGTTTGCCGAATGCAATACCCTGAAATGCTGGGTCATTATTCCAAACCCATTTTGACACATCAGACGCTTTGTTTAATCTTATTATGGAACGGACACACTGCCTATACTCTCCTATTGCTTTATATGACTGTATGGAATAAATATGCAGGCATGTGTTCCAACAAAAATTAAAGTAAATAATTTTTTTTCAAAAGGAGTTAGAATAGCAGCAGATGCCTAGAGAGATTGCTGTGGGATAGAGTATTGACCATTCATACAGTCTCTCAATATTTCTTTAACACTACCCCTCTGCTTTCAATGGGCTCAACGCAAAAGGTGCTCACCTGCAATGGCCCAGCACCGATATTCTTCAATATGCAACACTGTTCAAAAATAAACTGTACGATGCCATAAAATCAATACATTTGGTTCCCTTTCATTGGACAATCTTTCAAAAAAAAAAAAAGTGAACTTCTGTATAATGTTAAAGTTCTAGGACAATAAAAGGTTTTATTTTTTCTAGAACCAGTGAGCCAAGAACCACTGAACCACATCCTCATTCATGATGCCTTTGCTCCTCTGAGCCCCAACCCCTAAGTGCTTCCATCTTCACTCATAGGGGTTAGGGCTTAGGGCTCAGAGGAGTTAAGATGTCTTGAATGAGTATGTGGCCCACTTAGTGAAGGCAGAGAAGCTAGAGTGGGTCTGAGAGTTTGATGTAAGTGTGTAATTCAGTGTGGTGGGGCCATGTTTGGGTCTGGCATTAACTTAATGCTGCCAGTTTGGCATAGGCCGGACAGTAAAAGGCGGGCAAGACTTAAGGGAATAGAATAGTGTGTGTGTGTGGGGTAGGGTTCTGTTGAGCAGGTGTTAGGGAAGCTGCTCTTTATGAAGGCTGAAGCGCTGGCACTGATCAGAGAAATTTGAGAGAGAGAGAGAGAGAGAGAGAGAGAGAGAGAGAGAGAGAGAGAGAGAGGAGAAGTAAGGGAAAGAGAAAGTGGCTGGTGTAAAAAGGATTTCCTGGCTGGAAGACAGCTGGTCATTCCCTTAGGACTCATTACTGCTCTCTGACAATCTAGTGGCACTGTAATACACACACAACTAGGCCACTGTTGCTCATATGAATGTATAGGCATGTTCCAGTAAAATGCAATGCAGGGTGAAAGCTGTAATACTGCAAAATGTATCGCTTACAGACAATTGGACAGCTCTTGCTATCTGAGAGCCAGCACACAGGTCACTGTGCTACAGTAATGCATTGTGAGTGTCTGTTTGGAGACATGAGGTGGAGGGCTAGGTGAAATTTAGAGCACGAAATGAAGACCCATTTTCCTGAATACACACATGCATATATACACACACTCACACACACAAAGACACTCTGTTTAAAAGAAGGTTTTCTGTAGCTGCACTGTGGTGAAGATATTTTTAGAGCTTTGATGTATAGTCTGCTCTGTTTGGTAATGTAATGGAGTTCAGTACAGCAATGTGTTTCTGAGTGCATAATATATGTGTGTGCGTATGCACGCCTTGTTGTAGAAAGCAAAACATGACCACATTTTTAAGATGTCTGCAATGAATGTCAAATTCTCTGCTCCTCTCAAGAGTCTTGTTCTGATTATACAGAAAGCGTTGAGTGTACAGTGTGGCTGTTACACAGTTATGTGTGTGTTGGGGTTTCTTGTACATTTCTAGGACCTGCATGTTGTTCACTTTTTAGGAAAGCAGAAAAGCAGGTCTTGACTTTGTAAAACATGCAACGCACATGGGCGTAGGTACGACTTTACGTCCTGATGTTCTACAAAAATAGACCTGTGTGAAAGTCTGCATGTGGAAAGTGCTAATGTGGTTCACTGATGTGTTCCGACCAGACCTACAAGTTTTACCCTTGATCAGTGAGGAGCAAAACAAATGACGGGTAGTGAGTGATGTGTGTGTGTGTGTGTGTGTGTGTGTGTGTGTGTGTGTGTGTGTGTGTGTGTGTGTGCATGTGCATGTGTCTAGTGTAGTGTGCTCCCTAATCTTCTATTTTTCCTGTGTAAATTCTGAATATGACAGAACATACCACCTGTCAAGTTCTCTCTCTCTCTCTCTCTCTCTGATTTCGACAGATGGCTGTGCCGCTGTGTTGTTTAGTGTTTAGGCAGTGTCTTCATTTATTCTCATTACTGTTTGCGGCTGATATTGAGTCCCTGATGGCAGATCTGTGTGTCTATTATACGCAGAGCATCTCTTACACACTGAAGCTCTACATGAAAATCCCTTACATATGATACTATGATTCCAGGAGGCTAAAGGGACTCCTTCAGCAAAAGCCACTAGATGCTAGACTACAGTAAGAGCTGCAGGTCCACTTTTAACACATTGAAAAAAATGACAGGCAGGTTGGGAGAATAATCTTAAAGGAACACTAATTAAAAGTTCTCTAACGTTTCTGCACAGCGCAGCATTATTGTGAATGATGAAAGCTAAACTTTTCCCTCGTGAGTCTTTCAGCCCACTTAATCATTCTTTACTGTGCTGCCAGTGAACACCAGGAAGGGCTGAAACGTCAGTCTTATATAGTTTTAAGTTATGCATGTGTGAACAGAGACATAAAATAATGGAATGAAAGTAAGAGTAAAATTCTGCCTGCTAATGTTTTTATCTGTGCTTATTGTTTTTCCTCATTTCCGTGTCAGAAGCCACAAAATCAAGGCTGTTTTAGATTATTTTATAACTCAACACAGTGTAAGGTGATATTATTATTTAGGCACGCCCTAAATGCAAATTATTCAGCTGTTAATCTCCATTACTTGTTATTCTATTAGCCTCAATGCTAAAGTGCATAAATGACTTGCATCAAATGACCTCTGAAATATATATTTTTAAATTATACTTTTAAAGATTTTAGGATGTATTCATAAACCTAATTTTAAGCTAATGTAATTCATAAAACTAACCTTGGCAGTGGTGGCCTAGCGGGTAGGGACTAGGCCCCAGGATTGGAAGGTTGTGGGTTCAAATCCCAGACCAGTAGGTTGCCCTGAGGCATCCTTGAGCAAGGTACGGTCTCCATCACTGCTTTACAGGGGCTTTAAATAACTGCACCCTGCTCCGTATGTGTGAAAAGCAGAGGAAGCATTTCGTTGTTTCACTGTGTGCTGCGTTTCAAAATGACAATTAGTCTTTTTCACTTCACTAATTATAATAGGTGAAGTGCGATACAACACATTTTGCTGAATAAATGTAAAAAAAAAAGTTTTTATACAAGCAACCTGCACTTCTTGGTAAATATGAACTGATGTTTAGGAACAACATTGCTGAAAGCAGTGTAAGTTAAAGGTTAGACAGGATTTAATGTAACAGATGGAGCTAGATGGACTTCATTATGAAATCATAATAAATTCAGTAACATTCAATACATTTTTTATTCTGAGCTCTTCCTTACAGCAAAGTTATGACTGAAATATGGAGAACCACAAGCTGTGGTGTGATGTGTCATGTTCTTAATATACATATATATATATATATATATATATATATATATGTGACCTATCAGACATAAAAAATGTATTAAAGCCATTCAGTTAAGCGTTAATGAGACACAGACTGTAGAAAGAACAGCATGAGCAGAGCTGCTAAAAGTGGATTAGCAACTCATTAAAACTTTTGACAGATTTATTATTATACTTCAGCAATATTTAAACTTGGTGTCTCTCATTTGTGCCGTGACGTTAAAGCTTTGAGGTGTCAGTGTGCGTGTGTTTGTTTGAGAGTGAGTTAAAGGGAATCTGGAATAGAGTCATGTGTCGTGGTTGTCATCCTTCACTGGGGGGGCACTCTTTCACTAAACGAGGCTGAATACTGATAGACAATTTCACTTACGTGCTTATGGTGGTCACAATTAAAGGGATGATATAAGCGTGTGTGTGCGTGTGTGTGTGTGTATGTGTGTGTGTGTGTGTGTGTGTGTTTCAGAGTTGGGGTTTAAAGTGACAGCCCTTGTCAATATCTCCATTTCAGCCTTTGCTGGGCGTGTCCTTCCTGTCACCCGTCTGAATTAATAGGTCATGGTGTGCCTTGTACTTTGGCCTGGCCGGGCTAACTGCTTTTCTCTCCGCTCACTTTCCATCATCTCCTCTTTAGCTCCATTTTCCACTTGGCTCATCTTTTTCATAAAGCCCTCCTCATGTGCTCTGCGTTTTAAACCCCCAGCGTGAAAAGCATTAACAGCAGTATTATGCGCAAACCCCCCACAACTTTTCTCCATATAACTCCTCTGGCCTTATAGCCTCCACGCCTGGACAAAATCAAAAGCCTGTCTGCAAGTTCAACACATATCTAAGCTACACACACACACACACACACACACACACTGCTTTAAAGAGTTCCATTGTCTGCAGGCTGCTTTTGTGATTGCAGAAGAAGCAGAGGGGGATCCTCCAGGCCATGTGAGACTGACAGCTTCATAGAGGATATAGAGAGAGAGCGAGAGAGAGAGAGAGAGAGAGAGAGAGAGAGATAGGGGAGGGTTTGAAATCTGAAAGAAGGAGCCTCTTGGGGGTTTTGGAGCTGTTGGTTGCAAAAAGCTGTCCAACCCTGTGCTGCTTCCTGTCTCTCTGTAGGCACTCAGGACTCCCTCAGCGATTCCTCATGATTTCTGAACACAGTATGTCTTGCATTTCTCAGGTAAAGCAAACCCCAAACCACCAAGCTTCACTGAATTATCTCTTATTGCAGTTACAGAATGCTGTCAGAATGAAAACCTCTGTCTCTGTTTTTGGCGTTGAGGGTCATTCCCAGTATGCAGTAGTTAGATATCTGCAATGAATTCACCTTCCAAAAGTGTTCCATGGATCATACCAAATGGTCTCCACTTGCACATCAATGAAGCGAAGAGCCCATTACCCTTGGCAGTTTACTATTCTTCCTTGGACATCTTTGAGGTGGTACTAAGCACTGCACACTGGAAGCACCCAACAGGTCCTACTGTTTGGGAAATGCTCTCACCCATCTCAACCATCTCAATCTGGCTCTTGTGAATGTCACTTTGTGCCTTAACACTTTTCTTTTTTTTCTCACCCATTTTTTTACTTTATAAACATCAACTTCAAAAACTAACTGTTCACCTGGTCCCTAACATATCCTAACCATAGACAGGTAACGAGATAATCAAAGTGATTCACTTCATCTGTCAGTGGTTTTAATGCTATAGCAGATTATTGTATATACACAAGCTGTGCCTCTTTATATCTTTATATATAGCAACTTCTATATCTTATCTAAACATTTCATAGTAAGTGGATCAGGATAATTTGTATGGATAAAAAAAAGAAACTAAAATATCTTTTAAGACTGATTTTCAAATTAAGTTGCTACATCTTTAGGCTTACTCAAATATTTCTTATGTTAAAGAAGTCACTGTTTTCATTATTTTCAATTTTTATTATTTTAATTTATTTATTTATAACAGCTTCACCAACTTGCTAGGACTCCCCATAACACAATAGCACTAATGTATTTAATGTGTCTAATGTGCCTAATGTGTTTAATGTATTTTTTGCTCCAATTTTTGTAGAGCTGCTTGTTAGACAGTCCAGCACATCTGGAGGAAAAGGCAAAGACTACTGTTCAGTGGGATTAGGACTCATGGACACCAGACACCAAAACAGACTATGCTATACCTCACTATACTGTGCTCAGTTAGCTGTAAAGAACTAGTAATAGGCATTGAGTCCAATCTACAGGGCATTTACCAGCACAAATTTAGACACAAACACAGGAGAAAACAAGTCTGAGGGAGAGCTTTTGGCTTGTTTGGAGATGAACTGATTGATGTGTGTGGGCTGTGGGAATAGATAATGAAGGAGATATTCCTTGATATCCCTCCGGGAATAATCTCATCATCTTTATGCCTTTACCTGAAAAGCTGAAATAAAGCATAATATACAAAAATAAAGAGCCAAATATTTACTAAAGGTTGTTGGAATGGGGTCTTAAACGTGGGTTCTAGAAATGATGGCAATGTTGTGCAGTCTCTACCACAAAGTGTGTGTGTGTATGTGTGTGTGTGTGTGTGTGTGTGTGTGTGTGTGTGTGTGTGTGTGTGTGTGTGTGTGTGTGTGTGTGCATATGGCATGGCAAGCTGACAGTGGTCAGCTGTCTCATTAGTTATATCATTAGAGTGCACAGCTGAGCATTGTGGAAAAGGTTCATAGCATATGCTTGTCTGTTTGCTATGATCTGAAAAGCTGTCTCTTTACAATGGAATCACAAAGCAGGAAAATCTTAAGGTGCTCAAGCCTTACTTAGACTGTATTAAAAATGCGGTCCAATGTTTCCTAGCACATTCAAAAATACCCACAAAGATCTGGTGTAATGTCAAAGCCTTAAATCTAGTCTTACTTCACTTTAAAAAATGGATCAGAGAGGGATGGTCAGTACACACTAAGGGGTTTTCTGCACTGACCTCTGCTTTGTTTGAGCAGTTACTGTTGTCTAAAAGAGTGATTTTCATTGACCTATCCATGCACTGCCCACAAATGCCTTTTTATATATTATTGATCTTAGAAAAGCTTATAGAACAAAAGGAACAAAAAAAACAGAAACTGTTACGGACAACTCTATCCGTGAAGACCCCTGTGAATGAGTGAGAGCTTTTTAGAACAGTGTTTACCAACTGTGGTCATGGTGGCTTGCTGGAGAACATGAGTTCAGTGTGCTTTGGTTTTGGGGTTTATTTTTGATTTTATAAACTAATGTTGATTGTATGCTTTTATGGAGGTGCTGGCTGAGCTCTTTTAAGCTGGGACCTGTGCTGTACGTTTCACACTCCTCTCTCTCACCCACACAGTTAGAGTGTATGAAAGCTTCTTTCATGCGAATGCGAGGTGAAGACGTGGCAGTGGTGGAATGGAGCTCCAACGTGTCTTTCCGATAAGCGCACAGGACGAGTAAATATTTGTCCCCCCACAGTTTTTACAAGGCCTTCCTGTTGAGCTACTCACTGCCTCATTCAGTGCCCTCTCTCTGACTCTGTATTTGCAGTTTGCTGTCATAAATAACACACTTAGAATGATGCGCTCCAGGATGTATGACAGCAGTATGCATTCTCTTGTGTGTGTGTGAGTGTGTGTGTGTGCATGTGTGTGGGTGTGTGCGTGCATGCGTGCATATGTATGCATGTACACACATGTAAATGTATGTTTACATGTATTTTTTTCCTATTTTCTAAAGAAAAATAGTTTTCCTTCTCTTCTAAACAATACAGATTCAGATTAGCCAATTTCCATGCATGACTGGAGCAACAGCTGCCTTCACCACACATGCTCACACACACACACACACACTCACTGAAGAATTGTCTGTCTCATCTTAAATGTAATGTTTTTAGATTAGGTTACATGCTGAATAATCTTTATGTGCAAATATATCTCTTTTATTGCTCTTCTCTTCTCTTTTCTTCTCTTNTCTTCTCTTCTCTTCCCTGTCTGCAGGATGTCTATCTCTGTGTGTTTATTTGGGTAGTGTTGTTGTGAGTAGTGCTATTCAGCGTCTCTGGTATGAAAGCCTATAAACACACTCGGCAGGACTCAGTGTGTGTTGGCTGGCCAGAATCCACAGCGTCCAACTGAGCACTTTACTGCTATCACATCCAATCTCACAAACTCAGCAGAGGAGTGTCAGAAAGCACTCACGTCAGAAATGTCTTGAAAAAAGATTAAGATTAACTGCTATCCCCTGTTGCTTTTCGTAACTCTACTCAAGTTTTTATTTATTTATTTATTTATTTACTTGTTTTAAAAGTATATGCAATTGTATATACAAAAGTAGTCAGTCAGATAGAAAGGTAAATAAACAGATACATGAAGGGAAGTGACGAACGCAGTGCACCATATTTTCTCTCCATTTAACCAATTCACCAGGCTATGCAGTGGCAAGTCATGTTCATTGCCAGGGGCACAATTTTTACGATAGAAGCTTTTTCAAGGGTACCTTAGGGAAACCTCTCAGTCTGGGACTCGAACCCATGATCCTTCAGACTGTGATCTTTGTTTTAAAGGACTGATAGGTCCTGACTGATCTGGACAGATAGTAAGATAGACAGACGTCTTAAGGCATTATTGCATTTGCCTTCCCTTGTACAGCCATGGCCAAACGTTTTGAGAATGACACACATATTTCAAAGGCTTTTATTCACGATTACATTAAGGTTATGCAAAGAGTATATTCAAAGAGAATATTTGCAGTGTGGGCCATTCTTTTTCAAGATCTCTGCAATTCACCCTGGCATGCTGTCAATCAACTTCTGGGCCAAATCCTGACTGATTGAGCCCATTCTTGCACAATCAGTGCTTGCAGTTTGTCAGAATTGATGGGTTTTTGTTTGTCCTCTTGCCTATTGAGGAATGACCATAAATTCTCTATAGGATTAAGGTCTGGGGAATTTCCTGGACATGGGTCCAAAATCTTCTTACCCAAGCCACTTAGTTATCACTTTTGCCTTATGGCACAGTACTCCATCATGCTGAAAAGGCTTTGCTCTTCACCAAACTGTTCTTGGATGGTTGGGAGAAATTCATGGTTGTTTTGTTTGGCAAAATTGGGAGTGAGCCACTCCCTTGTCTGAGAAGCAATTAAATCATGGGAAAGAGTAGTTGAAGCGAGGTTAAGAAAAGAGCAATGATTAGTGAGCAGCAGTATGGTTTCATGTGGAGAAAGAGCACTACAGATGCAATGATTGCTCTGAGGGTGTTGATGGAGAAGTACAGAGAAGATCCGAAGGAGTTGCATTGTACCTTTGTGGACGTGGAGAAAGCAGATGACAGGGTGCCTAGAGAGGAGTTGTGGTTTTGTATGAGAAAGTCAGGTGCTACAGAGAAGTATGTGAGAGTAGTTATATGTAAGAGGGCAGTATAACAATGGTGAGATCTGCAGTGGGAGTGATGGATGCTTTTATAGTAGAGGTTGGATTACATTAAGGATCAGCATTGAGCCCATTCTTGTTTGCAACAGTAATGGACAGGTTGATGGACAAGGTCAGACAGGAGTCCCCGCAGACGATAATGTTTGCTGATTGTATTGTAATCTGTAGCTAGAGTAGGGAGCACCTTGAGGAGAACCTGCAGAGATGGAGATATGCTCTATAGAGGAGAGGAATGAAAATGAATAGGACAAAGACAGAATACATGAGTATGAATGAAAGTGAGGAAAGTGGATTGGTTAGGATGCAGGGAGTAGAGGTGACAAAGGTGGAGGAGTTTAAATATTTGGGATCAACACTTCAGAGTAACGGCGAGTGTGGAAGAGAGGTGAAGAAGAGTGCGGGCAGGTTGGAATGGGTGGAGAAGTATGGCTGGTGTGATTTGCGACAGACAGGTACCAGTGAGAGTAAAAGGGAGGGTTTACAGGACGGTAGTGAGACCAGCTATGTTGTACGGGTTGGAGACGGTGGCACTGACCAAAAGACAGGATGTAGATCTGTCGGTGTCAGAGTTAAAGATGCTGAGATTTTCCTTGGATGTGACGAGGATGGACAGGATTAGAAATGAGTATATTAGAGGAACAGCTCAGGCGTTAGACGTTTTGGAGACAAAGAGTGGCAAGGTTGCATTGGTTTGGACATGTGCAGAGACAAGGATTATATTGGGAGGTGGATTTTGAAGATGGAGCTGACAGGAAAGAGGAGAAGAGGAAGACCAAAGAGGAGGTTTATGGATGTGGTGAAAGAGGACATGCAGGTGGTCGGTTTGAAGGAGGAAGATGCAGAAGACGGGAAGAAATTGAAACGAATGATCTGCTGTGGCGACTCCTCAATAGGAACAGACAAAAGAAGAAGAAGATTTAAAGCATCCAGTCTAACTAAATTCTAACTCAATCCGCATGAAAGGATGATCTCCAGCCTTGTCCTCCTCAACACTCTCACCTGTGTTAACCAGAGGATCACTGTAAAGGATGTCAGCAGGTCCTTCTGTAGCTGAAATTCAGTGGAAATGGGTTTTTTGGGGATTGTGCTCATTTTCATGGCAAAGAGAGGCTTTGCAAATAATTGCAATTCATCTGATTACTCTTCAAAATATTCTGGAGTTTATGCAATTTGGCAGCACATAAACTGAGGCAGCAAATTTTGTGAAAATTAATATTTTTGTCATTCTCAAAACCTTTGACCATGGGTATTGCAAAGACTTTTGGGGGAACTAGAAGCCATGCTGTTTATGTTAATAGTCTGTAGGGATGGTGAAACATGACTGAAACTTCTGGTCTCTGTTTAAATTAATGCAACTCCAAAGCAACCGCTGTGACTAACAGCAGGATCCAGTTTGGCGCTACAGCAGTGGAATTAACCTGTACCACTGTATACTGACTGTAGGCTCTTGTTAACTGGACAGAAACCAGTGACATCCAGCTCTGTAATAGCAGTAGATTATCTTTGTTAAGACACACGCTCACAGGGATGAGTAATAAAGCTTTTATTTCTCAGAAAACAGCAAACGTATGCTTTCTGCCATTTCATGCCCATTTCATGCAAACTCAGTATGTTCATGTCTGATCTACTGCACCAGTAAAGTCTTTAATCTCTCAGGTGATTAGTTCCTACAAAAGAGCCAAGTGAAGAGAAGAGGAAAAACGGGATTTTAAAAGATTTAATATTGAATTTAACTTTGCATGTACAGAGATATTAAAATGGTCCTGAACAAATTTAGGATTTAAGAATTCTCTGCCATGCTACTCATGTGTGTGTGTGTGTGTGTGTGTGTGTGTGTGTGTGTGTGTGTGTGTGTGTGTGTGCATGCATGTGTGTGTGAAAGTGTGTCTGCCTGTCGGCGTGTGTTCTTTGTGATTCTCTTTGATTTCTCTTTTCTCTTAGATCTCCCACATCCTCCTCTCCCCTGCCTCTGAGTGCCTCATTGTTTCAGAGCAAGAGCCGAAAATGGTCTAATGTCCTTAATGTAACCTCCCTCTCTTTCTGTCTCAGTGTCTCACTCTCTCTCAGAGCCTGAGGAGAATGTGAGAGTGATAGATGAAAGGGTGAAAGTTGAAAGGATGAGTGTAAGGCAGGCAAGGTGTGAGCCCAAGGCTCTTCTTTTCTTTTTCTCAGTTTTGCTGTATTTTTGCTCTTTATTTCACCTGAAAGCATGAACACACATAAATAAGTCATAGTCTTACCCTATCGTGAGTTACAGTCGTTTGGCTGGAGTGAGAAAATTCAACATGCAGTTATTTTTTTCCTCTCCTGTTAATGACAACATTCATTACCATTGCGCACACACACTAATGATACCCTCCATTAGTCTGTATTTTTAGTTGGGCTTTTCCTGGAAGTGTGTAAAGAATAAGCTGGCATGCTCGAGTGACAGAGAGCATTTAGGCCTCTATGCCTATCAGTTAAAACACCTTCAGCACTGCTCTGGCCTTCTATTTGTGTGTGTGAATGTGTGTGTGTGTGTGTGTGTGTGTGTGTGTGTGTGTGTGTGTGTGTGTGTGTGTG
>CM029367.1:15244535-15274535 GCA_017165825.1 Hepsetus odoe
ACACACACACACACACACACACACACACATGGAGCACTGGACATTCCTCCTTATTAATGAGGGTGCTACTAGTGTGCTTGGAGCTGTTTCTTTTGTTATCTCTTTCCCCGCACACATGCATGCACACACACATACACACTCAGCAGAAAGAAAGCGCTCATTAATCTATTTGCCCTTTAGCCAGATTGTCTCACTGAGCTAAAACCCAGTCCTCATTTTCTGCTGTGCATTTCACGTATTCAGTTAATGTGTTTAGTACAGCCCCAGACAAATGTGCAGGTGAATACACCTTTAGGGCACTATCTCTAAAAAACAACAGAGGCCCATTTTAGCAGCAATAGTTTCCAGACAGCAGCTCTTCACCTGTTGAAGTGCATGTCGGTGATCTTTTCATTCCTTCCTTTCTCTTTATTTTTATCTCCTCGCCTTTCATCTCAGTCTTCAACCCAAACTTCTCATGCTGTTTTTGGTGATATAGTTGATCATTTGCTCTGCTTTGGAGGCAAGATGGATCACAAGCATATGGACTAATAACCCTGTGGTGAGCTGGCAGTACACTTTAAACCTCGAAAAGAAGTAAACAAAATAGCATTGACCTTAAAATAGCACCATGCTTCACCAGTTGTTCTTCATAAAGAACTGCCAGTTCTGCTCCAGCAATACAATGCAGCAACAGAGTGCTATACAGATCTGAAGGCCGCGTCTGATTGTAATGAAATTTCCTTTTGTATCTACCTCTGACTTCAAGGACAGCAAACTCTCCATACTTTAAAAGAGATTTCTGTAGCAAGGGAAGAATGTTACTTAGATGAATACATAACATAAAGTCAGGTATTTCATGAAGAGGCGTAACGTTTTAGGAAAGCAAAAAATGAATCTTACAAGGTTTGTTGTTTTTAAAAAAAATGAATGTGATTCTGCTTGCAGATTCTGTACACTAATCTAAAAAATAACTGAAGATATAACTAAACCATAATATATATATAATGTAATAACATATATTTGAGAGGAGTTTGTGTGAAATAAATGTTTGAAAGTTAATCTGTTTTTACCTGTCATATTGACAAAGTTCAATTACCTGCTTTTATACAACGTGCAAAAATACCGGCCTGTTATTGCCCACTGCGTAGGTCAAATGGATTCTTCCAAACAAAAAAGGAGGTTCTTGGTCATGTTGAGCAGCAAAACCTACTAGACTCTGACAAAGTATGTACTGGGAGTGAAAAGGCATTAATTCTCTTTGATTTCTCTGAGCTCTTAGATCTCTAACATTCCACTCTCCTCTGCCTCTTTTAGTGTCTCATTGTTCCACTGTGTAATAGTTCATTAGTGGCATCAGTTTATCATATCGAAAATGTTTTTCTCATTGAAACTTATTTCCAAACTACTTTAAAAAGCACCTAAAAGGTTTGAATGTTGATGAGTGACACCACAAAAAGGGGATAAAATGTGTAGGTATGGCATTAACTCTCAAAGTTTGCTTTTGTTAGTTGTTACTTAAGATTTATTGTTTTTTGTAGGTTTTCAATTTAGTTGCATTATCGAAAGTCAAATATTTAACTTTTGTCATGAAACAATACAATATTCATATTAAATAAAAAAAATAGGTTAAAAAGTTGAAAGTCAAGTATAAGAAGCTAGGTATAGTTAATTATAG
Source organism: Hepsetus odoe (assembly GCA_017165825.1). NCBI lineage: Eukaryota > Metazoa > Chordata > Actinopteri > Characiformes > Hepsetidae > Hepsetus > Hepsetus odoe. The sequence goes on from CM029367.1 coordinate 15,246,193, forward strand.
CATTTCTTTGTGAATTGTCAGACAAAATCTTTGCAGTTTTCACAATTTATTCTTCTGCTACCAGAAAGCTATGATACTACCTTCACTGTGCTTCATAGAAAAGCATCTTTTGGATCATACCCATAAACTTTCTTTCTTCACACTGATGCCTTTTAAATTCCTTTTATTGGAGATTATTCTTTTCTCACTGATTTATAATTCTCATCAATCTGGTTTTCTGCAGATGTGAGGTTTGGATTTGCTGGAAATTGAATTTTTCTGTTGTCAGTCTTTAACAAACAGTTGATGGCAAATCCTCCGCTCCTGCCCTGTAGAGGTTGTTCATGATGTCACTGACTGTTGTTTTTGGGTTTTTCCGCTCTCACAATTTGCCTGTCAGCAGCCACTGTTGTTTCCCTTGACTTACCAGTTTGGTGACGGTTGTTCAGTACACCAGTTGTATCCTTCCTTTTCAGGACATTCCAAGTAGTTGTACTGGCTGTGCCCATTCTTTGTGAAAAACTACAAAAGCATGGCCTACTTTTTTCGTTTAGACATGTTGGGTTTCCCTTTCCACCAAAAAATCCAAAGCTAAAGGTAGGTACGAAGAGCTATTTATACTTAAACACTTGTTCTGACAGGGCACACCTCTGTATCAACAAACATCTCCTAGCCTCATGTTCTAATAGTTTGCTTACTTGAAAAACTGGATATTCAGATTCAAATGGTACTATGTTCAATCTAATTTAAAACAGTAAGATGTAAATACCATAAAATAAACACTACAAACAACATTTCCCAACTCATATTAATAAAACCCAAATGCCTTTACTGCAAGGCAAAAACAAACGATTCTCTTGTGTCTTGTTGGTCCTATAATGTTGGAGGGTTTCAGTTGTAATAACTAATCAACTTCTTTCTTCAGCTGCCTCATCTCATTGAAGCATCACTGTTGCCACATTATGCTCCTCTGTTTAGGTCTGTAAGAGTGGGTATACAGAAATTACAGAGAAGCTGCATTTCATTTTAAACCAAGCATTGCTTTCATCAAAAGTGAAATCTTGTGTATTGAATGAACTAAACATCAGTAACTGTAATTTTAACTACTGCTAGCTTGTGATTATATGCTTCACCTTTTCAGTAGTTTTGCTGCTTCCGCTAAATGCAGAGTAACTTAGAGCTGTTTGTTTGCTCTTTGGTTTTTTTATGTAAAGTATGAAACTGAAAGTCCCAGTACATATCTGAGGACCCCCCACAAGCTAACTATTTATTCTCTAGAGTGACGGCTGGGGTCAGGAAAAGAAGAACACTTTCCAGGCAGCCTAGGAGAGAGAGAGAGAGAGAGAGAGAGAGAGAGAGACTGTCTTAGTACTGTCTTAGATGAGTATGAGAGAGTGTGAGACACACGCACACACACACACACACACACACACAGTGAGGAAGGCATTTAGGCTCGTAGTGATTGGAGTTGGATATTTAGATAATTGCAGTGGTGAGGTAAAAGCTGTATGTGTGGTAGAGATTTCAGCTGACTACTGCACATAGCTGACATTGCAAACTACTCAAAGTACACTGCTTTATGATCATAGCTTCTCATACCTCCCTCTCTCTCTCTCTCTCTCTCTCTCTCTCTCTCTCTGTGTGTGTGTATGTGTGTGTTTTATATGTGTGTGTGACTTATGGACACCTGTCCCTAAACCTCACTCTTCTTCACGGCTGTCTCACACTCAGCCTCACTAATTGCTGATTTGGCATAGTTATTCTGACAACATTCCAAGACCCAGTTACAGGAGAAGACCATTCACACACACACATACACACACACACACACACACACACACACACACACACACACACACACACACATACACACACATAGAGAGAGACACATACTTAACCATACACCTCACTTTAAAATCAGAAACAACAGCAACCATTTCCCCTCTTTGCTTATGAAGCGTTTCTAAACATTTCAAGACAGTGTTCATGAAGAATGTATGCATGTGCACTGAGTAAAGTGGGATTTGTGGAGTTGGAGTTCTGGCTGGCCTGGGGGCTAGCCTCTTTGGCTTTTGGAGCCTCAAAAAAAAAAAGAAAAAAAAAGATATCTTATAAAATAAGAATCATCATTATAAATCCTACCCGTTCAAACTTTAGTCTATGAAGAAGCATCATTCATTTTCCTCAACTGCATAGCTCACACATATTTATTAATCTTTAATATACCCGAGCATGCATAGCCCTTTGAAGGAATAGTTTCACAAAAATCAAATGATCTATCTAGGTGTTGGAAGCTAACAGCCACACTTATGTGGAAAATATATTTCTAAATCATCACACACTTCCTTCATCGTGAAACTGTATCCAGTTGTAATGGAAACTCAACTAGACTTTTTTATATGCAGTTTCTGCATCTGTATGACTTCCCTTTTCTCATAATAACTTTTTTATCTTTGTTTCCTCGGATCTCCTTGGATAACTGGATCGGTTTTAAAGATTTAGTTGACAAAAGTTATACATTTTCTCTTAATTAGTTAGAAAAGTTTGCTTTAAGGTTAAAAAAAGCCCCTAATTGTTGCACTATATTACAGAACTCACTGTTGTCTATAACCCTGGCCACATATTTAAGACTGTACTCCCCAGAGAGCATCCGGAGCTCTTTACATATGTGTGTTGAGAAGCGACAGAGGAATCAACTATTCAGATTTTGATTTCCAGTGGGTGGGATCAGTTTTGTGAGGAAAAACAGAATCTTTGCATAAAATGACACAAACTAGCATGGTTTCCAGATGGAGGTCAGGCAATTGGAAGCAGGAGGTTTGGTGGCACTAATAGTTTGTGCTGATTGTCACTGTTTCAACCATTCACGTTGAATAAACACAGGTTCCTTTAAAGTAAATTTACATTTTTTTCAATTTCATCATTTTGCCAGCAAGCTATATTACCTGAACAATCCCAAGCCTGGTCTATTTTACACTTTGTGCACAATTATTAGGCAAGTGAGTATTTTGAGGATTAATTTTAATCTGAAACAAATACAGAGCTATCAGTCCATCCAAAATGTTAAAAACCCTGAGACCTGATTATTTTTCAAAGGAAATGTGAGTGTGAAACATCTGTGTATTAGCTAACTATTAGTGTGTAGAATTATTACACACTATAACTATGTTATAACTATATTATAACTAAATGAAAAACTAATTTTTCTTCACTTCTCACCTGTTTATTTTCATACCAAAATACCAATAATAAACACACTTACAAATAAACATTTCTGACATTTAAAAAAATAAAAATCATTGCCCAATATAGCCTCTCTTCTTTTCAATAACAGTAATAATCCTTCCATTCATGGAGTCTGTCAGTTTCTTCATCTGTTGACGATCAACTTTTTGTGCAGCAGCAACCAGCCTCCCAGACTCTGTTCAGAGAGGTGGGCTGTTTTCCTTCCCCGTAAATCTCCCATTTAAGAATGTCCACAAGTTCTCAATAGGGTGTAAGTCAGGTGAGGAGAGGGACCATGTCATTATTCTTTCATCTTTAAGGTCTTTACTCGCCACACAGTGCAGAACTTTCATGAGTATCATTCTCCATAGAAAAATCATGGTCCTCTTGAAAGATGCAGACTTTTTCCTGAACCACTGCTTGAAGAACGTGTCTTGTAAAAACTGGCAGTAGGTTTGGGAGTTGCTTTTGAGCCCATCTTCAGCCTGAAATGGTCCAACTAGTTTATCTAAGTAATCCCAGCTCATACCAGTACCCCACCTCCAGCTTGCTGCATCTGAGTGGAAGTGGAGCTCTGTGCTGTTACTGATCCAGCCACAGGCTCATCCATCTAGTCTGTCAAGTCATTCTCATCTCATCAGTCCATAAAACCTTTAAAAATCTGTCTTGAGATATTTCTTGGTCCAGTCTTGATGTTTCAGCTTTTGTGTCTTGTTCAGTGGTGCTTGGGTTTCAGTCTTCCTTACCTTGGCCATGTCTCTGAGCACTGAACACCTTGCTATTCTGGACCATTGAGGTAGGTTCAGTTCTGGAATTTGACAGCACTGGAGGATCATGGTTTACTGGTAGCTTCATGTTTGATGGCGCTCTGCTCTGACTGAGCACACCTGGGCTCATCAGGGCACAGGTGTGATTCATCGGGGGCTGGCTTTATAAGTCCCAATGAGTCAGAGTAGAGCGTTAGTCATTCACACGGGTTAGTTTTGTTGTAACAGTGGTGCCTTCTTTTGTACCTTTGGTTACGTTCACTACATCTAATAAAGCTAAGAACAAGCATCCTGGTTCTGCATATACAACCTATCCACACCACCCCATTGTTACAAGTTTATAGAGCTTGGAGCTGGAAAATATACTTAAAAATGATGATGGTCAAAAAAATTTGATTAATTAAATTAATTAAGTAATAATCAACTAATTATTGACTAAACATTATGCACACACTGTATAAAGCTGGAGGTAGCTTTATAAGTTTGCTTATAGTGATTATAGCTGCTCTATGTGCTCCTGTACTTCTTCCTCTGCTGTGTAGTAGGAGGTCTGATGAATGAGATCATTTGTAAAGTTGATCATCACCACACTGGGCAAATAGGTCACGTTTTAGGAACGATAACACATCTTCATTTTCTATCGTTTCAATCAATATATTCTGAATTTCTCTGTTAAAACCTTCAGATGTCCCTGTTTAATCTAGAATTTTCAATGTGCAATGTGATTAGCTTATTGGCTGGGGCAGTGGTGGCCTAGTGGTCAGGGAGTTGGCCCCAGGATCAGAAGGCCACTGGTTCAAATCCCAGACCAGTAGGTTGCCCTGAGGTACCCTTGAGCAAGGTACCATCCTCGTCACTGCTCCTTGGGTGCTTTCTATAGCTGCCCCCTGCTGCGTGTGTGGGTAAAATGCAGAGGTGTAATTTTGTTGTGGTTTACTGTGTTGCTCCGCTGTGTACAATGACAAGAATAGTCACTTTCACATTTCATTTTTTACTGTAACAAGCTACTAGTAACTCACAGGAGTGCTAACAGAAATTGCCATACACTGTAATCCAGCGTTTTTGTTTTTTTCTTTTTTCTTGACCTTCTGCTTCTTTCTGCTGCTCCCATTTAGGGATCGCCGCAATGGATTTCCGTTTCTTCCTGTCTTTCCTGGCAGTTCCATCCTCCACATTCTTACCTCCGTACATATCCAACGCAATCTTGCTTCTCTATGTTCCAAAACATCCAATCCTCCATCTTCGACACTCCCAACACAAACCTTAGCATCTTTAATTCTTCCACCTTCAAATCTGCTGCCTGTCCTTTCATCAGTGCAAGCGTCTCCAACCTGTATAGCAACGCTGGCTTCACTACTGTCTTTTTTCTTGACCATATTTTGATATTTATGCTGCAATCTGAAGGCCTAGTTCTAATAGTCACACTTTCTTACAGAACTGTGCAAAAGTTTTAGGCAGGTTTAAAAAAATGCTGTAAACAAATAATGCTTTCAGAAATATAAATAATGATTTTTTATTTTCAATTTACAAAATGCAAAGTGAGCGAACAAAAGTAAAATCTAAATCAGATCGATATTTGGTGTTACTACCTTTTGCCTTCAAACCAGCATCAGTTCTTCTGGCCCCCACAGAGCCCTGATCTCAACATCATCCAGTGTGTCTGGATTACATGAAGAGACAGAAGGATGTGAGGAAGCTACATCCACAGAAGATCTGTGGTTAGTTCTCCAAGATGTTTGGAACAACCTACCAGCCGAGTTCCTTCAAAAACTGTGTGCAAGTGTACCTAGAAGAACTGATGCTGTTTTGAAGGCAAAGGGTGGTCACACCAAATATTGATTTGATTTAGATTTCTCTTTTGTTCATTCACTGCATTTTGTTGATTTGAAAATAAATGATTAACACTTCCATTTCTGAAAGCATTCTTTGTTTACAGCATTTTTTCACACCTGCATAAAACTTTTGCACAGTACTGTATATACTATAGACACTTACACCTTACAACATAACTAGGTTTTACTAGTAATCTTTCAATAACCTAATCTTTCTGTTTAAAGGTCTATAAGTTGCTGCCTTACTCAGCTCTGAACATCCAGCACGCACAGTTCACATTCTACTGCGGAGCTGGAACACACTCCTCGGCAGTGTCTCTGAGGCTCAGTAAACACAGGCCGCTTTCAGCGAGGTGGGGAGTCCCCCGGCCCACCCCAGCCAAGGCCCTGCGCCTTCCAGCCTGACGTTATGTTTGACACATCTCTCCTCTCACAGCCTCTCCCTCTCACTTTCTTGTCGTTTTTCCTCCCCCTCCACCTCTTTTCCCCCATCCCTCTTTCCCTGTGTGCGTCATAAGCGCTGGTGTCTGCAGCGGCTTTTTAATAGGCCTGAAAAATGTCGCCACAGACTAACGGTAAACAGCACGTCTGGTCAGAGTCCAGTTCCAGCCAAGCTCTCTCTCTCTCTCTTACCCCCCCTCTCTCTCACCCCCCCCCCCTCTCTCTCTCTCACCCTCTCTCATCCTCTCTCTCTCACACACACACACACACACAAATACATGCACATACACACATACCACACACACACACACACACACACACACACACAGATGTGCATATACCCCTCAAGCCCCATGTTTTTACTTTATTAAATTTAGCAAAAAATAAATGCTGCAGTCCTGCCCTCTCTTTAACCACAGTGAAGCTATTAATTATGAGTAGGCCTCCCACTTTCAGTCTGTTACTGCCTTCCCCAGATCACTGTGTGCTTCAGACCACTGAGCTCTATGAGGGCTTCATATACAGTTCACCAGCAAAATTACAGGGAGGGGCCTGGCAAGACATGAGACCAGCACATATCACACACACACACACACACACACACACACACACACACACACACACACACACACACACACACACACACACACACACACACACACACAGAATGTGTTCTCTCTGTTTATAGATTTGTTTTTGCAGTGGGCCGTTTTGGTCTGTTTCTCTGGTCAGACAAATATTCAAATGTGTTGACTGAGGACGCAAACCAGCATAGTCTACAGAAAACCAAGCCACACACACACACACACACACACACACACACATCACTGAGAAATCCACAGGCCAGAACAGAAATACTGCAAAACACATTAGCAGATTGCCACAATGAGGCAGGGTGGGTTCTTTCAAATGTAAGCACGCACACACACACACACACACACACACACACACACACGTTATTATAGCATCAACATCAATTTCAGCTGTAACCAATACCAGTATACCAGTGTGGAGGACTAATGAGGCAAAGAAAGAATTTATATACACATCACATACACAGTCTGAAAGGGCCAGTCTAAATTTATGACTGCAATGATTTTTCATTTACACACACAAACACATACACACACACACACACACACACACACACACACACACACACACATATTATTATGAAGTCCTGTCCTACACCAATATATGACCCCCCAAAAACCATTTTTTATTTCCGAACAGAGAGACATTGAGGAAATTTGTTGTAGTAATGCAGTTTATTCCCATTATAACCCAATGAGTTAAAAACTGGTAAAAGTGGGCAAAAAAGGCTTTGAAATCTTTTGTGGTTAATTAGCTCAAGCTCACTGTAAATTAAAGAAACTTTGAGTTTGATTTCTTTTAAAACAAACTTTCATACAAAGTATTCGAACAAAACCACATGTCACAATTAACAAGCGCCCTTGCGTTTAGAGCATCGTGCATCCTCTGTTGTTACAGCGACGAGTCTTCTTCTGTATTGCCTCATGAGTTTGGATCATTTGGGGAGTGAGCAATCTGATGCCACTTCTCAGTCCAGATCTCTCCTGTGTTCTAGCTTCTCACTTTTTTCAACTTACACACACTTTCCAATGGTGTCATATAGAAACACTTTCAAGAGTTTCATTGTTTGGTCATTGGAGAATTTCTGTGTGACATAAAAAATATACATTAACGCTTGAAAGCTTGTGAACCCTTAACAATTTTTTTCATAATCTTCAATAAATACAACCTTAACATTTCTTAGAATCACACTAAAAGTCATAAAAGCAGATAAAGAGAACCGAATTGAATAAAAAAAACATATGCTTGATTATGTAGCTATTTAGGAAAATGGCTCTTATGATATTTATGGTAAAAGAATGTTTTATATATGCGATTCATTAACTTTATACTTCTTTAACCAAAGAAGCCAGGAGTGATGTTCTTATTGGGGAGGAGTGGCTTTCTCCATATTACCCTGCCATGCACACCTTTTATGTTCAGCATTCTCCAAGGTGGACCCAATGAGACAAAAGGCTTTAGTTGCTTAGACATTACCCAGGGTTCCTTTGACTTTGTGGACAATTACCTGTCTTGCTTTATAGGTGATCTTTGCTGATGAACCGCTCCTAGAGAGGTTAACAGTTATATTGATTTTAAATTAAACAGACCAGCCACCCAGGCCTGACTTTCATACCATTGACTGAAAACACTTTAATTTCACCTTCAAATGAACGGCTAATCCTAGAGGTTCATATACTTTTGCCATCCACAGATATGTAGTAATGACAAAAAGACTTCTTTTCTCAAAAAATAAACGACCTGAAGTGTAATATGTTCCTCTCGTTGTTTCGCTGGTTTCTCTGTAGGATTCATATGAAAATCTGATCAGGTCTTAGGTAAGTTCATGCACTAAAAATGCATTATATGTCAAATACAACAATATATTAAAATGTAACTGAACAGTGGATGCAGTATATTAACTTCAAAACCACTATCAGGCAGTGGTGAACTAGAGGTTAGGGAGTTAGGGCGTTGGTCCCAGAAACAGAAGTTTGTTAGATTCCCAGACTATTAGGTTGCCTTGAGGTACCCTTGAGCAAGGTATTGTCCCCATCACTGCTCCCTGGGTGCTTTAAATATCTGCTGCACATGTGTATATGGGTGAAACGCAGAGGTTGAATTTCGCTGTGCTGCGTTTCACAATGACAAGAATAGTCACTTTCACTTCACTTTTCAGTGATTACACTTTTCAGTGTAATCTAGTTCCCCCTAGATTAGGCTTTTCTCTGTGCCTTCCAAATAATTTGTTGGTAGCTTTTGGTAGCTTCTGTATTCTTGGAAAGCTGCAATCTCTAAACACCATTCTCAAAAGAGAAAATTTACTGGAGCGTGCAGATGTATGTGTGTATATGCAAACAATTACATCATATTTACATGGTCATTTTTTCCCAGAAATGTACAAATTTTAGAGGTGTTTAAACAAAAGATATTTCCTCCTGGATTATGCAGCATCTCTTTATCTGTGCCTACCTCTGCAGTTACTCTGGGATCAGTAAAAGAGTTTGGTCTCTGACGAGCTGTAAAGCAGCAAATGGGAGCTTATGTTAGAGTTCCCCTTTTCACACAACACTGATGAAAGTGTGGCGCATTAGGAGCGAGAGAAAAGAGAGAAAAAAAGAGAAGGAAGAGAGTGAGAATGTGAGCAAGAGGGAGAAATGCAAACTCGCTCCAGTGCAAACACCGCTTCGCAACAGAATCATTCATCTAATACTGGCTCTCCTGAGCACTGCAAACACGTTTGTGAAAGAGGCTCTTCAACTGCAAAGCAAAGTCTACACACATATGATGAATGAGCCTCTTCACCAATCTGGGAAAGTGCAGGATGTTCTCCTTCTGGTAGTATAGGAGACTTTAGATACCCGGGAACACAAACTCACATTCAACATTTCTTATTCGTGTATAAGCCAGAAAATTGCTTTATGGCTTATGCTTAACATACACAAACATAATAAATAATGGAAAATGCAGGAATGTCTTTTTGCCTAGTTACCTGCTGCTGTTTTGGTTTATAGTCGTTGATCATTTTCTTTCGCTCATGTACTTTGTGATTTCTTATCTATTTAACTGTAAATGGTGCTATGGGTTGTTATTCCTGAGTAAAAATGAATAAAACGATTGAATTTAGGACTGAAGCAGCAAGGCTAAAATAGGAATATGAAAAGGATAATAAGAACTTGCTGCTGAATAATGCATTCATCCAAGCAGAAAACAACGCAAAACAATAAGCAATGAGAAAAACAGAGAATGAGGGCAAAAAACATGACCAAAAAACATTCATTTTGTAGTGTGTTTATTGAAAATGTTTTGATTGACAGCAAAGTTCTGTCAGGCACAGACTGCGAGTGTAGAGAGGTTTACGTCCACCCGCTCTACAGGGTGGAACCCAAATACAACGGAATGTTCCAGAGAGCAGAGACACAGACCAAAAAGAAAGGTATTCATTTCAAACTGTTAGTAAACTTTCTTTCCCCATTTGTGTTAGAAATAGAGAGGAGTAGACGAAGGCTGAATGACCTGGGTACTTGAATTCAGCACACCTTATTCCCTCACAACATATGAGAAAAAAAATCTACATGGAATGCCTGGTCTGACTAAGTCCTTTGTGAGAACGCGCCGCAAAGATCGCTCTCACTTCTACCGAAAAAGATTCGTCACACAACCTATATAAAATCTATTCGATGTACAGTAATTTGCAAATTCAAACTATAATTTAACTTAATAGCTTCTAATAAGAGCTGAATGGAGCTATCAAATACAGCTAAACAAAGAAAAAAAAAAGAAAGATGAATGGTCCTCAGACCGTATTGCTCGTCATGCTCATTATTCCAACCAGTTCAAAAGTGGCGGAAAAAAACAATGAAAGCGCTGTCGCAAGGTTAATGTAAACATTGTGCAGGTCGTTGGAAGTGAACCCTCTTCGAAGCCCCAAAGACTTCTTGGCCCTCTGTCCACCTTGGAATAAGATGTTCACACCTTTGTATGTAAGTGTAGACAGACTTCATCATAAATAAGCTGAAATAAATAAGGTGGAGTTTTGAGTGGGGTGGGAATGGATGAGCTATACTGAGTGGGGGGTGGGGAGCTTTCAGTAGTAGAGCATTGAGTATGGTGGGGAGCTGGGGGTCAGTGGGTGAGGAGAATATACATGCAACTCAAAGAAATGGCAGTTAAACACTCTCCTTTTGGAGAACGTGGCCTCCTTTGCCTGAAGAAGAAGAGGCAGAAGAAGAAGACAAAGAAGAGATGGAACATTCCACATCAATGTCTAGGATGCTTCGGTCCGAGAACGACAGTAAAAGAAGTGCCTTACAAAAATTAGTCTTAAGAAACACCCTGCTTATGTCCCTGTTGCTGTGGCTGTACATTCAAAAACCTCTAGCAAAATATCGAACCCCCAGGGGCCAGGCACTTGATGAATATAAAAATGGGCCAATAATACCAAATTTGAGAGGAGAGAGAAACAGCATCACACTCATCAGGTATCAAATCTACAGTTTTCTCGTTTTAGCAGCAAGCACGTCACCATACTGTCTCTTCCTTCATCCCTTTATAGATTATTGCCAGTTATCTGTTTGGAGCGCAGTTGTCTTAATACACCCTGAGACCCAATCAACTCATCTCAGAATGCTTTGCTTGGAGCTGACACCAATGCACACTCAGATCGTGCCGCGACAAGAGGATTTGTGCTCATTTACATACTCAGAACAGAAAAGAAGGTGAAGAGTTTGGCACTTTACAAATGTAGCGACGGAAGATTACCTCGCAGTACATTTCCACATGTAGCATAGATGGAAAAATAAAAAGCAACCATAAAACACACTTTTATAAAACAGTTTGACCATGTAGTTACTACTGTTTCGTTTATGCCTTTTGGGTTTGAAACCATAAAGCATTCCTTCATTTCATAGAGCAACATGCAGGACCGCAGTATTAACCCTTCGAGGAGACTGTCACTTCTTTTCACTTTTGTTACTCTGATATTTGTCCTCTTGGTTGACTGAAGAAAATCTCAGTTTTTTGAATTTCTATATATTCTTTCAGTTTGTAGGAAAAACTAATTGCTAAGATTTTAAGTGCTGTGCATCAGGGGACAACTTCTCCTCCAGGGAACATCACGCGTGGTCTTCATGTTACACATTTCAACACTGAAATCACAGTCAAAACAATGTTAAACATTTGGCATCCTTTGTTCAGGTCTCAGAATTTGACTCATGGTTTGTCGTATTACACTAGTACTTATATTGCCAATAGTTTTTCTATACATTCTTGTCACTGTAAACAAAACAAACAAACAAAAAACAAAAACCACTGGCTGAGAAAATGTTGCACCTCTGTGGTAAATAACTTACAAAATTAAAATCTGAACCAAAAAAGAAAAAAAAGGTTTTGTTTACAGTACCAACACCCTAGACTATAGTTTTAGACCTTAAAATCCTTATGTTATGTCTATAAATAACTTTACAAATATACATGTTAATTCAAATAAAACTTTTGTTTTGCTTTTTAAGATTAAATGTTTACATGACCTCAACAGTGTATGCTCATTTTCAACGTATTGTCCTGTTTAAAAAAAAAAAACACGCTTTAAAAAATCAATTCTTTTCTTGTACGTACACTGCTGCTGACTGCAATATGATACATATTTATATCTATATATTTACAATAGAAAATTTAGATTACATACAAAGCACACAATTATATTCGCTCAAACCAAATCCACATCTGGTACTCTTTTCTTTGCCTTAAAAAATGACATGGCAAAAAGTTCTTTGTGAAATAGGTTATAGAGTTTAAAAAAAAAAAACTAACATGAAACTGGCCACATGTTAAAAGCAATGGTTTGAGTCTGACTCCCTCTGAAATCAGATATTGCAGGAAAAAAAGTCCTATATCGTTCTTTATGGAATGGCACTCGGTGTGTCACTCCCACTGTGTTGCTGCACTGTGACACACTATTTCTCCACTTTCCTTTTTTTGTCCCTTCCTGCTGTTTCTGCACTTGTTTGGTAGGCACGAAATGGTTTCACCCTTCAAAATGCTGCGAGGAAAAGAAAAAAATAAACTGGCCGAGTAGAAAAATAGGAATTCTCTTTTGCAATAGGATAAACAAAAATGCAGAATGTCGGTTTGGAAGCAGAAGAGGAGAAGGAGGAAGAGGACTAATGTCTGTCCTTTGGGCCATTCAGTTCAGTTTACTGCACACACAGCCTTTCCCACCCTCCAGCCTCAGTGTGTGGGGCTAGAGGGCCGGAATGCCTTGTGCAGTGTGAGGAAACGATAGCTGGTCCACACAGCTATATGAAGAGCTATGGTGGGGTTTCCCTAACACAGGGTGTTTCTGACCCCTCAGTTTTCGGACTGCGCTGGATGTTTAGGGATCTGATGTGTGGATGATGCCGTTGGTGAGGTCATGGGGTGGTGTTAGGCTGTCTATGTCCGTATGACGCCGTTGCTGTGGTGGTGTTTAGGTAGGCATGGTTCATCAGGTAGGGGATCGTGGGCAAACACAGAGTCGTCACCAGACGAGCATGTGCTGTTGGAGTCCGGACAGGTCGGGGAGTACTGTTCAAATGGCACAGAAAGATCTAAATATTCCTGTAGAGGGACACAAACAAACAAACACACAGCAAGCAAATGGTTAACAAAAAGTAATAAAAGAAAAAAATGTGCATAACGAAGAATTTAAAAGTTGGGTCTAATTTCATCCCCTAGCTTGAACATCCCGATCTCAAAACACTACTGAAGAAGCTAGGAGTCTAAGTTATTATATTTTGGTAATTTTATTCAGTGTAGTTTGTGGTTTTCAGCAGAATTCCTGATTCTATAGCACTTTTATAGATGTATAACTTTTATAGATGTATAGATGTATGCAAAGGGACCGAACTGTGTCATGAACACTGAGAGGTCAGTGTATATCACTCTTACTCTTGCTGTCTTAAGCCAGAGCATTTGATTTATATCCTCTCTAATCAGCTGGTTGAATACTTTGTCATGCTGACTCTCGGTTAGAGATGAGAGGCACTTTGAGCATCATCATGTGAACTTGCCTCTCATGTTGTGCAAAGAAGGAGCTTATTTTCTGATTGAATATTATCTTCCTTCCAATTCTTCTAGTTGGTGGCATCAAATTTTCCAGTACTACCAGCAAAATCATGCAAAATAGTATAGTAATGGTTTATAGTAATAGTTTAATCCAAGTCACATGAAACCAGCATCTACAAATTTCATTTTAAACTTTTGCTAAGAGCTCTTATCAGATCTATCCGTCTCGATGAACTGGATCAGTTGTATCAAATTAGATAATCTGGTCAAATAAAGAGTGTTATCAGGAAACCCCATGAAGGAAGACTGTTCCCAAATAAACTGTATCATTACTTCTTTACAAATCAGTTGAATACTGTGCAAACATCTGTTTATGATCTACCAAAACTATGCATTCCAGTTAAAACAGTAAAATTCTTCCTTATTATATGCAAATCAACTTTGCCAGAAGTGTATTTGGAGAAACTGAGCAGGAATATGACAGGAAGAGAGAGCGAGGGAGAGGCAGCGCACTCTTACATCAGTTGATGTCATGGACAGCACCCTGTCGTGATCCTCCACCAGCTGTCTAAATGTGGGTCTCTGAGATGGAACAGCATGCCAGCACTCACGCATGATCATATACCTGCCAGAAAGACAATCAAGTTAAATTATATATCATTTCTCCTCTTCTGATAAAAATAAAACAAATCTTAAAATAACTGCCATCATTATGACCAGTTAATGAAGCATGCAGACTAAACCCACATCAGTAGTGTGGGAATATTGTTGTAGTAAAATAGAAATGAAGAGAAAAGAAAGTATTATAAATTTTAGAGGAAAGTAAGCAATTTGAGTGGCTTACAGTTCGTGAGTGCAGTTGGCGGGTTTGTCCATTCGATGGCCCTCCTTCAGCAGCTTGAAGAGCTCCTCCACAGGGATGCCGGGATACGGCGAGCCGCCCAGTGTGAAGATCTCCCATAACAACACTCCGTAAGACCAGCTGCAAGAGAAGAGGAGGCCAAAGGTGAGCATACACATACAGCACTAAACAGAGAGAAGCATCAGACAGAAATGTGGGAGGATGCGGGAGCAGAGCCAAGAGACCGTATGGACAGTGTGGTTAGCTCAGAAGATGCTGGATGGCTATGCGTTCTGAACTACACTTACATTTATATGTTTAGCAGATGCTTTATTTGGAGCCTGATTACTGGTGAGGCAACAGCAGTCCAAGATAAGAGTGAGCTACAAAGCAGATTGTACATGGTCACGTTTACCACTTTTAGTTTGTTTATTATGTATAAGCACAGAATATGCATTATTTTATGTATAAGCAATGAGTTCCTGTCTATTTCTTTATTAAGGGAGAACAAAGTGTATAAAAATCTTAGCAAATTAGGGCCAATAATAAAGATTTAAGCAGTTTATTTGTCACACATACAGTGATACAAGTACAGTGTGTGTTGAATTGTGTCCCTGAATTGCTCCTAAAACTGCATGATTTTGATCATTTCTTTCTCACCCTCTGTCTACATTTCTATTGTTCTCTCTGGACTCTATTCCTACATCTCTGTCTCTGTCTCTTGTCTCTGCCTCTGTCTCTCTCTCTCTCTCTCTCTGCCTCTGTCTCCCTCTCTCTCTCTCTCTCTCTCTCTCTCTGTCCTCTCTCTCTCTCTCTCTCTCTCTCTCTCTGTCTCTGTCTCTCTCTCTCTCTCTCTCTCTCTCTCTCTCTCTCTGTCTCTCTCCTCTCTCTCTCTCTCTCTCCTCTCTGTCTGTCTCTCTCTCTCTCTCTCTCTCTCTTTCTCTCTGTCTCTCTCTCTCTCTCTCTCTCTCTGTCTCTGTCTCTCTCTCTCTCTCTCTCTCTCTCTCTCTCTCTCTCTCTCTGTCTCTCTCTCTCTCTCTCTCTCTCTCTCTCTCTCTCTCTCTGTCTCTCTCTCTCTGTCTCTCTCTCTCTCTCTCTCTCTCTCTCTCTCTCTCTCTCTGTCTCTGTCTCTCTCTCTCTCTCTCTCTCTCTCTCTCTGTCTCTCTCTCTCTCTCTCTCTCTCTCTCTCTGTCTGTCTCTCTTTCCTCTCTCTCCTCTCTCTCTCTCTCTCTCTCTCTGTCTCTCTCTCTCTCTCTCTCTCTCTCTCTCTCTCTCTCTCTCTCTCTCTCTCTCTCTCTCTCTCTCTCTCTCTGGGGTGTTAGGTTGTTGGCGGATGTGAGAGAGCAGTATTGTTCGGTTCTCAGTGAGGCTTCTAATGTGCGTCTGTGATATGAGAGGCAAGTATATTAAAGCTGTGTGTGTGTGTGTGTGTGTGTGTGTGTGTGTGTGTGTGTGTGTGTGTGTGTGTATTATCACAAGCTGTTCTTTTAACCCAAAGCTCTTTTGTTTGGCCTCATTCCTTCCACACCACCACTGAGCAGCGCTAATCAAATTAACCATGCTAAAAGACAACAGGAGCTAAGAGCCAGTTAACGCTGGCCAACTAAACTCACTCCTGCTCTCTCGCTCTCCCCTCCTCATTCACTCCATAAGAAGCCCAATGAGGGCTGAATAATTGGCCCATCATCACATCAGTATCCATTCATTAGCTTTATGTCAGACTCAAATCTTATTCATTCATATCAGCAGGCAATGAAACTGGAAATTCTATGGGGCTACACACTCACACACACACACACACACACACACACACACACACACACACACACACACACACAAAAACACACAGTAGACCCAAAACTAAAATGGACCGTCTGAATTAAAGCCTATTCCCAGAACTGTAGTGCCTGGGGGAGTGTGCTGATAATACATTTTACTACTGCAGTCTCACTGAGCTTAGACAGGCATCATTGCATTCTATTTGAAACACATGGGAAAACAAGCCACTGTGTATGTTTATCCAGGTATTTATCCTCTTACGGGGACCAAAAGTGCTCATAATGACTGAAAAACAAGAAAAACACAACAAAAATCTATATTGACTTTTGCCAATTCAAGCAATGGTTTGGGTTTTGTCCACTTATGGTATTTAATGCAGTCCTTAAAATTCCTTACAAGTCCTTACAATAGTCCTTACATGTAAAATCATCAGTGTGTATATGTGTATGAATACCAGCAAGACTACTGTATTACTCTGAGACACCCTGACATGCTAATCAAGTCCTGCTGTGCAAGAAGACAATGAATAGAAACCTGTTCTCATCTTGTACACATACACACACACACACACACACACACACACACACACACACACACACACACATACACACACACACAAGCCCCCCTGTCATTGTTAAAGCAGGGTGGAATGTGAGGGTACTGATGTGGGTTTAATGTCTAACAGTAAAACACATAGACACATATTTTCTCATCTACACGCTCTGTTGATCTTGATGCTAACACACACAGTCACTGTGTTCAAACAGGAGCACTCATACAGCCGGCTGGATGGAGCGATGGAATGATGGAGAGAAAAGATAAAGTGAAGGGGAAAAGGGGCATATGGGCAGCAGTGTAAACTCACACATCACTTTGGTGCGTGTAGACCCGGTCGAACAGCGCCTCTGGTGCCATCCATTTAACGGGCAAACGACCCTGAAAGTGCACACCGTTTGGTTAGAACAAGAGAAAAGCTTAACCAGCAGGACACACAGGCGCCCGGCTAACATCAGCAGCGCACAAGCTGAATCCTCTACTGTCCCATCTGATTCACAGATAGAGACATCTGATCATTCTAGCAAAAGCCCAGTGAGATACAGAAATGTTCCCATAAACAGCCTTCTGCTGCTGTCCACTCACAAAAACACTCCTCAGTAAAGCGCTAAACTGCATGGAAAGTCAAAATGAACCCCCCAAAATGTACATTTACAACATTTATCAGATGCTCTCAGGAAGCGACTTCCGATTCCTGATTACAAGGACAGTCCCCCTGGAGCAACTTGGGGTTAACGGTTTTGCACAGGAACCCGATGATGGTACCTGGAGGTAAGATTTGAACCCGTGACCTCTTGGTCCATAGGCAAGTATCCTACCTCTAGACCACCACCACAGACTTGCGTCATATAAAAAATTTATCAATGATTAATTCAAGCAATTTAATCTAAATGTTTTACTGCCTATATTCCACTGGTGTCTAAATAGTTCCTTGAGTCATGTTTGTGTGTTCAGTTATTTATTTATCTTTATGAGACATTTATGCCCCCACCAGTAGATCAAAGGGACCGGCACGAAGAAATCCACTAGCTTGTGCATCCCTAGTGGCTGGGTTAGTGCCTATGCTATAGCAACAACAAGAACTTTGTCCAGCTTACATTGGTGGTCTTCTTGTAGTAGTCTATGTTGTGCACATCCCTGGCCAGACCAAAGTCTGCTATTTTCATGACGTTATCTTCCGTCACCAGCACGTTCCTGGCTGCTAGGTCCCTATGAATACACTTTACACAACAACACACAAAAATCATGTCACACAAAGTCCATTTAAATTAATGAAACAAAAAGAATTTGGAGATATATTCTGCATAATATGCTTCATGAAGAAGGTAAGTGTTGTTAATATGTTACCTTCTGAGAAGCCAGGTACTCCATGCCTCTGGCCACCTGATAAGCACATGACACCAGGTCCTTGAAGGTGAGCGTCTCATTGGGAATCTTGCAGGTGTCAAACGAATAGTCCATACCAGGAGGTCTTCGAGCACGCAGATACTCCCTCAGGTTCCCCTTGGAGGCGTACTCAACTAGCACATAGAGAGGACCTACACACACACACGCACACACATTTGGTGTTTTCCAGGCATGATTGCTGATGTGTGTCAGCAATAGTTTTTGTACAGTTTTTGATCAAGAAAGAAATCCAGCAGAGGACCAGCATCTGATTTCAGCTGATTTTAAGCAGGTATGTATGTTAGTTCTCTCTACTATATGTTGATAGCATTTACAGGGCATTAATATATACAGGACGTAAAAATAGTATGTCTTAACAAGGTATAAAAACATCATGTGTGTGTTCACTTACCATCTTGTGTGCATGCTCCAAGGAGGTTAATGATGTTTTTGTGTTTACCAATCATCTTCATCATCTCCATTTCAGACACCAGATCAGACAGATCTTTATCCGTGCCATCATCTGAGACAAGAATGCAATAAAAAAAAAATGTATATCAGATTTGGGAACACCCAGCCCCCAACATCCAGCAGGAGCAGCCTGAGTTCTGCAGTAGACACCTTTGTGTATTGTCTGTTATTAGATTTACATTATACTCTTTCTCTCTCTCTCTCTCTCTCTCTCTCTCTCTCTCTCACACACACACACCCACACCTTTAAGCATCTTGACGGCAACCGTGAGAGGCTTGTTGTGCTTTTCTTTATCAATTCCAATGGCTTCAGCCATCACCACTTGTCCAAAGCAGCCCTCTCCAAGAGCCTTTCCCAGGGTTAACCTACAATAACACGAAAAGCTTTTTTATATTGAGTGTATAACAGTTCTAAAATAGTAGTAATATAATTCCAATACTAGTTTTTTGTCTGTATTGTGCAACCCCAGCATCCAGGCAGGGCACTAACTTTGAACGAGGGAACTCCCACTTGGGGTCAGAAGGCAGCTCCAACTCAGAGACGTTGGGTAACATGGGTCCATCGCTGGATGAAAGGCGGGCGATTCTGACTAGCGGAGTGTTGGAGTTCATGGAGGAGTTAGACTCCAAGGACACCTGCTTAAGGAAAGAAAAAGAAGGGCATGTTGTCATCTCTGTCCAATGGAGGAATAAGAGAAAATGTATTAAATATATTGAAGGAAAGAGCATGAAGGGCAAAGAACAGTGTATATGACAATAAAGGGATACATCTGGTGTGTTTTGAAAAAAAAGCATAGCCCGCGGTGTGCTGGACAAGAGCTTGTCTTTTTGCAAGCTCGGAGAGAAACATGGCGACTGTCCATTCTCTTCAACCAGACTCACAGAAAAAGCAGAGCCTGCACCTGCCAGCAAAGGCATGATGGACCATAGAGAGACATGAGGAGCACACACACACACACACACACACACACACACACACACACACTTCTATGTATTACTGCTGTCATCTCGTATCCTAAGGAAATGCCTCAGGGACATTCAGCTCACCTGCTGCTTCTTGTCTCCCACTCACTCTCTGTCTGTCTGCCCTTCTCTCAGCTTTCTCTCTCTCTCTTATATCCTGTCTTTCTTGCCTTCCTTCTTATCTATTTATCCCTCTCTCTCTTTTTCTCTCTCCTCTGTCTTTCTGTCTTCTATCTTTTCTCCTCTCTTTATCTCCCCCCCGGTTGATGGATGGACTTTGAAGAAAAAGGAGACCACGCTATGTATGATCTTTTCTTTTTACCTTCAAGCTCTTTCTCATTGCAAACAGCTCCCTCTTGCCCATCTTCTTTTTCTGTTTTTCTCTCTTTTCTCTCCTTTTCTATTTACCTATCTGAATCTAGTGGAGAGAACATCTCAAGCTCAGTCAATGATGACTCAATCTAAAAACTGTCAGAGCTGTTTTTATAGTTGACTCAACAGAAGAATATAAAATACTTGACAGACAGCAGGAACAGGGGGTTCAGTATCATCACCACACACACACACATACACACACACACATAAACACACACACACACTCACCAAACACATGATATGAATAACAAAAGATAAAAATCACCCACCCAGTTAACAGTGAGATAAATAAGATGGTGAGCAGAGACAGGTTGAAGAATCAGTGGACTTTCATTGATTGAAACTGCAAAAGCTGAGATAACCCTCCACACAGAATCAGCAGAGAGAGAGAAAGAATGAATGAAGAGAGCTGAGCGTGCGTGTGTATGTGTGTTTTCAGCTGCAGCTGCTGCCGTTTAAAATCTTTAAAACAACTGAGAGAGACTGGGTTGCAGCGAAAGGGAAATATGATCCAAACTCTGGCAGTCATGGGAGAATATGAATAACCTGCTGCTACATTACAACTATAACACAAACACGCCTTTCCTCTCTCCCACGCGCACATGCACGCACGCGCGTGAGCGCACACACACACACACACACACATTTACATTTACATTTACATTTACGGCATTTAGCAGACGCTCTTATCCAGAGCGACTTACAGGTCCTAATTACAGGGACAGTCCCCCTGGAGCAACTCAGGGTTAAGGGTCTTGCTCAGGAACCCAGTGGTGGTAGTGCTAGAGGTGGGATTCAAACCGGGAACCTCTGAATCCATAGGTCCGTAGGCAAGTACCCTACCACTAGACCACCACCACCCCCACACACACACACACACACACACACACACACACACACACACACACACACACACACACACACCACACCACACACACACACACACACACACACACACACACACACACACACACACACACACACACTCACCGTGTTGCATACTCACTCAACTCTTCCTGTGATAAAACACACAACACTGCACTTGTCATATATATTTATCCTAATGCCTAATTCATTCTAAGAAAGAAAGAAAGAAAGAAAGAGTGAGTAGGTGTAGATTGATCAAATCTTGTATCTACTTTCTGTTACCTGTCTCTTGAGGGGGAATTTGGAGAGTTTTTGCACAGGAGGTGTGGGCAGGGTCTTCTGTGTGTTCATACGCATTCGGCACAGGATGATAATGATGACGGTGAGGATGAAGAGCACGCAACCTGTACCATAGATCAGGAAGTCGGCGTAGTCGTCCTCTTTATCCAACTCCACAGCTGGCACAGAGGTACAGGGGCAAAGATTAGTGACATGAACTGGAATATGGTTCAACAACATTAGCTGTAATATGAGGCAATGTATGAAGACTATAATCTAAAAATACTGAAACCTGTGATCATCTCTATTTAGCAAACAAGTGACCACATATGGTCACTTTCAGATCAACTTTATTAGTTGAATTTGAATATCTGAATTAAATTATAAACTAAAATTATTTCGCATGAATAAATGGCATCCTTTATCTTTGAGTCAGAATGAAATAAAATCATTTCTTTTTGGGTTATTTGAGAAAGTGACTATTCTTATCATTGCGAGGTCACAGCACAGTACACAGTGAACCACAACAAAATTGGACCTCTGCATTTAACCCATGCAAACACCGTGCAGCATGGGGCAGCTATGAAAGCACCCGGGGAGCAGTGACGAGGACTGCACCTTGCTCAAGGGTACCTCAGGGCAACCTACTGGTAAGGGGTTTGAACCCACAATCTTCCGATCAGGCCAACTCCCTGACCACTAGACCACCGCTGCCTTTGTGTGTGTGTGTTTGCATTTTTATGGTAAATCCATACTTAACTAGCATCTGACCAGATCAGTTGTGAAGTTAAGTCTATCAGCAGGGTATTCCTAATAGCTGGGTCATTAAGCCAAAAGCCCACAATCAATTTACAGCCTCATTACAAAGTAATTAAGCAGCTATCAAGTGCCCTGCAGGTACACACGTTCCACAATGCTCCTCTCCCAAGAGTGATGCTATTCATGTGCCATGTGCATCCCAAGCTCCCCAGAGCAGGCCAAAAAAAGAGTTTTTTTGTTAATTAAAAAAAGGAGTGCATGTGTGTGTGTGTGTGTGTGTGTGTGTGTGTGTGTGTGTGTGTGTGTGTGTTTGTGTGTGTGTGTTTGTGTGGAAACATCAAGCTTAATGTGTGTGCTGTCGATTACTGCAGCTCCCCGCAGGGCTGTTAGGAATAAAGTAATGAAAGTGAGTTTGAATAGCATCAACACACACTGAGCTAAGAGATAAGAGCCCACGATACGTTATGAAGCCCCAAACAGAATCACTAAGTAAAACCTCCACAACCAATAATCATTTTCTACAGCCCACCATAAAGTTTTGAGCTAACAGGAAAAAAAAAACCCACTCCCTATCTTTTTCTCTTATTCATTAACATGCTCCACATTTAGTGACAATTTCCATTTGCCATTAAAAAGAAAAAGTAATGATGGAGAAATGAGAAGACGACTGGTGTAATGGCATC
The DNA here is from genome assembly GCA_017165825.1 of Hepsetus odoe. NCBI lineage: Eukaryota > Metazoa > Chordata > Actinopteri > Characiformes > Hepsetidae > Hepsetus > Hepsetus odoe. Next base: position 15,269,012 of record CM029367.1, read on the forward strand.
ATATCTCATCAGGGAAGCAGAAGGGGCTTAGAAGTCTAGTTTAGTAAGGGTTTACTATACTTTTTAAATGAAATGACATGACTACATGATTAATTTTGTATTTCTAATGTAATAAATTATTGTTATATTTGATTTACAGTCTAAATTAACACAGAATTAAATAATAGTAAATAACAGATTTCTGAAAACTGTTTTGAAAATGAACACATGCATATTAATATTTTTTCCAATGGTTATTAAACTAATGAACAAAAATGCTACATAATCCCTCTATACTGAGAGGAATTTCTCTATTGTACAGATATCTTAAACCCTGTTGTGAAGGGTTTACTATAATAAGTAGTGTATGAAAAAACTCAACTCAGCACACACTACTGGGTACACAACTAGATGTCTACATGTGAGTCAGCCCTTTTTGAATGATAATTCACAATAAAATGACAGTAGAAGCCTGATTCTGTCATCACCTACTTTGACTTGATATGGGATACAAGAAAGTGAAGGACAGGCTTTCAGAAGATGAGGAGATTGCAGTGAACAGATGGCACTGAGGAGTCAGAAAGGAAGAATATATGTACCTGGTATGACAGTAAGCCAGGCAGAGTGATAGGCATAACCAATAGAGTTCCCCGCAAGACAGGTGTACTCCCCCGCATCCTCATAAGACACATTGGTCAAGAAGAGAACCTCCAGCTCCTTATCCGTAGTGTTAATGCCAGCCGTCTGGAGGAGGGGCAGAAATAGAGAGAGAGAGAGAGAGAGAGAGAGAGAGAGAGAGAGAGAGAGAGGCAGATAAACCACAGTCCCTGAGTGGAAAAAAAGGGTGAAAATGAAGGCCATCACCTATAAAAAAAGCTGTTATCCCATCACCAGATAAACATCACCAAAGCTTACTGTTGATAAGCCTGCCACCTGGTTGTCAAGGAAACCACCTGGAAGAAAAAGTCCAGCTTACCCCCAGCACCATCAAGCCACAAGGAAAGGAAAGTTAACATGATCCCAAGTCCACTTTTCTAAACAACATATATATATATATAAATATATGCTTAATGCATAGTATTCATTGCTCAGGTAAAGCAATTCTATGTTACATAGGTTTGAAATCATGGTTAATCCATATATGTGCCAGGACTGTGCCAGAATGAATTGTGATCTTTCTGACTAACACAGTCACGCAGGTGTGATTTAAATGTGATTTACTTTAGTTGTTGGCCATTTGTTTCCTAATGGAAAAATCTCCTTTCAAAATTACAATTGCAATTAAACTGAAATAAAAAAAAAAAAGGATTCAGAAAAGAAGAATTCAGCCCTCTAGATTCAATGCTGGAGTTTATTATGGGATAATAAGATTATTGGGGATGCCACTTGAAAATGAAAGATGCATAAAAGAGTGTAGAATAGAGTAAATAAAGCCTAAATTGAGACACAGTCAGAATTTACATCCGGAGTGGGAGGCTAATTTGTCAGAGGTTTAGGGGCCTACTCTTTCCAGACTGTGTGTTTTTAGTGGCGCTTCAGTGACTGCATTCTGTGTCTGTTTCCTATTTAAGTTTAGTTTAAAATACTCTGTGGTGAGGTGGCCATTAGCGTCTTTAAGGCTTCTTCGAGCTCTCTGTAGTTAACGCTGCCATCCATTTATCAGAGAGAGCTGCCAAGCTGGTGTGTGTGTGTGTGTGTGTGTGTGTGTGTGTGTGTGTGTGTGTGTGTGTGTGTGTGTGTGTGTGTGTTGAGAAAAAGAACGATGGTTCAGTTGTGGGTAGCAGTGTATGGGAAATCAATATAAAGATGTGTGTGTGTGTGTGTGAGACGCAGTCCTGGTTTCCATTATAGTTCAGACCTTGTGCTTCACATCGATCGGAGAAGATGAGGAAGCGAAAAATAAAATGAAGCAGACACACATTCTCACATACACACACATATACCTTGTGCTCTCAAAGCAAGCCTGGCATACAGTCCATAAATGAGAAAGCGGAGAAGCGAAAAACAAAAACTGAAAGTTCAAAAAAGTCCCCGCCACCAACAGGAAAATATGATTGAGAGCCAGCTGTTGTTTGGAAGTGGTGGGGTCTGTCTGAGGCATTTGGGGGTGGGGTTTACCTGGTTGGCGCACTGTGAGCCAGAAAGAGATTTCAGACTTGCCTAAAAAGTTGGAGCCTGTGCACCAGTATTGTCCTGCATCCTCCTCTGTCACATTCGACAGAGTGAGGTCAACAAGACATTCCTTACTCGTACTTTTCAGACTCTGCAGAAACACACATGTATGCATACTTAATAAGTGACAGTGAACTCATGAAGATGTGGGAACACAAGAGGTGGCCAATAAAACACAACATCACATTCAGGGTATTTGAAATGTATCAGTATGACACTGTTTCATTGATGGTTTCACATACTGGGCATCACTACATTCCAACTGAGCCAATCAGACACTCTTGAGCAGCCCTATTCTCTAAAAAAATCATTTAAAATAAGCACACAATTGGCAGTTTTATTATAGTAGTATTGGTGAAACTCAGCCAACTTGGTCAAATTAGAGAAAGCACTGTCTGGATAATGTTAATTTATACTATGACTTCAATGTGATTTGTAATGCAATACAGACCAAAGCAAACTTTCCACATATATTTTAGTTCCCAAAGCACAAGGTAAATGTACAACATGGTCTTTGAAGCCTAACTGCTTACCTTACATGAGTTTTTTGAAGGCATAGAATACTCATTTTATTCATCCGTTTTATTTATTTGACATCTCGTTTATTTCAAATGTATTTTGTGTTTTTTATATTTTATTATCTTAATTTGTTTCACATTGTAACTTGTGCCTACAGGGGGATCTGTCTGTCTATCTGTGCAGTTATAACATCAGCAATCTCCCTCGGCATAAATCGTTTTCCTGATTCAGATTTTCTCTGAGGAAAGGAGCATAACTGTACCATTACATAAGTTAATGTCAGAAACTGAAAAACAAAATAAAAAGCTAGGAGGTCAAGACATCTACGTTCCCATAAACTTTGGGCTGTTTTGATGACTTACGCAGTGTTAGGCTAGATGTTAATATGTTTCTTTGTAAACTGTTTGCAGTGAAATTGTATCACAATATTTCATAGAACTATACTGCCTACCCTCATGCCTCACATTTGAGTTGCAATGTCCTCAGTTTATCCACACACAGACACACGACATACTTCAGTACCAATTTACAGTCACGCAGAAGGGAAGCAGACATCAATGGACAAAATGGACAAAAGAAATTGAGCCAGTCACTGCCATCTGAGCTGATGTTGGTGATGATTTCCACATTGACATCAGCATCAAACCAAGCCTTTAGTCTCTCACACACATTTCTAAGCGCTAATGAGTTTAAACCCAGTTCCACTTTCCCACTCAATCTTCCAGACACATCTCCCTCTTTTATTTCACTTCAATTACACATGTGCTTTGTTCTCTCTCTCTCTCTCTCTCTCTCTCTCTCTCTCTCTCTCTCTCTCTCTCCCGCTCTCTCTCCAGTGCCACACATGATCTGTCACTGTATGCTGTGAGACAGAGGAGGGGAAAGGTTTGGAGTCTGCGCAGATGAGTGCAGTGGGGAAGGGTGCATAGCTCCCACTGAAATACTGTTTCAATTATATGGAGTCGAAAATAGAGTGGCGGTCTGGCCAGCCGACTCTCTCTCCCCTCCTCTGCCTGCTGACTCGGCCCTTCCCTCTCTTCCCCCGCTCATTTTTTCCATGGCATTTTCGGGCGCCTTGTCCCCTCACTCGCTCTCTCCTCCTCCTCTCTCTGCGGAGAGAGAGCGGCTGTCTCCCCGTGTGACGCCAAAGCGGCGGTTAGCTTAGCCCAAACCAGATGTGTGTGCGTGCCTCCACTCAGAGGAGGGAGAGAGAGAGAGAGAGAGAGAGAGAGAGAGAGAGAGAGAGAGGGAGAGAGAGAGAGAGACAGAGAGTACCCCTCCCAACCCATCTGCCCTGTGGCAGGCTGCAAAGACACTGCTAAAGAAGTGTGGCCTGTGGGTATGATGTTGGACTCTTCAGGGAAACTTTGGCTCCTTCTAAATTGTATCACTGATTCAATGGCACTTTATCTCACTGCACACAGATCAAAGGTTCAGTTCCTCATGCAGAAAGAAATGCTATACCTAGAGTCCTTGGAGTCTGAACTCCTGAAGCAATATTAAAATATAAACTTATTATAAAGCATGGTTCAGAAAAAGATTTTACACCTTTTAAATACATATGTTGTCCATCCCACAATGAGTTGGTGAATTGAATCAAGTGTGTCTAAGGAGGGAATCCTAAAATTTGTTGGACTAAGACCTGAACTGTAAGCCTTTTATATTCTACCTTTAATTCAGTTTTCTGGTTTTGACAACATTTTGTCTCCAAGAAGCTTGAAAGAAGCAAACTCCAGACACAAACCATACACTGGATTATTGATTCAATTTGAGATAAGGTGAAAAATGTTTTCATGGCTGAACCACTGCTTTTAGTAAGACATTGCTCTAAAAGATTCAGCCCATCAGGAGAGCTGGAAGAGTGTGTGCTCAGCAGGGTCGATGAATGGCTTACCTTGAGAACAGTGACGTAAGGGGTACCGTTGGGGCCATAGCGGCTGCCATTGACCTCAATGTGCTTGAGCCACTGGATATGAGGCTGGGCGTCACTGTACACTTTACAGTAAAACTCCACATCACTACCCACCACTACTGTCTGATTGGCTGGAAGCCCTGCTTGCAGGATGGGCCGGTGAGGAGAGCGCTCTGATTGGATAAGAGAAGAAAAGATGCACGAAGAAAAGATTTCACATGAAGAATGTGAAAAACATGCCCAGATGGAACTGGCAAAAGGGTGGTATTTTTCAGCTGGAAGAGTGAATGTGTGTGTGTTTACCTAACACGTCAAGCTGGTAAGTATGTGTGATGGTCCCATATTTGTTCTGCACTACGCAAGTGTAGTTTCCTCTGTCTGATGGGACAGCACTCTCCATCACCAAACTCCACTGCAGGTGCCTTAGCTAGAAGTAGAGAAGAGGGAGAGAGAGAAAGAGTGAGAGAGGGAGAGAGATAAGAAAAATTTAAATACCTCACTCACAACATATATATAATACATATAAATATACATATACTATATATAACAAAACACAACTAACAAATAATAGTTATTGCATATTTTACAGTAGTTGAAACCAATTGCAATATTTTCTATTGTCTTCAATTTGCATTTTCACCAACCACTTGTCCAGTGGTTTTGTTACTGTGTTGGGATATCAACTGGGATATTCATAATTAAGCAAAGCACCAGGTATTTCTCAAAAGCTCTAGACTGTCTAATTGGCTTAGTCAGCAGTCCTGCCAAAAAAAAAAAATTAGCAAACACTGTATCAAACATATTTTAAAATGGCCTATTGATTTGTCAAAAAGTTTCCATGTATATTAGAGCAATAAACTGTGGCAGTATTAACCTCAGCACAGATTTTTCAATACCTGTTAACCTGAACACGGCTCTGCCAGTCTGTTAAGCGTTTTATAG
>CM029367.1:15279535-15282035 GCA_017165825.1 Hepsetus odoe
TTAACATGAATTCAACTGTTTGTAACAACTCCCTGCAGACAATGTTTGTTAATTTTCTTAATAAAAGACAATGCTCTTCACTTTCAATGCTCAATTACATTCATGTGCTGAGTTTCATATTGAGGGAAAAGAGTAAAACATAGGACATGGACATAGCATGTCTAAATTTTAAGTGAACAGAGATTAAGCAATAACCTGGTGAAAGAGCCATTTTCATATATATCTATAAATGATGTGCACCAGTTTACAGTTATTTCTAATAATATGAATGCACTGCCCCTGTCTTGTCACTTGTTTGAAAAGTTAGAAAAATATTACAATCCTTAATTCATTTACTTTTTTCATCTCATCAGAGTACGAATATGCACAAGTGCCCACTTGTAAAAACATAAATAACAGCAGGACAACTCGGGACACTGAGACAACCCTCTTTTCAGAAAGACAGCAACAGGTGCATGCTCCCCAAAGAGAGAGAGAGAGAGAGAGAGAGAGAGAAGAGAGAGAGAGAGAGAGAGAGCGTGAGAGAAAGAGAGAGAGAGACGGAGAGAGACAGAGAGCGGAGAGAAGAGCATGAGAAGAGAAGACAGAGACAGAGGTGTGAGAGAGCGAGACCGAGAAGGCGTGAGAGAAATTGAGAGAGAGGCGTGAGAGAGAGTGAGGAGAGACAGAGAGAGGTGAGAGGCGTGAGAGAAGTGAGAGGCGAGAGAGAGAGAGAGAGAGAGGGAGAGAGAGAGAAAGAGGACGGTAAACTTGGTGATGTACCTTAATACCATGCATCCTCTGTTCTGCCAACCACTTGCCGTTCTTCAGCCAGTGGATGGTGGGGGTTGGGTTGCCTGCAGCAGCGCAGCGGAACTTCACTGTGTTGGCTGCAGGAACAGCCAACAGCTTCTTCTCCATGCGCTCAGGACGCGTCCAGTATGGTGCTTCTGATTGGAGCCAGAAACATTTATTAAGATATTTATTTGAAGACTAGACTTATTATTCAGTCATTAATATTAAGACTTATTACACAGCACCAGGAAACAAATATGTATGTAAGAACCATTTTCCAAACACCTTGTTTAAAGACATGCTTAGTTGAATTTCTAAGTGAAAATACTGCAAGAATGTTTATATCCATAAAGTTTAAGAGATCAGAATGATCTGGGAAATCACAACAGGGAAAGAATCTTACAGCTCTGTGCTTTATATCAACCGTACAATCCACAGTTCAATCTACAGTGTGCTTGGCCGTGTGAGTGTGTTGAGGTCTACTTCCGCGTTCTACAGTGAGGGTAATGGGTGTTTGCTTTGTGTGTGTGTGTGCGAGCATGTATGTGGTGGATCTTTTGTGTGTTCTCGACTCTCTGTAGGTGAATGTTTATGGAAGAATTTCCTCTTGCACTCTGGCAATCAGACGGCTGCCTAATTCTAGACTGAATAAAGATTTGTTTTGGAAAGGAAAACACACACACACACACTTACACACACACACACACACACACACACACACACACACACTCAGTTAGAGTGTGATTCTCTGCTTGAGAGGCAAGATTCTGAAAGACCCTACTCACGCTCTTTCTGAACCATAAAGATCAGCATCTACACCGATGCGCCTGATACATCGGGACCCATAAAGACGTACACACCTTTCACCAGTGCGTTCAGCCCCCCACAGTCTATAATTTTCCTCTATATGGTTTTGTTGGGTTGGAAGAAAAATATGGACTACCTGTGGGGCCCTGCGGAAAGGTATAAAAAAGCCCTGCTTTAAAACAACATCAATGCTACATTTCAAGTCCTCCACAGTGCTTGTGCTGCTTTTAAATCAAAGGGTGTATCATTGAGGCCTTGAGGGTAAAAAGGAGGCAATGGCATTTCTGTAGTAAAAACACGAGATCTGTTACAAGCAGTGCAGCACTAGAAACTTTACAGTAGAAGAAACCACTCTCACATGAAAATCTCACATGAAAATCATATAATATTGACTGACTAGTGCGATAAATGTAGTAAAGTATAAGCGATTACTTCAAGCTTACCTACTAACAAGCTATCTAACTAAATGATAATCTATAACTTTCTTGTAAAGTGAAAAATTCTGAGCCTCATCCTCTTGGCCATTTCATTTATAACTCTAGCAAATATTTGGCAGCATAATTCATTTTATTAAATGTGCTCAATTTTGCAATTCAGAAATATCTCACACACACACACTCACACACATACATATATATATATATACACACATACATACACATATATATACACATACATAAACACACACATATATATATATATATATATATATATATATATATATATATATATACATACATACATACATATACACACACAATACATACACAGGACAGTCCATAATTTAATACTAAATTCTGATACTGATACCCATCCATAATGGTAAGTATTTGTTGCTCTAATCCTAGGCCTGCTTCACAGCCTTTGCAAACCACTACAGCTGTCCTTGTACTTGGCTCCCAACTCATATACTGAAATT
>CM029367.1:15294535-15377035 GCA_017165825.1 Hepsetus odoe
AGTGAGTTTGGATTGAACTGCACAGGACACACACACACACACACCCATAGGCGCTCAAATAGTGCTTGTGCTGCAACACAAGAAGTGGTGAGTGGTCTAGTGGTGAGATGCCCATATGGACCAAGAGTTTGCTGGTTTTGAATCACCTTCAGAAATAACTGCCATTGGGTTCCTAGCGAAACCCTTAACTGGAGTTGCTCTGGGGACTGTCCCTGTAATCAGGAACTGAAGTCGCTCTTGGATTAAGGGCAGTCATCAGGAAAGTGGGCTAAATGCTGTAAATGTAAATGTAAATGTGAGAGAGAGCGAGAGACAGAGAGTGATCCCTTCAGCTTGCAATCCAAAATTTGCCTACATGTTCACACCCTGACAGACAGTGAAGGGGATGGGGAGAAAGAAATAAAGAAAGAGCAAGTCAGGGAGAGAAAGAGAGAGAGAGAGAGAGAGAGAGAGAGAGAGAGAGAGAGAGAGAGAGAGAGAGAGAGAGAGAGAGAGAGAGAGGGAATATGAGGGGGCAGGGGGTCTCTCCTCTCTAAGTAGGAACACTCCTAATCCTCTTCTTCCCTTCCCTACAGCCTCTGACACACACAAGCAACTGGCAACAGCTGTTTTATAGCATCTACACACACACACACACACACACACACACACACACACACACACACACACACACACATGGCAGACCACTGCACTTTTACAAATATATGCAGGCTCAACCACCAGTCACAATAGGATCTGTTACTGTTTCATACCCGCCTCATTACACCTCTATAATGAATTATTAATCAACATTGATGGCGGCCATAACCAAGCCTGTGGCCAGACAGCAAGCATAATAGCACAACAGAGCAGCACAACAGTGCAGTACAGTGAGCAGCACCAGCAGTGCGGTACCAGTGGGAAGCAACGCAGCAGTGCAGCGTGCAGCAGTGCGGTACAGTGAGCATGCAGTACAGTAGAGCAGCACAGCAGTGCAGTACAGTAGAGCAGCACAGCAGTGCAGCACAGCAGTGCAGTACAGTAGAGCAGCACAGCAGTGCAGTACAGTAGAGCAGCACAGCAATGCAGTTCAGTAGAGCAGCACAGCAATGCAGTACAGTAGAGCAGCACAGCAGTGCAGTACAGTAGAGCAGCACAGCAATGCAGTACAGTAGAGCAGCACAGCAGTGCAGTGCAGTAGAGCAGCACAGCAGTGCAGCACAGCAATGCAGTACAGTAGAGCAGCACAGCAGTGCAGCACAGTAGAGCAGCACAGCAGTGCAGCACAGCAGTGCAGTAGAGAAGAGCAGCACAGCAGTGCAGTACAGTAGAGTCATACAGCAGGGCAGTACAGTAGATTTAAACTAGAGGGGCAGTGTTTAGGAGGTTACAGGTTCAAGTCCCAGATCAGTAGGTTGCCCTGCGCTCCTGCCCCACAGGTGAAGGTAATGCAGCTCACTGGTCCTGGTGTGTGTTCACTACTGGTGTGTTTGGATGGGTTAACTATTTACAGTGTAAGTTCCAGCACAAGGAATTTCATTCCAGGGGCAGTGCTGGCTTAGAGGTTAGGGAGTAGGCCCCATAATCACAAGGTCATGGGTTCAAGTTCCAGAACAGCAGGTACCATGCCCGTTGCTGCCCCCCGGGCACTGTGCATATGATATTCACAATGCCAAATAATCCCATTCACTTTCAGAGCAGTACAGAGGAAAAACACAGAAGAGGAGCAGAACAGAGGCGCACAGCAGCACAGCAGTGTTATAATTATCACAGGAACCTAAGGAACACATGTGTGACCACTGATCTCCTCCTATAACACTATCCCTCCTCTGCAGGACTACCAATATCGGTCGGTGTGTGTGTGTATGTGTTCTTTGGATACATTGGGGGATGGCAGGGCACAGGGTCGTTTCATGGGTGGCTAAGGAGGGGTATGTGTATGTGAGTTGGATTTCTTACAGCATATAACGGGCCATCTGTTCGTGACTGCCAGCAGCAATATCAGAGGGCTGAGGGAAATCAAGAACTCTAACACACACACATACACACACCATGGACAGCTCTTAACAAACACGACAAGCGTAGTATCTCATAAGGACACCTTATGTGGTTTACAGAGCAACATACAACAGAAATACACAACTTCAAGAAACATCCAGTCACAAAGCAAAACGTTGACACACGATTGTCTGGATGTGGGGTGGCCAGTTGACTCGGTCAGAGTATCTCCAAAACAGCAGGTCTTGGGTGGAGTTCAGTAGTGCCTACCAAAAGTGGTCCAAGCAAGGACAAGAGAACAAGTGAAGCTAACATCAACCTTTACCTCTCACAGGTCTATCACTCACTCAGTGTAAGTGTGTGTGTGTGTGTGTGTGTGTGTGTGTGTGTGTGTTTGTGTGTGTGTGAACAGGTGGCTGTAAATGATGTTCAGAGGGAGTCACTGTGTTCATCCATAATTCAATGGCTGATCCACAGTGAGATTTCAAAGAGCATTAATGAGGTGAACACACCCCAACTAACCATATACAACATTCATTACACACACACACACACACACACACACACACACACACACACACTTCAGAATTATTATGTTTGTGAGGACGTTCTATTGATTGGTGTAAGTGCTGTATCTGAATAACTGAGTAATAGTAGTACAACTCAACCCTTACTTTAAGCTTAGCAACCAAAGGACGATGTTTCTGCCCTTGATTTTTTTACAAAATAAAAACATCCATCCATCCATTTTCTGCCGCTTGTCCCAAACAGGGTCACGGGGGAGTGCCGGAGTCCAACCCAGCGCACACAGGGGGCGAGGACGGGGGACGCACCCTGGACAGGTCGCCAGCCCATCGCAGCAAAATAAAAACATTTAAAATAAAAACTAATTTCTGTTTAAGGTTAAACAGAACAGTCATTTGGTCCTCACAAAGAGATAAATACAAAGCCACACACAACCCATACAAGTTAACCGTACAAATATAGATGAACCAACCAGCAAAGCTTAACACTCCCTTCTCATTTAAATTTTTATTGGCTTTAATATAGTCAAAGGCTTTAAAGGCAGAGTGGCATTCATCCAGCAAAAGAATCTTCCCCAAACAAATTTCAGCACCTCCATCTTAATTAAATTCACAAGCGGGGATTTCACAAAGAGGCAAAGCCCCGGTTCTGCACTTGCCGAAAGAAAATCACACACTCTTAGCACCGAATGCTAGAACCAACAGCCCGTCTCCTGATAACACAGTGATGGCTGCAATTAGCAACTGCAGCATCTTAGATATGCTGTGTTAAAGATCCAGTGAGCCAATGTTTTTCAGGATAAAGAGAAATGCATTCCACACCCCAACTGTAGCCATGGCAAGAACTCATTCCAACACACATACACACACACACACACACACACACACATACACATACATCCACACACACCCCTATCTGTCATGAAATCCACTCTGCAGCAGCCAATCCATCAGGCTGTGTATTGTGTAATAACTCACCATCTCAGACTGTGCTTACACAATAATGGCTACAGAATGAAAGTGTATAAACACACGCGTGCACACACACATACACACACTTTGGGACTTTTTAATTAGCTAGAATTCCTGCAACAACAAAAAAAAGCAGTGACCTTAAAGATGAAAGCATGAGTGTCATAATGCTTTACACTGGGTTACTAACACTGTCATTGATATACAGGGAGTTTAAATATGCAGCTGAAAAACTGCACACCTATAAAGTAAATAAACACCTCAGAAGCTTCTGTCCGCATCAAATAACGGCTCAGTAACATAATCACGATTTTGCTCAAAGGGTTTTTCCTTCCTTGGTATGAAGAACAGTTTCCTAAACAGTGATTCAGTGCTGGTAAAGGCATGAGTGATGACTTCACAGTAAGAGGATTACAAAGTAGCCCTGATAAAGAAACACTTTAGCTTTTAGCCCCAAATGATTTAGGAGCATAGCAGACTTAATGGAAAATTGACTGTAAAAATAAGACTCTAGATTACAACACAAATTTATATATATATAGGGAGAGAGAGAGAGAGAGAGAGAGAGAGAGAGAGAGAGAGAGAGAGAGAGAGAGAAAGGAGGCATTTGCATGTACTGACCTGTGGGCTGTGCTGAGGGCAGGTGGGCGCTGAGCACAGATGGAGGGATGATGGAGAAGAGGTAGAGGAGGAGGCAGAGCGCAATCATCCCGGCCTGGGGACGGGGCCCAGGGTCCTCACCACGACGACCACACTCACACATTCTCCACACACCCGCGCATGGTGCCAACACACTCTCACACACGCTGCTTACAGCCACACACACTCACTGACTCAAGCACACACACACGTGTGTGTCTGGACCTGCCTGCCACCTGAAACACAACAGCAGAAATGTCCCATTTAGCACTCATCAGACATGAGCATGGCTCAGTGAAACACAAAGCAAACACTTGCATAGTTGAAGAGCTGAAGAGCTGGACAAGGCCCTAAACATGCTGAAACGATAAGACGTGTTTGTTGTCATTCTTCATGGGACACGCCATTAGTGACGGTTAGCTCTCCAGGCTGGCTGATGTTGAAATGCTTTCTGTGAGGTGGCTCAGTGCACTGCACCCAGAGGAACAAGGTGATAACTGCACACCCTCAGGAAAAAGGGCATGTTTAGCTACATTTTTCTAATGCAGGTTTACTTAGCTGGATTTTTTGTAAACACTCCTTTTTGTTACTTCATTCTCTTTCTTCCTGACCCCTCTACACACACACACACACACACACACACACACACACACACACACAGTCTGCTCTGAACACATCTTTTGCTGAGCTAACACAAACACACTTATCTTTCTAAAGAAAACACATGCTCCTCTTGCACACTGCTGCCTCTGTAAGTGTGTGTGTGTGTGTGTGTGTGTGTGTGTGTGTGTGTGTGTGTGTGTGTGTGTGCGCGTGCATGCGCCTTGCCACATAGAGTGTACATTAGTCAAAATAAAAGGAATGTAAAGTGGTCTAAAATGTGCATACACACACACAGACACACACACACACACACACACACACACACACACACACACACACACACACACACACACACGACCACTCACTGTACCCCTTTTAGTTTAGAGTATAAGAAATTATACAAGTGATGTGTGCATGTGTGCGTGTCTGTGTCAAACTGTAACTCCTTTTATTTAAGAACAATCTTGGCTGACACACTCACACACACACACTCGTGCCCCAGCGCGGTGCTGTTTTTCTTTCTCTTGATGAGCAGAGACTAATTTCTTGGTCAGCACAGACTGAGAGGTCTAAATCTGAGGGAGTCTGCTCACACACACACACACACACACACACACACACACACACACACACACACACACACACACACACACACACACACACAACTAGCGTGTTGAGTAACGGTGTGTTTTCTCTGGCTGGGCCGAGTGCTGTGGAGTGATAGTGTATCAGGTTGGGTCTGTTTGTATGAGAGAAGGGTGTATTTGTGGAGTCTATCTCCAGTGTGTATTTCTGAAGTTTGTGTGTGGGTGTGTGTGTGTATGTGTGTGCGTGTGTGTACGTGTGTGTGTGTGTATGATTGTGTATGTGTCTGGCTCCTGGAGTATCACTGATCAGTGGAGCTCTAGCTGACGTAGTGCTCTCTCCAGACCCAACCTCACAACCACTGAAAAGACAGAGGCTTATTTAAAGTGGTTGTGAGCTTTGATTTAATGGAAAACACATTAGTATAAAAAGCACATTTGTTCATCTAATTTTTTTCATATTTTCCAAAGTTCCCCTCAGATATGTATATACATATAGCCTTTGCCCAAATGTTCTAGCTTCTACTAAAAGTCACTTTTAGTGGAAACAAAATAAAAAAACTACATTTTATTACAATGAAACACACACACACACACACACACACACACACACACACACCTTTTTGCCATCTTTTTGTTGTTGGTTAATTATACGAATGAGGAATGAAGTGCTGGCCCATGCACAGTGCCTGTGGAGTTAAGAGCTTAATCAAAAAGTTTATCTGACTTGATTAAAGCACTTTACCATTTTTTAGGCTGAACTGACAAAACACTGCTACTACTTCAGCTGATCCAGAAATACAGTGCCCATATAAAGAGCTGCACTAGCGTGACGAGCCGTGAAAAGGGCACAAGCTCGGGCTAAATCTCCACGGCTGGATCCAGTCTCCAACACGGCCTCTCAAAGAGGGTCACTTACAGAGTCGGTAACATAGTGCCTGTGCTTTAGCATAGTTTAAAGTTAGCGCTGGAGTGTAAACACACAGCGAGTGTGGAGGGGTGAGATGGGCCATTATGACTGATTAACAGTTAACAGCGCAAATTGGCTGTGCATGAGGCCAGAGCAGCCCATATTCATCCATGGGATTTAGGAAAGAATGGGTTTGGGCTGCTGTGAAATACGGATCGAAGCGGTCGGGAACTGTAAGTGAACATGCTGGCCACCCCACTTTTCTTCCTGTTTGCTTCCTTTTCTTTCTCCATGCCTCTCCGATTTGCGAGGAGAATCAAAGGGAAATATGCATGAAAAACATCTCACACTGGGGTTAAGACTGAGGGGTTGCGCTGAGTGGATGGGCTGCTGGGCACAGAGAATTGTTTGCGGGTCTATGTGGCTGTGACTATTCTGTGGTCAAGACTGGGGCACTGCAAATATGTATACAAACTTAAACCGCTCCAGTCTGAGTACTAAACATCCAGCGATGGCAAAGACTTGCTTTTGAGAGAGAGAGTATAAATGAAAGATTTCTGCATGCTAGGCACATTTTACAGACAAAAAAAAACCATCTGTACATTGTAATAAGCTTGTGTTTAACATAAAGATGAGTGCAAGAGGGCAGGTGAATAGCTGGGACATCTGAGATGTCTCTATTCCTCTTTGACAGTAATCTTTCTCCTGTGGCTCTCTAGAGGCTGTGTATGTGCATGTGTGTGTGTGTATGTGTGTGTGTGTGTGTGTGCTGATCCAGCTGATCAGGCCCTGTGCTGTGATGTACGCTCAGTAATCCATTTTCACCAAGTTCCATTAAAAAAAATACCTTGCAGGCAAACTAACCACCTCTCCACGACAGACAATCAACACAAAAACCTCCTATTTGCTTCCAAAACACAATCATTCCTGTCAGCAGGTCACTGGAGGGTCTCTGTGGATCTCTGTGAAGACAGCTAATCGTTTCTACTAGAGGGAGCCTTCTGCTGAGCTGCTGTTATCCTTACAAAATGAAAACGCTGATTAAAAACAGGATGAGCATGAGAAAGGGGCTCCATTGGACCGCCACGGTTATACGGTTGAGAAAAGCTTCCAATCTTCTCTGAAGGCAGACGCCTTGGACCAGGTTGCTGCTCCAAATAAAAAGTCCTTTTAGGGCACAGAAGAAATTTTAAAGAGCCGGCTGGAGAAAGCAGCAGCACCTGAACTGAAACCCTAGACCGAGCCTGATGACAGGATTCTCAAGCAGAGACTCCTTTTTAACTGTGGCGCTCAGTTCAGCACCTGGCTAAACCTCTGGAAAAGGCTCTAGATGTTTTCAGAGAGTGAGAGTTATTCGATGAGAGCTGATGTATGCAGCACATCACTGTATCAGGCAGGAGGCTAGAGCGAGATCCTGCCGAAGGGCGTTCAGTAGGTAAGGGCTCGTGCTGGCTGCGCTAGTCTGTCTGGACCATGAGGGACCTGAAGAAGTGCTACTTGGGGGGGGGGGGGGATAATTACCCCCAGTAGCTCCCCGTTAACACCTGGGGAGACGTTAACTCACTCTGATACACACAATTGGTTTCAGATGTCCAGTGCCTGCATGCGGCGCAGAAATGGACACACACACAGCCAAAAATACACAGCCCTTCTCGAGTGACTTCTGAAGGAATATGTAATAGTGTAGTAGCCCTTATTTTTAAACACACAAACACACACACACACACACACACCTACACACACACACACACACACATTGTATCTCGGCTGATTTTCTAAACTTTCAGCTGAGCTCCAGCAAGGAACAAGATTGAAGGGTGGTTTAAAACTCCTGTGATCTCTCATCTTTATACAAAATCAGGAAAGTCAAACATCAGTACAAAATGAGGCAGTGTGTGTGTGTGTGTGTGTGTGTGTGTGTGTGTGTGTGTGTTTGCTGTCTAGCCGTCTAACCGTCGCTTGGCTTTGACTGAATGGGGCAGAGGAGCTGTGGCACACCGGGCTAAACTACACACACACTGTGGTGATGAAGTACACTGACTGCACACACACACACACACACACACACACACACACACCTTAAAGTCTGATCAGTGCGTATCCGCCTAAAACACACCTGTCTGACAAGGAAACACACTGAGCCCCTCAACAACAACAATAATAATAATAATAATAATAATGATGATGATGATGATGATGATGATGATAATAATAATAATGATGATAATCAATAGTGACAGGCTCCTCACCCTACGTGTCCCGGGCTGTCAGTAATCCTCTCCGCAGGTAACTCAAACACCCCTAAATCGCTCCTCAGAGGAGCTCAGATTAGTCCTCGGTCCAGCAGATCTGAGTTTACAGAAGTCCAACTCTTAGTGGCTTCTCCTCTCCAAGTCCAGCGGCTCCCAGTAAAAGTGCACAAGAGCCCCGAGTGTCGAGGCTGGACTCGGACTCGTCCGGAGCAGTGTGTGAGTGTGTGAGTGTGTGTGTGTGAGAGGAGAGAGCGAGAGTTCCGTCCTCCGCGCGCTCGCTGTGTGAACGCCTGCCACGGGCTGCCACTAACAGTTTAGAGGGAGGGAGAGAGAGAGAGAGAGAGAGAGAGAGAGAGAGAGAGAGATGAAAAAAGAAGGATCGGATTTCAGCTTCAGTCCCTCCGCCTGCCTGCTGCTGCTGCTGCTGCCCCTCCAGTTTAGGGCACACAGAGAAGTGGGTGGTGTTTAAGTCAAACCACGCCCACACTCCAACCTAACCATCCAATCAGCTTCTCTCCCTCCAGCGGCCGCTCGCTGGCCCTTCAGCTGCGCTCCGCGACCCCAAAGTCTCTCAGTAATCTCAGAAGCTGCGCGTGCCTTTGAAATGTAGCGCGCGCGCAGGTAGAAGTATATGAAAGAGCACGAATACAGCTTTAATCTGCGGGAGAAATCATACACTAGCCCAGAGCACCACATATCTGGGCCAGAGTGGGAGTGTGGCTGCAGAAGCGCACACTGGCTGATCCTCATCTGGGGCAGCACGACATGGCAAAATTCTAGAACTGCGATTTCACTGCCATCACTGCCATAACCCCAACTAAAACAGAGTAGTGAACCAATCACGGATCCAAAACAACTAATGAAACTGAAGGAAAGTATAAAACACGGGCCCCCAGCAACATCTGAGCAAATCAGTGTTTAAAGAGTTTAAAAAGTGACTTTTTGAGGGATTCCTTGAAAGAGACTATTTTTCATGATGCAAAAGCACTCTATCAATCACAACGAAAAGCATTTTCTGCTTTTTACACATACACCCTGTGCAGCAGGGGGCAGCCAGATCCAGTGCCTGAGGAGCAGTGATGGGGACAGTACCTTGCTCAAAGGTACCTCAAGGCAACCTAATGGTAAGGGATTCAAATCCACAAGCTTCCGATTATGGGTCCTAGTCCCAAACCACTAGGCCACAGCTGCCCTGGAATACCTCCATTCAGCAGAACATCCAGTAACTCTGACCAGGAGCTGTGATTGGTCACTTTGTCAAAAGCACTGTTGGTCAGAGGCTCACTGGCACATTACAGCTGTCTGAAATATCACATATTGCACAATAACACATATCATAAAGGTGAAAAGACGATAGATTGTGCAGCCGTACCCTGATCTGACAACGTTGCTGGAGGGCATTTTTTGGGTGGCACAAAACAGTAACACAACATTCCTCCATCCAGTAGGAACACTTCTGGTAGCTGACTGGTATAACTCCTCACATTTGACGGGTGTTGCACAGAAAATGATTTTTTCGAAGAGCTGGATAATTTAACCCCAAAGGCTGGACTGTTCAGCTGTAATGTCCATTCTAACTGACATTTATGAAAATTGCCTTGAATAAACTAGTGGAGAAATCCTGCACTGTGAAATATCACCACAACAGTCATGTGCTTTTGCTGGTACAGTTAAAGCACATTCCTTGTTGGTAATGTTGAGGTTACGTTTGTGTAATTTCTTGCGATCATGTAACCCACTATTGAAGAGGAAGGAGCATTTAAGTGGACTTATTTTTGGGAGAAGAATGAACCAGGTTATTGGAGAATACAGGGCAAGGCCAGCCAGAATTCTTGGAAAATTTGTTGATATCTGTTTATTATTACTTATTTTTCCTTTAAATATCACTGTCACATAAAGAACAGTTTCACATTGCATATACACTATTCATTGTAGAGCTTCAACAATATACCACCTGCCTGATAGTGTGCTATATTTGTGATGTTGTGTATCAGCAGTTGCTGATCTTTAGCAGGTTACTGGAAGATCAGGTGTGGATTTAAAGCATGGTTGTAACAAGAGTGACAAGAGTGTCTGCTAAATGATGTAAATGTAAATATGTAGGTCATCCCATCAAAACAGCTTTGATTCATCAAGTCATATGACCAAGTAATTGCTTGGTAGGACATGGGTTCACATCCAGTGTTAATCCCATGGTTGCCCCGAGGTACCATTCAGCAAAGTACTGTCCCCATCACAGTCGCCTGGGTGTTGGATGTAGCTGCCCGCTGCTGCATAGAGTGTGTATGTATTAAATGCACAGGAGTGCTGACAGCTTGTCACTTTCACTTACATTTGCAGCATTTTAGCAGATGCTCTTCTCCAGAGTAACTTCCAGGTCCTAATTACAGGGACAGTCCCCCTGGAGCAATTCAGCGATAATGGTCTTGCTCAGGGACACAGTGGTGGTAGTGCCAGAGGTGGGATTCGAACCTGGGATCTCTTGAACCATAGGTCCATAGGCAAGTACCCTACCAGTACAGCAGTTACTTAAACTTACAAGCCCAAACCAGATTTAGTCTGTTAAGCTTTTAAGCTAGTATGTATTGAAGGTGTAGTTATTCTGACCACACTATGTTCTGCTATCAAAGCATTTTGAAAGTGTCAGCTTTTGAAAGTGTCCCTGCAGAAGTACCACCTGATTTAAAAGTCAGCATTAAAAACCCAGTTCAACAATTGCTACATTGCATGTTTTTTGGCTTGAATATGTCAATCTGTATTTTTCAGATCCTAACACTTTCCCATTCATCAGAGCAGAGATCAGTGCTTATAGACAACAAAGTAACGACAGTGGCAAAGCTGAAGGGGCTGGAGATATGCTGCTGCCTCTGAATTTGCAGACGGAGCTTTAGACAGAGCGCCAACAGTCAGTAAGCAGATTAAAAAAAAAGTGTTTTGAAGCTCCAGTCGCATTGCCGACATGAAATCCAAAACCCTTTCATATTGCATTTCTTTGCTCTTGTGATTTCCACATGAAAATGCAGTGAAGCTGATGGAAGCACAAGCACCATAAAACAAGTATTGCTTCAACACATTGTTATACATTGTCTCTACCTGGATCATAAAGACGTCCCGCGTGCGTCTTGTGAAGGCTGATTAAGGCTGTGTAAGTGCTGATGAGTGCTGTAATTCTGTAGAATAAGCACCAAACAAAGACTCAATTACTGCTGCAGCTGTAAACATGTTTGCACTGGGAGCTTTATGAGACCATAAAGAAGAGAAATTTCTTCTTAATCACACATGCAACTAGAGAGTGTGTGGTAAGAGAGAGAGAGAGAGAGAGAGAGAAGGAGAGTGTGTGTGTTTCTGTAACTGTCCATCTGTATTTGCTCTAAGAGAAGGTCCGTTGGCTCCTAAGTGGTATAATCAGTGGGTAAATGCGAGGACTCAGAGAAACATCAGCACCTCCACGTGCACAAACACACATTCTTACACACTGTTCCACACTGACAGTAAAACAGTCCACATGACTTTTAAATGCCAGACAGACATACATCATTGAATTTCAGGTTAACAGAAGAATCTTTTTTTCAATTAACATTTTTAGCCAATCGCATAATACACTCTGACTATTCTGTCTTAAAAACTCGTGGCTTGTACCCATGTGGACATTTAATCCAGAAGTATAGTCCACATCATAGAATTACATTTTGCAAACGATACATTAAAAGGTCTTTGTACCTGCTTTTGCCTTTAATCCAATTTGTTTTGAGGAAGGACATTGAGGTTATTGAATTGACTGAATTGAAGATAATATACGGAAACCCCCCTTGTAGGGCTGTCATAAATACTTGATTAAACTAGATTCCTCTAATTAAAAATTCACGGATTAAAATGTGATATTCTTGATGAATCAGCTTTAGTGGTTGCTTTGCAGTTTGAATGATAGACAATGAATCCACTTGACATTATAAAGCCTTGTTCAGGAGTCTGACCGGTCTCGTCCAGAGGTGAGCGTCTTAGTAAGAGAGGGATCCCACACCAGCAGGATCTTGCAAATGCACACACACATTTAATGTAATTCAACAAAAAATATTTGCTATAAATATAAATATTTGCTATATAAATATTATATCCTTTCCTAAGTAGTAGCATTGCATTTGATTGACTTTTGCATTTGCATTATATAGTTATTTAAACTGGGCAGCATGGTGGCCCAGTGTGTAGCCCTGTCACTTCACAGTGAGAAGGTCCTGGGTTCGGTTCCCAGACGGGATGTTCAGAATTCTCTCTGTGTGGAGTTTGCTCCCATGTCTGCGTGGGTTTCCTTTGGGAGCTCTGGTTGCCTCCCACCATCCAAAGACCTGCACGTCAGGTGGGCTGGTGCTGCTAAATTCCCCCTAGGTGTGATTGTATGTGGTGTGAGTGTGTGTGGTGTGTGTGGTGTGTGTTTGTCTGTGTGTCTGCCCTGTGATGACAACCTGTCCAGGGTGTGTCCCTGCCTTTCCCCCTATGAGAGCAGGGATTGGCTCCAGCACCTCCCGTGACCCTACTCAGGACGAGCAGTTAAAAAAATGAGAGAGTGAGTTTTTTAAATCATTGAAAAATTATTAATCCAGACTCACCAAACCCTGCTTTTACAGTGAACGAGAATTAGTAATATCACAGCCAGCCAAACCACGACTGAGAGATAATGTATTCTTGCATTAATTGGCAGGCTTGACTCAGAGCTGTTAGCAGTGACCACTGACCTGTGCGTGGGTGTTTATGGCACTAATTTAGCAGTCCATCGCCAGTGGAACCACCCAGACATTTTTACTACAGCTGCGAGGAAAAAACCAGGCAAAGGTTCTCTACCAAAAGAGATTTGTTTTATGGAAGCATGCAATATGAGCACATAGAGTTGACTGGGTATGTATATAAATGAAACATATGGAAGAAAATTGTTCTTTGAAGGGTCTTTCACGGCATGGAGCTGGTATGTTTGTGGAGGAGTAGGAGGATGAGGATGAGGAGACACACAGAATGCAGATTCATATGTTTTGAAAGCTGATGGAAAAACTAACCTTAACCTCACTAAAAAGCCCCTGGGACCCCTCAGAGCCATTCAATTCTCTCTTGAACAGTTGCTTCCCGCCCCCCTTCCTTTACCAGTCTTCTAGGGAGAGCAATTCTGTTCTAAAACTGTGCTATGAATAATACATTATTCAGAAATCAATAGATAAATAAATAAGAAGCCTTTCAGTTAACTTTTTTTTTGCTGTTGATGTAACTCATTTAAGTAAAGTATACCTGCCACATATAAATCATGGGAATTCAAAATATCTTCTTGTTTTCTCTGAATGGGCCTGTAGTGGAAAAGGTGTCCACCTGTCATTTTAACCAAGAAATAAAATGGCTGTATAACATACACCTTTTTAATATCTAATCAGTTTGAGATGTTTACTTCTCTTTACTTCCTAAACATTTCTACTGCTTCTCATTTCCAAATAAATAGTGCAATTGGGTGTGCTAGCTAACCCACTTCATCTGTTCTGCCGCAAGCTGTTCCAAACTGTGGATCCAAATCTTTCGGTTTTTATACGTAGAGGAGGTTGGTGGCACCTTTTAGCACCCCCTCCACTTCTGAAACATCTTGAAGAACTATCAACTCATTTTTGACCACATCTGCCACACCTCAACAGTGAAGGCACAGTGGCCCAGTCTCATAACTTCACAGCGGGTCACAAAATTAAATACCCGAAAAACATCCTCTGCCCAATCTGAGCCTGGAGGATAACAATAAAGAGTTTTCCGAAATAAGCTAAAGTAGGAACAATACTTTATGAACCCATGTTTAAATACTAAATGTGTGTGTACATGTGTATGTGCGAGTTGGCTCTTATGCCAATTCAGCTCTTATCTGTGTGCATACTTTTACTGATAACCCCAGGAGCTGTTTGTTTTACTCTCTCTCTCTCTCTCTCTCTCTCTCTCTCTCTCTCTCTCTCTCTCTCTGTTTCTCTGTTTCTCTGTCTCTCTCTCTCTCTCTCTCTCTCTCTCTCTCTCTCTCTCTCTCTCTCTCTCTCTGTTTCCTCTGTTTCTCTCTCTCTCTCTCTGTCTCTCTCTCTGTTTCTCTGTTTCTCTGTGCCTCTCTCTCTCCTCTCTCTCTCTCTCTCTCTCCTCTCTCTCTGTTTCTCTGTCTCTCTCTCTCCCTCTCTCTCTCTCACTCTCTGTTTCTCTGTCAAATGCTCTCTCTCTCTCTCTCTCTCTCTCTCTCTCTCTCTCTCTCTCTCTCTCTCTCTCTCTCTCTCTCTCTCGTTCTCCTTGTTTAAAGAAACAGTTTAACATCTTGCAGTTAAACATTATTTTAAAAGCAGAGAAGTCAGATAACACCATCAGTGCAATTTATTTTTTGCCTATTATTTATTGCCTATATTTGCAGTTTAATCTCCAAATCTCTTAAACACAGCATGACCAAAACATTTAAAACACTCTAAAACCAGAGTGATGCTATTCCTCAATCAAAGAAGTTTAGAGCTTTCAAGGACATATTTCTTAATTCTGTGGGCCCAATATTTTCACGATTATAGAACATTTTCATTTATTTACTTATTTCTTTACTCTGATCAAGGAAAATGCAGGTTACCCGTATGGATAACTTTCATATTATTATAATAAAGGACCTTTGGGGAAAAAGCAAAAAACAATGTAGATGGTAAATGCTGCAGATTACACTAGTATTATACACAATATTAAATGACAGAGTTTATTGTGCTTATAAACCCATGAGTGGAGATTTCACGGTACTGATGTACTCTCCAGGGTCTTTTTCAAGGCCTGTTTCATATCTAGCAGGCTCTTTTATTATTTACATAGATGTACACATGTTTGTACATGAATATATGTGAATCTATAAAACCCCAGAGACAAAGATTCTAGCGTCACAAAAAGCTTTCCTATATTTCTCTTTTAATGATAATCTTATGCTTTCTTCATAAAGCCAGATACTTAAAAAAATTGGGAAAAACCTCTAAAATATACATTCTTATTCTAAAAACAATAAGTTATATGTTCATGTCAATTATCCCTTTCCTTAGAAAGTCAAAAGTATTTCCTTGTAGGCACAAGGAAACACAATTTCTCACACACAACTGCTCAGCAATTATTTCCCAGAGAACAAGGTTAAGCAGCAAGGTTGTATTATTTAGATTTAATGCTTGCGAGCAGTATGAAACGAAGATGTTCATAGACCTTGATATTAGCCCTTTCTCCTTGACAGCAGAAATGATGCAAGATTGCCAGGAAGTGAACCTCTCTCATAAGGCTGAGTGCTCATATCAGAACTCTATTTACATCCTTTCTCTCCTTTCCTCTCTTCCTTTCTCATTCTCACATTAATGAGAGCCATGATAGAGAGGGAAGTGGGGAGAAGAGAAAAACAGCAGGTCACCGCTGACAACACATTACCCATCATCCTCTCTGCACCACAGGGACCAGTGTCATCTCACTCTGAGAGCCCTTCAATTTCCTCTATATCTGTGTGTGTGTGTGTGTGTGTGTGTGTGTGTGTGTGTGTGTGTGTGTGTGTGTGTGTGTGTGTGTGTGTGTGTGTGTGTGTGTATGTGTATGCGTGTGTGTATGTGTGTGTGTGGGTTTCTAGGGAAAAGACATGGGTAGGGCCAGTCTGCCATGCCACCAAGGAAACAAACAATGCCAAATGAAAGAACCTTAAATACACAATAAAGGGAGGAGATTATAATCAATTCTGATTTTATGTGTAGCACAGCAACAAAATACATAAGGGTCACAGGAGAGACACACATGGAAGAGTCATTTTATCATTGGTTCACTTTTAAAGTCATTATTGTTTCATGTTTAAAGTTATACTTTAGCACTTTCACATAAAATAAAATGTACAAATGCAATTCACAATGTTTTTCTCCCTCCTAATATAAAACGTAGTTTATCTGACACACAGTGTTGGAAGTTCACTGCATAGCTCTGCTATGAAGCTAGAGTTTCTTACGAAACCAACTATGTGACTTCTGACACCATAATATACTGTCTCAATGGACCAAAATATCGAAAAAAAAACCTTTTAGCTATAGTACTGTGCAAAAGTTTTAGGCAGGTGTGGAAAACAAAGAATGCTTTCAGAAATGGAAGTGTAATTTATTTTCATCAATCAACAAAATGCAGTGAATGAACAAAAGAGAAATCTAAATCAAATCAATATTTGGTGTGACCACCCTTTGCCTTCAAAACAGCATCAGTTCTTCTAGGTACACTTGCACACAGTTGTTGAAGGAACTCGGCTGGTAGGTTGTTCCAAACATCTTGGAGAACTAACCACAGATCTTCTGAGAATGTAGGCTTCCTCACATCCTTCTGTCTCTTCATGTAATCCAGACGCACTGGATGATGTTGAGATCAGGGCTCTGTGTGGCCAGAAGAACTGATGCTGGTTTGAAGGCAAAAGGTAGTAACACCAAATATTGATTTGATTTAGATTTTTCTTTTGTTCGCTCACTTTGCATTTTGTAAATTGATAAAAATAAATAATCATTATTTATATTTCTGAAAGCATTCTTTTTTTACAGCATTTTTTCCACACCTGCCTAAAACTTTTGCACAGTACTGTATATATCATACTTTTGTACATGCATATAGATGATTATGTGCCTGACAGTGTCAGAAACTGTGTTAACCAGTTAATACCTGTATCTTAATGCAGTTTGGGGAATGTGTGATGATTTAATTAAGAGCTTTGATTAACTAGATACTAATCATTTTCAATTACTCACTAGTTTTACATTCTCTTAGTTGATGACATTTGAAAAATGGTGTAAAGTTGAATTTTCACCAGATTGTGACTTTAACAAGATTTAACAAGACTTCAGTAAGATTAACAGAGCTGGATTTAGGCTTAAATTAAGTGTAATAGACTGGGATTTAATTGAAGTCAGGCTGAGAATTGGGTCTGATCTGCTTCCATTTTCTGAGTTGCGAGCTGGGAGTGTATGGTGGCGGAGCTGCTGCTGATCCATATCCAAACACAGCAGCACTGGACTCTGATCCAGGAGGCATCCCTGGAATTCTTGCCCCCCTCTGCCCTCTCCACCCCAAAGCCCTGCTCCGTCTTCCCCTAATCTCCTGCTCAGACACCCAGAATTAACGCTACATTCTGTGCTGATAAGAGTTTAATGCAAACCTCTGAAGCATCAGGCTCCTATAAAGCTGATAGTCAACAGTCAGATTACACGCTGCATTTCTCCCAAGCGATTTTAGCTCAACGTCCGAGGCACGATTAGAGCCCGTTTATCAGGCAGGGAGTACCACTTTCAAATGCACACACATGTCAAGAGGCTTGATGGTTTCAGGGCATGGAGGTAATATCAAAACTGACGTTTGTAGTGTTTATTCCTCCCACTCTCTTGGAGTTTCTGATGAACAATGAGTCAATCCATGACATTGCCCAGAGAAGCTAGCTATAAAACTTTTCAGCTCACAAATTGGGTTTTTAGTGCCATATTTAAGCTCTTAATCTCTTTCAATAGCATCTCATGTGATGCACGCATGCACTCATACTAACCTCTCTGCCTCAAACACTAAGAGCATTGTGGTGATAAATAAAAAAGTGTGGACTAAAAAAAAACACTGGCCACAATTTGATTCTGTTACTATTTACACAGTCTCAGTCTGCTCCGTGAAGAGCTGCACTCATAAAAAGTATCGGGTTCTTGCCATCACGGAGCATTTGCTTCCTATCAGTGGGTACTGAACTTTTAATAATTTTTTGTAAATCCAGTATGATTGTATAATGGTTACTATTTTCAGAAGAACTTTGAATCGCAATGCCCTACAGTAACCTCTCCACCACAAAGTGATTATAAAAATGATTAAAGCCAAAACCTTTGCAATGTCTGAGGCATCGGGCCCATTCAAAATGATTCATGAAACAACCTCTCTCCACCTCAGATTTTAGTAAGACAAGTGTTAACTTTTGACTAATGCTGTGTGTGTTCATACATGTCTGTGTGTGTGTGTAGGTGTGTGTGAGAGAGAGGGAGAGGGAGCTTCTGATTTGCTAACACAGAGTAGCAAGACTTCATCAACAGTCTCATGGGCCAGAATGTTGTTTTAAGCAGTAACCTGGTTAGCTGAAGTTTATTGAGCAAGTGGCCTAAAGAGTTGTGAGTCAGTGGAGCAAACAAAGAAACACCCTCAGCTGTTCACACAGTGTGCACACACACTTACACACTCATTGCACACCCTTGCCCACACACACTCATACCCACACAGACGCTCAAACAGGTAACAAACACAGCAGTCCTTTTGGTATCCAAAGCCGAGCGTCACAGTTCTGTTTGCTAAGGGATTTTGGGAGTAAATCTGCTCCTACATTCCTATTGAGATTCAAACTGAGCTGTGTGAAAGAGCCGGATTACAGCTCTGGCTCTAAAGACACCACTGTACACTCACTGTGCAGCTTAGAAGCCCAACACAAACCACTGCAACGGAGTAAAGGGGAGGGGGTGATTTTGGCACTCTAAATGTCTTCACTCTGTGATGTAGTCTGTTTTTATCAAACCAGCGGTGTTATCTAATCACCCAGCAAGAAACCGAGACAGATATCTTACTTAAACAGACAGAGCATGGGAGTGTGTGCTGTGTGTATCCATGTGCAAGTGTGTGTGTGTGTATCCATGTGCAAGTGTGTGTTTGTGTTGGCACTCTGCCCCAGTGACAGAGTGCAGTAAGTTAAGGGTTTATTGAATAAAGGTGTGGGCTGAAGGCATTATTAAGATGAATGGCCATCAGCAGCAATGTGAAAAACCCCCTTTAGAGCTCCATTAAGGTAGAGGACATATGTTGAAGGAGTACTTTTAACCTAACCTCTATCGGCTGCATTTAGAGAACAGACACTGATGGACAATTTGTTGCATTTCCCCGTGATGCAATAAGAATAGAAATCATAATAACTTCAGGCACATTTTAAAAAATATTTAAAAAACACCATGCACTTGCTGAACAGTCTGTCAGTAAGTGTTTCCAAAACACACACATTTTATTAAAGACTTTTGTGAATTTTTTTTGGTGAAAACCTCCAATAAAAAGGCATGTTAAACTGTAAATCGAAATGATTAATTTCTTTAAAAATGGGAGTTCCTGTGGAACGGATTTGTAGGGATAAGTTACCAATCTAGCAACAAGAGTTGAGTTTTCAGGCTCCACCTGATACCACGTGGATACAAACAAGGTAAAGCCTAAAAAAGGGGGATTTTTTGGTAATATATTTCTTTTTTTTTTTATTATTTTCCATCCATCTATCCCTCTAGCCACAGGTAAAAGGTTTCCAAATTATTGTGCAGTTGATGGTATTGAACAAATTTGACAGATTAGATTGAAAAGCCCTGGAGTATCCCTTTAAAATGAAATGTGTCCCCTAACATTTTACAGCTGCACTGACAAAGGCAGTATGTGTCACTGGACATGAAGACTGTGCCCTTCTCTGTCTTTGCCTCTGACTCTGAAAAAGAGCCAATCTCATCTCAGCAAGGAAGCAAATCCAGGGAAGAGATGACATCATGCTTTTTAATATTTCATGGATCTCTAATGTTGTTTCAGCTCAGCCTGATACCCAGTTATGAAATATTTTTTACCATCCTATAATAAGCGCATCAATATCATTTGGTTTCGACACCCCCACCCCCAGCGGCATTTCCCACATCTGCCTGTGAATGTCCTCTGTGTGGATCTTAGCCGAGAGCATCACTCTGTGGGAGGGATAAGTGAATGTTCAGGTGTACATCTAATGAGGGACGTCTAGCAGACAGCACAATAGGTACATTGGATGTTTAAAAATAAAAGGATATTTGTTAAAGGTGCCCTTATAATTGGTTCTACGGGTAGCAAGATAAAATGAAGAAAAAGCTATATAAATAAATAAAACCCAGAGGTGCCCTGCATCATTTCATTTGATATGATAAATGGCCGGCTCTGCTCAGAGGACTTTAGGAGGAGGCTCCCATTGATCTGCTGTTTACCAGCCAGGCGGCCAGCTGCTGCCTGCTCACATCCCATCAGCCCAAAGATTTATACACACACTCGCTCTGCAGCTAAACCATCCAAAGGCACTCATCTAGATAGGACAACCATTTATGTATTTCAGAGAATTAGGTTTTAATTAAAACACATTGTGTGTTCACACTAGGTTGAAGTTAGATGAACACCCCACATTCAGAGAGATTTTTTTAAAATAAAAAAATAATAAAAGAAGACTTTTTGAGGGCTATACGGGAAACTGCAAGAAGAAATACAGTACCCTCCAAAAGTATTAGAACAGCATCGTTCATTAATTTGCTTTTGCTAGACACTCAGTTTGGGTTTGAGATCAAAAGAAGAACATGAGATGAAAGATCAGACGTTCATCTTATATTTCCTGGTATTTACATCTAAATATGTTAAATTACAGAATTTTGTAAATTACTTATTTTGGAAATTTACAACATTTACACTGCCAGTACAAAGAAAACAGCAGCAGCTAACATGATGACAAAAAATTGTGATATCGCTAAAAATAAAAAGCCAAAACTCAAAAGTCAGTGACACGAATAACCTCCACAGGGCAGAAATGGAGTTTTCACAATTTCCTTGCTTGAAGAAGAATTGAAGAACAGAAATATAGAGGCATATAAATATAAGCAAACCTCTCATCAGCAGTAAGAATCAGAAGACAAAACAAAAAAAACACTGATGAGCTACAAATATTCTTGGACTGAAGAGACAAAAAACAATCTTTGCTGCTCTGCTATAGTGGTGGAAAAGCCAACGTTTGTAGAAAGAAAGGATGTGCCCTTGATGCAAAACACAGAAGCTCATCTGTGAAGCACAATAGAGGTAGTGTCATGGATTGGGCTTGCATTGCACCTTCTAGAGTCTAGTAGATTCTAGAGAAACAATTTACAAGGAACTGCTTCCTAACTAAATGAGAGGGAGCAATCCAATGATCTTAAGCACACTGACAAGTTAAGAAAGGCCTTCACCAACAGACGGAAAAGGGACGTCTTGGACTGGCAGAAAATTCATCAGGTTCTAACCCAGCTGAACATGCATTTTACATCCGCTTTATATGGGTCATTTACTTCAGTTTACTACATTCTATGTAATTAAACATGTCCCCGTCTGTTGCCCTGTGTGAGCTGGGATGGACTCCAGCACCCCCCCCCCACGACTGATGACTAGATGTACAGTACTGTGCAAAAGTTTTAGACAGGTGTGAAAAAATGCCATAAACAAAGAATGCTTTCAGAAATGGAAGTGTTAATCATTTATTTTCATCAATCAACAAAATGCAGTGAATGAACAAAAGAGAAATCTAAATCAAATCAATATTTGGTGTGACCACCCTTTGCCTTCAAAACAGCATCAATTCTTCTAGGTACACTTGCACACAGTTTTTGAAGGAACTCGGCTGGTAGGTTGTTCCAAACATGACTGTGTTTTAACCTCCGTGTGACATTGATGATCATCAGCACCTGTTTGGTAAAACTGGTTGATCACACACCGACTATAATCCTACAGAATCCCTGACTTTGTGCAAGTGTACCCAGAAGAACTGATGCTGGTTTGAAGGCAAAAGGTAGTAACACCAAATATTGATTTGATTTAGATTTTTCGTTTGTTCGCTCACTTTGCATTTTGTACATTGATAAAAATAAACAATCATCATTTATATTTCTGAAAGCATTCTTTGTTTACAGCATTTTTTCACACCTGCCTAAAACTTTTGCACAGTACTGTAAATATCAGAAAGTAAAAGCTGAAAATCTGATCCGAACTCATTCACCATTTAATCTTAAACCCAGATGACTTTAGTACATAGATAAAAACAAAAAACAACACATGATTTGGCCTTGCTCTTTTGTTAGGGGACTATACATATCCATACTTCTTTACTAGTGTTAGTGCTGACAGCCTTATACACTAGTATTTCACCCAAAGAGTTAACCCACTGACGATGATGATGGCCAAA
This sequence comes from Hepsetus odoe, assembly GCA_017165825.1. Classification (NCBI taxonomy): domain Eukaryota; kingdom Metazoa; phylum Chordata; class Actinopteri; order Characiformes; family Hepsetidae; genus Hepsetus; species Hepsetus odoe. The sequence continues at coordinate 15,316,993 of CM029367.1, forward strand.
TTGTAATACTGCATAATTTGTATTAGTTCTGTCCACCTGCTTGTAGTGTTGCTACTAAATAGTCAAATAATTGTAGATGCTTTCGATCATTTTATCTTGTATTTTAGTCTGGCTCACATGATTCATTGCGGCAGTCAAACAGGAAAGTTACCCATAACAGTACACAATAAAACAAAGTCAACGTGCTATACAAATACTAATGTTCCAGTAAAGTGGTGCTTGTAACTGCCATTAATCTAGCAGGTGGCCTTTGGTCATCTGCATTAACAGTGTTGAACATTGAAAACTCTGTATTTACGACACAGTTATTGACTTTGTTGGCCGGAATACCAGTATAATGCTCACACAATAATGATTTTAAGCTCTAGCAGTACTGGTACATATCCAAAACATGTTAGATGCTAGATGTTTCAGCTGAATATGAATCGAAAAATAGATTAAAACTAACTTATCTTTGTCTGGTTAAAATTTTAGTCTGGCTCACATGATTCATTGCAGCAGTCAAAAAGGAAAGTTACCCATCAGATAATATCTTTTCATAATAATTCAAATAGCTTGTTGATGAATTATTTGACTGTTTCATTTAAAGTTCGATTTCAGCCACAAATTACTAAATTAAATACTTTTTTTCTTTTAGCACCACTGTCATTGGTTTTTTTTAGATTATGTAAAATATTCTTTGCTTAAAATGTATAAATTCTTTGATCAGGGAGTGAAAGAAAAGTTACATAGGGCATAAGAATTTTAATGCTGTAACACAAACACATATAAAACACAAAAAAATCAGTCGTACTGAGTGGTGTCTGAGTAGTAAAACTGTGTTCCCCTCCCATCATCAGAAGGTGAGTTTAATTCCAGTGTTGCCACAGCCACTCATAACTAGAAGAATGCTTGATGGGAGGATGCCTGCCTGGGAGTGTGTGATTGAAGACTCCCAGATAGTGGGAAAACTAGGGAGAGGGTAAAACAAAAATTCCATGATGTTTACCCAACTTAGATGCATAAAGTGCTGTTTCAGCTGATTGAGCTGAGATACAAGTTTTGGCTGAAGTGACTTTTTATTTATTGACCTAGAATGAATAGCAGTATTAAATTTTATCAGTACCATCGAGCACTTTTGACTAGACTGCTTCTGTAATTCTGAAAAAGATTAACAAAAAACTTTACCAGTAAACATTTCTGTAATGCATATTATCAACAGTGCGACTAAGAACATCATTGTGCCATGAAGATATTTACATATAGACAGAATTTCACTGCACCTGAGTATAATGACAACGAAGATCTTTCGGTTTCTGAAAGCATCTTCAGTGCATGAGTGTGCTTTCACATGGGGCACCAGCTCTCCTTGATAATCTGTTTCCATATTAAAATTATTCATCCATATCCATATGATCGAACATGTTACTGCTACATTGCAACAGTAAAGCTGCAGGGATAGGCTGACCACACCCACCGGACAGATGACAGTTAGATAAAGATTATATAAACCCATAACCTTTGATTTCAATTACGCCTCAGTTAGAATTAATCTGTGATTATTATGGATGTTTACACACTAGGATTCTTAATGCGGGCTAATATGCACACACAGACATGCACACACACACACACACACACACACACACACTCGTTCTCTTACTTTATGAAAGAGCAGATGAAAGACTATTTTCAGCCTTTTCCCGACTCTATATTTAGCTGCTGAATTTTTCAGTTGAAACCCCACTGATCAGACCAACATCAAAAAGACAGAGAGAGAGAGAGAGAGAGAGAGAGAGAGAGAGAGAGAGAGAGAGAGAGAGAGGGAGTCTGATAGTGAAGTAATCTGCTGCAGCAGTTAAGAGAAGGACTTGTGGTGATGGCAGAAGATAAAAAGGGTGAAAGGAACAGAGAGAGAGAGAGAGAGAGAAGGCCTCTACTGCTCTAATGATTGCAGGGGCACTCAGCACTTCGTTTTTCCTCCAACCCCTTATACCCTCATTCATGGTTGCCATATCAGTGTGCTGGAGAAGAATCATTATGATCAGATAAACTCTTCGCCACTGTGTATTTAACTGTATTTACTCACTGCTCTCTCACACTCAGTTGTGATGGAACTGATCAGAGAATGGAGGGCTTTGTCTAATACAGGCTGCTACATGAGGCCTTAGAGACACACACACACACACAGTTTTAATACCTAGTCAGGACATATAGCCATGCACATGTCTAGTTTTGTCACTGAGAAACTCTACAAACTTCTAATTACAATTTGTATTCCTACAGTTTTGGAGCTTTTCTATTGGACCATTCATCAAGAAAAGTTGCACTCAATGTTAAAGTTGGCCATTGTGCATAAATGATGTAGAAGATGGGGTTTTCTTTGGACAGATATGAGATCTATATAGGTTATAACTTACATGTAATAAGACTTTCCTTAACTTAAAGTAAAAAAAATATATATATTTATAACAAGTGCAGTTAGGTCTGATCTCGCAGGTTAGGCCTGTTTTTCTTCAGCTTGTCCAGAAAAGTTACCAGTAGAAAGCTGTTGTGCAAAGAAAAAACAGTACATACACAAACACATACCCACACCCACACTCACCCAGCAATGAAAACACAAACCCACTACACGTTACAGCTTATCACCATCTCGAACAGCCCAAAACTGTCTCCTTTATTCAAGGCTTGTTCAAACCTGTGTGTGTGTGTGTGTGTGTGTGTGTGTGTGTGTGTGAGTTTATATTGTGGTGACTTCATTTAAGTTCATCTGTTGATGGCGTTAACCGAGCCAAACAGGCGTTTCAGCCCCCTGCTAACCCCTAACCCCACTGCAGCACATGGGGGAGCTGGGACAAGCTTAGCTTCAAATAAACTCTGTCAGGCACAAACTGGTGGGTGGTTGACACACAGCATAAAAAAAAAACCAGAAAGCCCAGCTCCAAATCTCTCTCCCTCTCTGTCCAACAATAGCAGGACACTCATAGATCAGCCTCAGGAGCATAAGCTTCTATAAAGGATTAGAGCCTTTATTGGCAAAATACAAATTACACACATGTCCTGCTCTCTCTCTCTCTCTCTCTCTCTCTCTCTCTCTCTCTCCCTCTCTCTCTCTCTCTCTCTCTCTCTCTCTCTCTCTCTCTTTCTCTCTCTCGCACCAAACCACTGGTACCTATAAGGAATATCTTTGATTCTCTCCTTTCAATGGTGCCTCTCAAAGGTGGGAGATATTAGGCAGCAAATTAGCAGTCAGAACATCTTCAAAGAGCGGGTCTTGTGGGGCATTCCTAGTGCTAGTACTACTAGTTCCTAGTGCTAGTTGTTAATACTTACCCAAAATGGTCTGGTGAACTGATGACAGGTGGTGCACAAATGGAGCATAGGCTAGGAACCCTGTCTAATCTTAAAAAAAAAAAAAAAAACTGAGCAAAAAAAAAATGTGTACACATTGGCAATAACAAACTGACAGAACACAGTACATACTGAACTTAACATCCATACACGGAAATCACTGCTCAGATCCCACAGTGCTTACATTGGGGGTTGAGCACCAAAACTGGATCATGGAGTAGTGGAAGAAATTGCTCTGGTTGATCTGAAAAGCAAGATGCATAGGCAGTGTAATACTCTGGGCAACTGCTGGGAAACCTTGAGTCCTAGCATTCATGTGGACAGCACTTGTATCATGACCTACGCAAATGCTGTTGCAGACCATAAACCACCCCTTCATGACAAGTAATAGACATGTCCTATTTTAGCAGGAAAGTATCCACTTTCACACTGCAAAAAAATGTTCAGGAATGGTTTAAGGAACATGGCAAAGGTCAAGGTGTTGACTTGGTCTACAAATTCCCCAGATCCCAATCATATTGGGCAGCTTTGGAGTGTGCTGGACAAACTAGTCTAATCCATTGAGGCCTCATCTCAGAGCATACGGACCTTAAAAGATTACCATGTCTTTTTGCTGAATACCATGCTTCAACAAATCAGAGCTGTTTTGGTGGCATGAGGGGATCTGTACAATATAACAATATAAAAAAGGTGTTTTTATTGTTACGGATGATTGGTGTGTGTGTGTGTCTGCGTGAGAGAGAGCGAGAGAGAGAGAGAGAGAGAGAGGCGAGAGAGAGAGAGAGAGAAAGTAGAGAGAGAAAGAACACTAGCATGGGGCAAAGAGCATGTTGGCATTACCAAATGATGCAACTCAACTGTAATAAAAAAATTCAATCAACATCAAATATTAATGGACTATATCTTTCATCTTACAAAACTTTTCATAGGGTCAGTACAGAGAGTACTTCTTCTGATTATAAACTTTCAGAAGGCAGTTTAAATAGGAGGTCATACACAGAGTACTGCCACTTGCTTTGAAACATCAGAAGATCTGTCTTAGAAGACTGCAAGTTGTATTTTGCAGGACCCCTTGCAAGCAGTTTAGACTGGTTCTAGTCCTGCAGACACTGCTAGGAGTCAGTAAACACCATGTAGTATTCACACTTTACTCTAACAAGGAAATAAACAACTATTCTATGAACACTAAAAGCTCCCGTTAAAGCCTGAGTAGACGGATAAATCAAAGTGATGAATTGTCTCAGTGTCATTAAGCTCTTTTTAGGGATATTCAGACTAAGCTATTCAATAGTGGACATATTCATGAATGATAAGCTTAGCATCGCTGTTAAACTGGGTAAGATGGGAAAGCCACTGTGATTAGTTTTTTACCAATAAAATGTAAAAAGGGGTAGCATTTCAAATTCAGCTTTTTTTTTCAGATGTATTTTAACAGAAAACCATATCAACACTTTGCCTTTTTTAATTTTACAAGTAATTTTCAAGGAACTTCCTTAAAATTATAATATTTATAATATTGTACAAATTGTACAGGATGATTTTTCTCTAGGATGAACTTGGAGGTCAAGAAGAGGAGGAAAGTGGGGGCGGAGCTGAGAGAATCAAATGGTGGGAGCTGAAGAAGGACTGCAAGGTGGAATTCAGACAGGAGTTAACGCATGCACTAGGAGGTAGTGAAGAGTTACCAGACTGCTGTGCAACTACTGCATAAGTGGTAAGGTAGACAACTAGAAAAGTAATTGGTGTGACATCTGAACATAAGAAGGACGATAAGGAAACCTGGTGGTGGAACTAGGCGGTGGAATTTGGATATACAGATACACAGAGCTGTGAAAGAGGTGCAGCAAGTTAGGGTGATAAAGGATAGAAATAGAAATGTACTCACATGTGTGCAGAGCTGTTGAACAGATGGAAAGAATACTTTGAGGGGCTGATGAATGAAGAGAATGAGAAAGAGGGAAGATTGTATAATGTGAGAATACAGAATCAGGAAGTGCAGCAGATTAGCAAGATGGAAGTAAGGGCAGCAGTGAAGAGGATGAAGAATGGAAAGGCTGTTGGTCCAGATGACATACCTGTGGAATGGAGATGTTTTGGAGAGATGGTAGTAGAGTTTCTAACCAGATTGTTTAACACAATCTTGGAAAGTGAGAGGATGCCTGAGGAGTGGAAAAGAAGTGTTCTGGTACTGGTTTTCAAGAACAAGGGTGATGCACAGAGCTGTAGTAACTATAGTGGGATAAAGCCAGAGCATAAAGTTATGGGAAAGAGTAGTGGAAGCTAGGTTAAGAAAAGAGGCAATGATTAGTGAGCAGCAGTATGTTTTCATGCCAACAAAGAGCATTACAGATGCAATGTTTGCTCTGAGGGTATTGATGGAGAAATACAGAGAAGTTCCGAAGGAGTTGCATTGTGCCTTCCTGGACTTGGAGAATGCATGTGACAGGGTGTCTAGAGAGGACTTGTGGTTTTGTAAGAGGAATCAGGTGTGGCAGAGAAGTATGTGAGAGTAGTTCAGGATATGTATGAGGGCAGTGTGACAGTGGTGAGATCTACAGTAGGAGTGATGAATGAATTTAAAGTAGAGGCTGGATTATATCAAGGATCAGCACTGAGCCCATTCTTGTGTGCGGTGGTAATGGTTGACAGATGAAGTTAGACTGGACTCCCTGGATGAGGATGTTTGTGGATGTTATTGTGATATGTAATGAGAGTAGGGAGCAGCTAGAGGAAAACCTTGAGAGATGGAAATATGATCTGGAGAAGAAAGGAATGAAAGTGAGTAGGACAAAGAGAGAATACATGAGTGTGTACAAAAGGGAAGATGATAGAATGATTAGGAGGCAGCGAGTAGATGTAACAAATGTAAAGGAATTTAATTACTAGGGATCAACAGTACAGAGTAGTGGCGAGTGTGAAGGAGAAGTGAAGAAGAGAGTGTAGGAAGGTTGGACTGGGTGGGGATGAGTGGCAGACGTAATATGTGACAGAGAGGCACTAGCAAGAGTGAAAGGAAAGGTTTGCAGGATGGTAGTGAGACCAGCTATATTATCTGGGTAGGAAAAAGTGGCACTGATGAAAAGACTGACATCTGAGCTGGAGTTGGAGTTGGATGGACAGGGATAGAAATTAGTATATTAAAGGGACAGCTCAGGTAGATGCTTTGGAGACTTAGTTAGAGAATCAAGGTTTGGACGTGTACAGAGGACAAACAAGTAGTATATTGGGAGAAGAATGTTGAGGATGGAGCTGACTGAACAGAGCACATGCAAGTGTGGTGTGAATAAGGAAGATGCAGAGGGCCTTGAGAAATGGATACAGATGATCTGCTGTGGTGACCCCTAAATGGGAGCAGCTAAAACATGTCCAAATGTAATACACCTTCTATTTAGTGAATTTTAGTTACTTTAAGCACCCCATTGCAAATTTCTATTTATTTACTTTAACTTGAAATCCAGTGCTACAGATAAAATTATTGCAAACTTAGAAAGTGACATGTATTGCTCATTTGTGTTAGAAACATTTTAGAACTTACAAATTTACAAATGCCAAAAAATCAGCACTGTAGACTTTTATAAGCATTACTGAAGTAGCATTACTTTCTGTTTTGTCCTCTTGCTGTCACCTTTTCTCTCTCTGTCTTGCTCTCTGCCCCCTGGTCCCCTACCCAACACACACAAATGCTCAGTAAGGCTGTCTGAGTGCCTGTGTAAACCTTTCACCTCTGTGCCAGCCTGTGAGAAAGCTGCAGGTTGCCAGATTGTCTAGCACTGTGTTTTTCCTCTTAGTCTAAGGCAGTCACAGCTCTTTGAAGAATATGCCGGCTGATGAAGACCAGGTGCAAATATGTGTGTGTGTAATGCTGAAAGAGAGAACGAATGAGTGAGTGAGAGTGTGAGACAGAGACAGAGAGAGAAAGATGATGTGTGTGTGTGTGTGTGTGTGTGTGTGTGTGTGTGTGTGTGTGTGTGTGTGTGTGTTCCAGACAGTTGTTGTATTTTGCCTGAGAAAGGGAGAAAACTGAAAGCAGGCTTTAAAGAGAGCAGACAAGGAAAATAACAAATCAACCAAATATAAATAAACAGACACAACACTTAAGCACGCACAGACACACACATGATGTTTACTTGACTGTTTTTGTACATGATCTCCCCATTCATAGCATATATTAACACGCTTCTTGTTAACAGTATGTCCAAAGGTATTGGACCATCCATTTTCTGCCGCTTGTCCCAAACAGGGTCGCGGGGGAGTGCTGGTGTCCAATCCAGTGCACACAGGGCGAGGACGGGGGACGCACCCTGGACAGGTCGCCAGCCCATCGCAGGGAGGAGCGTGACGGGGACGGTACCTTGCCCAAGGGTACCTCAGGGCAACCTATTGGGAAGGGGTTCGAACCCCCGATCCTCCGATCATCCGATCATGAGGCCACCACTGCCCCAGGTACCACTTCTTCTAATTGGTAAATTACACAGGTTTTAAGTAACTTGTGTAATTTCCAATGAAAAGCAAAGATAATAAAAAGGGATGCACTGGAGCAATAACATGTGAACTTAAGGTCACTAGTCCCATTGAAAAGCACAGCAAAGAGGGGTAAAAGGACCCCCAGCACTGGCATGATGGGCCTTCATTCAACACCTTCAGGATGAGTAGGAGTAGCGTTTGTGTTCCCGAGCCAATCATCCATCATCAGTAACTGACCTCACTAATGCGTTTGTGGCTTAAAGCAATCAAATCCTCACAGCAAGGTTTTGTCATCTTGACTTTATAGAGCAGCAGATTCTGTTACCATAGCAATGGGGGACCAAACTCCTTTTGTACTTGATTTGGTGGTTTACCGACTTTTGCACATTTATGTGTGATTTTTAATCTGAAAACATGTCACTTTAATACATTTTTCTAATGTGGAAATGGTGCACACATTTGAATAAAAAAATCACTGCAGTACACATCAGCATACACATACACACTCACACGCATACACACACACTCATTATTCCAGTGCCATCATCATTTCACAGTTTGTTCTTTTCACGCATTTTGCTTTGAAAGCTAATTCATTGAATCCTTTCTCTGAATGTAAACTTTTTCATCTCTCTAATACTGAGTATACAGACAGAGTCTATGCTGCTTCTTTTGATCCTGCTTGTATTTATTCAGCCTTTCTAATGTTCATTTCTTTTTAAAGCTCTTCCATTACCTTCTAGCTATACTGACCAGACTTGGCAGCTTAAGCCCACACTTAACTGCACTATATCCAGTGTAAATAACCATAGTAAGCATTTCTTCGCATAGTTTCTTTTTTTAACCTCCAAATTTACACCAACCCCCTGTTTTTACTACTTCAGGAAGAACACTTTGATGAATATAATGCTTAGAGCTAAAAATGTCCTCAACTTCTTAACTTCTTACTCCTCCTACCAAACCTTCCCATTAAAATTAAATTATATCCATTTTCATCATTTGTTTCCATACTTTCCTCCCTGTTATGCATCGTATCATTTATAACCAATCACTCTCTCTCTCTCTCTCTCTCTCTCTCTCTCTCTCTCTCTCTCTCTCTTTCTCTCTCTCTCTCCCTCTTTCTCATATTCTCTTGGTGCATCTTGTTTGTTTAAGGCATTTCTGTCAGTGCTGTTGTGCTTAAATCCAACTTGCCAACCAAAGCAAAAGTTACTGAGATGGTTTCCAACTATTACTACCACAGAGCTAAAAACACAATCACTCTCGCACATGCACACGCACACATACACACGTACACACATGCCAGCACACAAGCGCACACTCACATCCGTTACTATGTCTGTGTATGGTCAGAGCGGTATGTGTGTGTGGTGAGGTTTCTGTAGCGTGTGTTCGGACAGCTGTATGAATCCTGTGTACCCCACGCTGTAACCAGAATGTTTTCAGAGAAGCACAGAAAGAGCATTTCATCTCTGTGTAAACAAAAGATTCTCTTTTAATAGAGCAACTCCTGAATTACTCATAACCAGCAAACCAAAGCAACAGGATCTGATTGTAAATAAATAAACACAGACGCACAGCGGTGCTCACCAATCCCAGAGCTTTCAGGATACAAAAAGTGTTCATCCATTTGATTTGTAAAATATAATGGAAAAAATAGTGATATAATCTGTTCAAAGTATGCTTTTTGGTCTGTAAAGAACAATGTTTATATCCTTTACATGTTTACAAGTGAATTAAGTTTATCCTTTTCTTCTCCTTTCAGCTGATCCTGTTTAAGGGTCGCCACAGCTGATCATCTGTCTCCATTTCTTCGGGTCCTCTGCATCTTCCTCTTTCAAACCGACCACCTGCACCTCATCACATGCATAAACCTCCTCTTTGGTCTTCCTCTTTTCCGGCAGCTCCATCTTCAACATCCTCCTCCCAGTATAATCCTCGTCTCTCCTCTGGACATGTCCAAACCATCCATCCATTATCTGCCGCTTGTCCCAAACGGGGTCGCGGGGGAGTGCTGGTGTCCAACCCAGCGCACACAGGGCGAGGACGGGGGACGCACCCTGGACAGGTCTCCAGCCCATCGCAGGGAGGAGCGGGACAGGGACGGCACCTTGCTTAAAGGTACCTCAGGGCAACCCATTGGGAAGGGGTTCGAACCCCCGATCCTCTGATCATGTGGCCGACGCCCTAACCACTAGGCCACCACTGCCCCGTGTCCAAACCAATTCAACCCTTAATTCAAATTTAACTTTCCTTTTGATCTGAAGTCAAATCCAAAAGGTTTACATTCTTTGGATCTAAAATATTATTCAGAAGGTTTATATTCTTTTGATATTCTTTTGATCTAAAGTCAAACTGAGGAGTTTCTACCCTTTTTTTTTTAATCAAAAGCCTGTTTCAAACATTCACATCCTTTTGATCAAAAGTCAGATTCAAATGTTTGATCTGTAAAGTCATGCTAAAAAGTTTACATCCTGTAAATTAACATGTAAACATGTTAACATAATATATAGTGCAAAAATATAAGCAAAAGGCTGACATTTTTTATCTTTAAAGTCAATTGTTCAAGTATGAGCTTCTTGACTTTAAAGATCAGCATAAAAAACAATACATCCTTATGAGCTGAAAAGCTAAATTCAAAAGTTTGTTAAAACTGTCAAACAGTTTGCATCCTTTTGACTTTTTAAACCTATTAAACCTTTAACCTATTAAAACTTAGTTGGACTTTTGTGAAGTCAAATTTACTGAAAAATCATTTTTCTATATTCTACCATATATAATAATTTCACACTATAAGAGTGTGCTTATCATGTGCTGCAGCAGGTATAGAAAGAAATACACGAGTATGAGAGCATGAATGTGTTGGAGTGTATTTGAGTATGTGAGGTGCAGACAGCCTATTAAATCCATGTGAAGGCTGATGTTTAATAAAGAGAGAGCGAGTTGTCTGTGTGTACACCCACAGTCTGGACTTGTTTTGACAGGAGGTTCACATCTCAGGAGATCTGTCTGAAAGTGTAACCCACAGCTCAGTGTGTCTGGGTGTGAGTGTGTGTGTGTGTATGAACGTGTAAAGTGCAGTGCATCACTCAAATTCAAGAGAAAAACAGCTTTGAACAGCAGTGCACGAAGCCCATGCTTTCTTATTACTGCAGAATAAAGCACAACACACACATGTAACTAAGAGCTGTGATACCCTCAGATCATTAGTCAGTCTTTCTAAGTGTGATCTGAAGAAGGCAGATATAGTTTCATTTATCAACTATTTTCAAAAGAGTCTCACTAGTGAGCTTCACATAACAGCCTGAAGCACTATACTGCTTTTGCAGAAATGCTTGTAGTGTGCCAATCACAACCTCACACAACAAATATGAAAACAATTTTGCTGAAGGATATTTCTACATAATGATTACTGTAAAAGGCCCATGAACAAGTCATTTTAAGTTCAGCTTACACTTTGCAGTCGTATAAAGATTCGAATTGGGAAAGCTCCTAAAACTCTCTGTAAGAGAAAGGTAATCTCATGCATATTTCCTTCATTTGAAAATGCTGTATATTTATGAGAACCTTTATAAAAAAGCATTTATTATAGTCTCCAGTTATATTTCTAGGCAAGCCAGCTGCAAGTGCTGAACACTTTTTTAGAAAGATGTTTTGCATTCCTCAACGTGCTCAGAGGAGAATGCTAAGCAGTCAAGCCTAGTCAAGCCGACGGGCAGACTGTTTACTGATTTAGGTGAATAATTTTTGTATTTTTTGTTTTTTAAAATTTGCCTTTGCAAATGTTTAGCTCTTAGAAGTCGCTGATTATTATTTACGGTGTTATATAGTGAAAGGAACTTTCATGCGAACCTCCTACAATGTCACAGTAAAACATCTCTGCGCAAAATCGGTGATGATCACTGTAAGTATCAACAGGAACTTTCTCCACACTCTTTCTCTGCCAATGAGCCTAGCACTGGTTTAGCAAAAAAGGAAACAATGTTTTGTCCTGGGGGTCCTAGAAGACTGTCAGAACTGCCTTATATTTTAAGTCAAAAAGCAAAGGTTGAAAGCTGTAGAAAATGATTTTTACGTGAAATGGTGTACGTGTCTACATAAGCATGTACTCTCCTGTACATATACAGGCATATAAAGGTGTGTTTCTCCCCTTAAACACTTCCTCACCCATAAACACACTCCGCAGAAGAAGAGTCCCATTGTTTCTCACAGTGCCTCTGGCTGTGGGGAAAAGTGGAACAAGAGCAGTTATCAATCAAACTAATCTCTCTCTCGCTCTCTCTCTCTCTCTCTCTCTCACCCTCTCTCTCTCTCTCTTTTTCTCCCCCCTGCCTATAGCAGGGTTAGTGCAGACATTCCGTAGCAGGTGTCTAAAACCAGCAGCGAGAAATAATTACCATCCCACTGAACTGCCTTTCCACACCTCCAACCCCTACATCTCTCATTCCTCCACTTCACCCCCTATTTAAATGCCACTCCCTCTTCTCTGACATCTGAAAGAGAGAAAGAGAGAAAGAGAGAGAGAGAGAGAGAGCGAGAGAGAGAGAAAGAGAGAGAGAGAGAGAGAGAGAGAGAGAGAGAGGAGAGAGTGTATAAGAGACAGGAGAGAGAGAGAGAGAGAGAGAGAGAGAGAGAGAGAGAGAGAGAGAGACCCTCTTAAACAAGTCATCTTTCTGGAGTGTGCTGAAGTGGCTGGTCTCTCAGGATTTACTTATCTGTGTGTGCGTGTGTGTATGAAGTGTTTCACTTAAGGGCTTGTGTGTGAATTTGTGCATGTAATTGTGACAGAGTCCTCGCAACTGGGGACACTGTACAGACATGTTGTATACATGCATTACTAACCCTAGTTGGTCCACTGTACAGAAAACAGAACTTGAAATAGTACACACTATGCACAGTAACATAGGCTTTAGTGCTACACACAGTGATATACACTATAGGCAGTATTATACTACTACACATATGTAGTATTATACAGTATATGTGGTAGTACACACTATATGCAACTGTATACACTATGCACAGCAATATTATCAATACGCTGTTATATACACTATATACATTCATTTACATAATATATAATGGTATTAACTATTTTATAACTACTAGTATTTTAGTTTACTATATCTGCAGTACTATACAGTATATGCAGTAGTATACACTATTTACTGCAGCGTACACCATTACAGTAGCTTACACCATTTGCTGCAGTGTACACTACACGCAGTAGTATACATTTGCAGCAGTTTACATTATATGCATTACTATAAACCAGAAGCAAATTTATGCACAGTTTTATACTCTTTCAGGCATTAGTATACACTATACGCAGTAGAATAGACCACTAGCATTGCTGTACACTCTATCCAGTTGTATGCACTATGCGCAGTGAACTACATATTATGCAGTGGAATACACTTTACAGAAACAAACACCAAATGTTGTTATTAGATTTTATGAAAGCTAAGCACTTTACACAGTAGTATACACCATACGATGCATACACTATAAGCAATAGGATGCATTATACACAGTAGTATATACTATATGAAGCAGTACACACTATATGCAGAAGTACACACTAGATTAGCCGTAATGTGCAGAATACAATACTGTATGTGTAATGTTAAACATTATGAACTAGTAAACATCTTCAGTATGAGTGATTATTTCAAAGTGAAACTTTTATATTGTATAATTTGTGTATAGTACTAATCATTTTTTGCTTCCGGTCAACACCACAACCACTGAACATGGACATTGGGTTATAATAAAACTGCCAGCACAGTTCATTTTTTTCCTCCACACAGTGTACTTGTGTATGTTCTGTAGGAAGGTGCTATAGGCAGAACCGTTACTAGGAACGGTGGGGTTGTGGGAGCACATGCTCGGCTAATGTCACTGTGGGAGTATTACATTGCCAGAACATTTACATACAGTAGCACATGTGTTTGCCAGTTATTCCTGAAACATCAGGTCCCTGCTGGGAGCATGCAGAGGGAGACAGACCAACACACACACACACACACACACACACACAGACAAAGAGAAGGAGACTAGAGATAAAAAGGGAGAACAGGTAGAGTAGAGAGAGTGTGTGCTTTTTTATTAGCCATGTTTACTGTACATACACTGCTGCTTTGATTTTTCTGTGTTTACCCTCAATAACTGTAGTCTTTTACAGTGAGATTAACCTGACACTCTTATTATCCAAATCACACAGACAAGAGAGGGAAGCGGCATTTAATGTTCGCCAAACGTGCAGCCTTTTAAGTGAAGAGAAAGTAGAGAAAGTAGAGCAAATTGTGCTGCAGAGAAATTATGCAAAAAAGAATTTTTGTTCTTCTGCATGTGCTACATTCAGACTTCAAATAATACTGGGCCTTGAGGTGTTTGCACACTGTCTTTGTATGTGTGTGCATGTGTGTGTGTGTGTGTGTGTGTGCGTGCATTTATTATTGCTGAGGGCCTGAGGTCACGGATGGGTTGCTTTCACTCCGGCTTGTAAATGTAATTAAATTGCTCTTTCCACCTCTTGTCTAATTAAAGTATTAATATTATTTCTTTGTCAATGTGGGCTTAAGGTTCTTAACTATCAACTACATCCACACACACACACATGCACACACACACACACAGACTGTGTGTGGCTTTGTTTGTGTCTGTAGGATGCTGCCGTGGGTGAAGCTTGCAGCCATGCGTTGAACTTATAACCTCTCTCACAACAAACTCTGAGAAATCAGGAGCCTGCACATCAGAGCATGGGGAATAAAGCAGAAAGTGGAGATTATATTCATACTTTACTCTCTCTCCAACCTCATGATGGCAAAGTAAAACAGGCACTACCACAGCAACTCAGCAAGCATTAGCTCCCTTTCTGTGACCTGTAATAGCAAGTAAGACCTCTCACAGTTGTCCTCTCACATGTCCTTATATGTGCATGTTTGAACACTGAGTCATCAAACTAAATGAAATCAAAACAGATATTATCTCTACCAACTGGTATTACCAGCTATAAACTGGTTGCAGATTACCCTGTTAGCCCAGCAGACGGCATTAATATCCTAAATGTAGGAAAGCAATGGGCCATACAGATTTAAGAATTTGAAAGAGAAACAAACAAATCTACTAAATATTACAGTATTCAAGGGTACACTGACAGGGTAAAAACATTCTTTTAACCCTGCCTTTCAAAGTGATTAAAAAAAATCTAAATCCCACTTTTCTCTTTATTTGAAATGGTCAAGTTTATAGGGTTCTCTGAAGTATTATAATTCTGCAGTGTACTTACTTTTCCGAGTGTTGGAGATGAAATAATAGAGATAACTTAACATATCGTCCGCTTTAAGATAATAACGGAATGATTTATGTATACAGTTTCCATCATTTCAAGCTATAATGCAGAGGTAATGCAGCATGAGTTGTACGTGCAGGCATTATTTTTGCATGTGCATTTTTAACAGTTTACATACGCAAGGATCTGTGTATGCCCGTTTACACAGTGCGCAGGCCTGCAGTAAACACAGACCCACTGGCACGGCTGGCCAATAAACACCTTTCCTTCAGTGATAAATTCTAGCTGCTATGCGGGGCACCTGTACCATACTCACTGTAGCAGAGAAAACTCCCCCTGCATACAGTAGAGCAGTATAAATCTCTCTCTCTCTCTCACACACACACACACATACACACACACACACACAAACATACACACACATCTTCAGATCAAGATTAATGCCATTAGTTTTGGTGTAATTACAAAGGAGCTGCTGTGTGTTCTGGTAATAACCAGCAGGTAATTGTATGATAGGATTAGCATGAGGGGAGCTTTTTGAATATAAGAATAACATGTTTTATTAGATGAAACAGACTAAACTGGGCTATAATTCACCAATGTGTTTAAGTTTTGACTTCAATAAAAGCCAGATATCCACCCACATTCCCTCCGGCATTTAGCATTAGTCCACATACTTGAGATAGTGCTGTCTAACTTTGGGTTATGCAGCTGATGTCTGTTTTAGCCTTTGGGATTAATAAGTGTAGCCAATAAGCTAAGACCTTTGGCATATTTTATGACAAAAAAATAAATGTAAGACTGGATTTCACATCATGCTGAGCTATGTATGGGTGTGTGTGATCTGTCACAAGTTGATTCTTTAAGAATTAAATTTCTCTTCTCTGGCTGTTCAGACACGGCTGACACTTGGTGAGGCCTCAGCAGATGAGATGGAGGAGCCTGTTCCAACAGTCAAAGTAAATACTTGAGTGATGACAAAAAATGAAACGCCAGCTCCTCAACTGCTGCTGCTGCAAAAAAAAAGTTAGATGGGTGAGATTAATAACACACTGCTATTTTTATCTCCTCTTTGACTGCTTGATTTGTTTTGATGTTTCACAATGGGACAGGCCTTTTATACTGCACTGTCTATACATGCGTACATGCACACATACATATATATATACAAGTGGGGGAAAACCAGAAGATAAAAATAGCCTGATAAATGACGACGTTTGTGTAATGCTGGCAGTGTTCTTTGATAAATACAAAATCTGACCCAGTTCCACAATAAATAGTGGCACTCGAACAGAGTGCTGTACACTTTAACAGTAGCAGCTTTGCATCAGCGGTGGGGTACTGGGTTATTAAAAGTGTCACGTAAAAGAGAACAAGGGAAAAAAAAGATGATGGGGGAATAAAAATAAGAGCAAACAAAATAGTTAAAGTAGAAAAACAAGGGAAAAGTAAGGAGAAAATGAGACTGAGCGAGACAGAGAGAGAGAGAGAAAGAGGGAGGGAGGGAGGAAAAGAGAGAGCATGTATTGGCTGACCCTGGCATTTTAACTGCCCACAGCCGTCAGATTGGCAGCGTTCACTCTATAATGATGGCAATTTATTTCAATTAAACTACTGTGTTATTATTGTAAAAATCGTTAGAGCGGCGTCTGGACGATTAACATGCTATGTGAAGAAGTATGCAGACGGAGGCAAATTAACCACCCCCCTTCCCCCACCCCCCTACGCATCCTGCTCCCAAAGAAGTAATGAGGGTGCCCACTGCCCACTGTTAATCACTTCAGCCTTCTTCATCTGTTTACATGGAATTCATTTCAATCTGAAAAATTGCAGCAGCACACAAACACAAGCCACTCCATGGTTGCATTCATAATTACAACCGCTGTCACAAATGGATCTGGAAACCACTACATTCCCTTGCATCAAACAGTTATGAAGCATACATTAATGTGTTTATAGTTCTGAGTTTGCTTCCTGCTGCAACTGAAAAAAAGTGCCAGCATTCCTGTCTGTTAGGCCTGTGTTCTCATGGGCTTGAATAATAATTTGATTCAGGGATACCAAAAGCAATATTTGCAACACCAGGACCAAGTGTGTCCTGCTCTAGTTTTTCCAGCCCTCCCATCCGTTTTTACTTTTTATTATGTCTGCTTGGCTCTGCAAGTATCTCCCGCTCTGACGCTGAGATGGAGAAGTGGTGAAGAGGAGTGAAAGAGAATGAAGAAGAGAAAAATGAAGTGAAAGAGAATGGCTAGATGGTTTATAACATGTAATTTTAAAGCTCCTTTGGCCAAAAACTGACTGTTGGAAGGTTCGTTTCATATAATCTCCCAAAAATGAGACTTTAATACAGAGAGCAGTGGACTTCCTCATGGAAAATACACAGGTGGTGAATAAGCAGGCACAAGCATGCAATCACTGTACGTATTAAATATAATGACATAAGCTGAGAGCACTGAAACTACAGCTCCAAAAGACACACACCAATGCTTTTTATTGTTTTATATATCTTTATAATATTTTATTGATTAGTTATATACAGTTATATGCTCTAATGAGAGTGCAATGTGACTAGACTGTATTCTTCTTACTGTACGATTTTAAAGGAATAAAGTTGCAATAATTAGGGAAAACATTAGCACTACTGTACTTAAGGCAATTAAGTATAAGACTTCAGTATAAGTTAAAAATAGCTGAATAATTCTGCTTTCAGGGAGTGCCTCAGCCTGGAGACACTGGAGATGTTTATGCTCAAGGCCATAAGCCCAGAACATAGCAACACTAAGCAAATAAAAAGAGAAAATAAACCTGTTTAAACTTGTGAGCACAGAAGAGTACAGCTTACATTGGTACAGGATGCAAATGAAAATCATTCAGATACTAATCTTACCCAGGGTAGTTTAGTACAAGCTTAAACCTTCAGGCAGAAGCTCCTGCAACAGGCCAGGCCAGATTTTCAGAAAGAAACACAAACTGACAATGGGACCATGATACACCTCTGAAGGTGTAGTGATATGTAGTAGTAGAGGGAGGGTTTCTGTCATGCTGGAATAGCTGAATTGCTAGGAGGAAATTCACACTTCACAATCTCTGTGCTTATCAAACAAAAGCCTTTTAAATTACTCTTGGCTTGGACATATGGCTCTACAAAAACCTTTCACCTGATGTGAGAGCTTTCAGTTATGTGGAGACTGCTTGAACTTTAAATTCTTAAAGATTAAGGACTGCAAGCTCATCCGATTTATTTGCAAAAAGAGTTATTTAGAACCACCTATTGAATCTAAAAGTGGTCTCTCCATTGCACTGAACCAAAGGATGTTTTCTGGCACCACAAAGTGAGTAGGAGAACCATTTTGAAATCTTCATTTATTATAGCATTTGAGTTATTCTATTTATTTCACCTTTAATAAAACTGCATTAGAATTAAGCTAGTGAGTCTGATAGCGGTGTGCCCATTTAAAAGTTTAAAAGGCAGTGCAAGGAGTTAAATTAGTGAAGTGTCAGCGACAAAAAGGCAAACTTAAGAAAGTTTTCATGTCCTTTCCTTGGATCTGTGGTTTATGATTCAGGATGTTCATGTGCCATGCCCACAAAGAAAAAAACAACAGCACATATTTACTTTATGGCACCATCATGAGTGGCACAAACTACAACAACAGAGAGAGAGAGAGAGAGAGAGAGAGAGAGAGAGAGAATGAAATATTAGTGTAAGAGGAAGAGCAGTAGGTGAAGATAAACAGTCCTTCATAGTTTATTCATATAATCATGAATAACTAAACACACATAACTATGTGCATGTTTGTATTTGAGTAGAGAAAGAGAGAGAATAAGAGAGAACAAGAGAGATACACAGCATGAGAGAAAACCAGAAAGCGAAGAAGAGAGAAAGAAAAAGAGACAGAGCGGAAGACAGACAGACACAGAGTGACAGAGAGAAAGAAAAATGTACCTATAAGTTACTCATATGTGTCAGTAGTGTAGATTTACAGAGTAAATATTTTTACTGCTCTCTCTCTCTCTCTCTCTCTCTCTCTCTCTCTCTCTCTCTCTCTCTCTCTCTCTCTCTCTCCTAGCTCTCTCTCGTCCTCTCTCTCTCTCTCTCATTCTCCTCTCTCTCTCTCTTTCTCTCTCTCTCTCTCGCTCCTCTCTCTCTCTCTCTGTCTCTCTCTCTCTCTCTCAGTCTCTCTCTCTCTCTCTCTCTCTCTTGCTCTCTCTCTCTCTCTCTCCTCTCTCTCTCTCTCTCTCTCTCTCTCTCTCCCAGTCTCTCTCTCTCTCTCTCTCTCTCTCTCTCTCTCTCTCTCTACAGTCTCTCTCTCTCTCTCTCTCTCTCCTCAGTCTCTCTCTCTCTCTCTCTCTCTCTCTACTCTCTCTCACAGTCTCTCTCTCTCTCTCTCTCTCTCTCTCTCAGTCTCTCTCTCTCTCTCTCTCTCTCTCTCTCTCTCTCTCTCCTAGGCTCTCCTCTCTCTCTCTCTCTCTCTCTCTCTCTCTCCCTCAGCTCTCTCTCTCTCTCACCTCTCTCTCTCGCTCTCTCTCTCTCTCTCTCTCTCTCTCTCTCTCTCTCTCTCTCTTGCTTCTCTCTCTGTCTCTCTCTCTCTCTGTCTCTCTCTCTCTCTCTCTCTCTCTCTCTCCCCTCTCCTCTCTCTCTCTCTCTCTCTCTCTCTCTCTCTCTTCTCTCTCTCTCTCTCTCTCTCTCCCCTCTCCCTCTCTCTCTCTCTCTCTCTCTCTCTCTCTCTCTCTCTTGCTCTCTGGGGGCAGGGTGCTGTGTTGGGATGGAAAAACCTGAATGTCTATAAAAGAGAGGTTTACTGAGCTCTAACAGCCTGTGTATTTATGACCATTTAAAAACACACATAACTAACACTTTAGACACTTAGGACCACTGCATTCTGGGAGCTTTTAGCAAATAAAACAAAATGGGAATAACACTCTCCATGAGGATGTGATGCACACCCATAACCACACATCCAGGCACAAACACCAGGACTGTTTGTTTGGAACCCTGTTTGGGTGCCCTGGGTGCTCATTGGAGAGTGTATGGGTTGGTGGGGTACGTTAACCATCACTATGTACCCATCAGCCTGGCTCCTTTTTACTAAGCACAGAGTAATGGGAGAATCCTCCTACAGTCTTGCTTTGATTTGGCCCTGTATGCTTCAGAGAAGGGCTGTGTGAGCTCATACTGCACTCCAGCCACTAACCTGGCGGGTGGGGAAGCCTGCACTCTGCAAGCTCATTTCAGGGTCAAACACGTGGAACAAATAAAATCCACATACACACTAAAGCTGACTGTCTGTGATTATGCTGCCCTTCAGAAACAGAGGTCTTGAAACGCTTCCATATCTTAATTGCATAATTTATGGATTATAAATACTTTTTAAATTACAAGTACTTCATTGCTCAAGCCAGTGTATTTCCTCATGCCGGTTCCAGTGAGGGTTAAGTCAGGAAGGACATCCAGTGTTAAACTTTTGCCAAACCTATTTGTGGACTGCACTACAGATTGAGCCCCGGGTTAACAGTGGCCGTTGCCAATACTGTTAGCCAACAGGGTGCAGGGCAAATTGGTCTGCTGTTAGCTGAATGAGAAGAAGATGGGGAAGTCATGTCCAGAGGCAGGAGGAGAGAAGGAAGTGTAGGAAAGTGGAAGTGAGGGTGAGAACTTGTTGGCAGCGTGACTAGTAAAGGGAGAGAGTTAACTGATAAGATGGAGAGAAGAAAGGTTGATATTTTGAGTGTGCAAGAGACTAGATGGAAGGGTAGTAAGGCCAGATGTACTGAAATTGTATCAGCTTGACCATGTAAATGGTGTAAATGGAAAGAGAAATGGGGTAGGCACTATTCTGAAGGAAGAGTATGAAAAAAGTGCTTTGGTATAAAAAGAGTGTTTGATATAGAGTTGACCATGAAGCTGGAACTTGAAGGTCAATGTTGTGAAAAGGAGAAAGGAAATGTCTGGAGTTAAATAAGATGATAGAGAGTGTATCCAGGGGTGATTGGAGCAGACTTTAATGAACAGGGAATGAAGGGAACAATTCCCTTCAGAAATGAAGGGAACAAAGGCAATGAGTGAAAGTGAAAGTGACTATTTTTGTTATTGTGAATCACAGCAAGGGCACACAGTTAGCAACGAAATTCAACAAAATTCAACCTCCGCTTTTCAGACATGCTCACACCATACAGCAGTGGGCAGCTATTAAAAGCTACCGGGGAGCGGTAATGGGGATGGTATACCTGTTCAGGGGTACCTCAGGGCAACCTACTGGTCTAGAATTCAAGCCCACAACTTTGCAATCCTGAGGCCAACTCCCTAATCACTAGGCCACCGCTGCTGAGGAAAATGGATGGGTATGGTGTCAAGGAGAAGAATGCAGAAGGTCAGATGATTGTGGATTTTGCAAAAAGAATGAAAATTTCTGTAGTGAAAGCTTACTTTAAGAGGAGCACAGGGTGACATAAGAGTGGAGGAAGATGAATACAGGTGGACTTTACCCTTTGCAGGAGGTTCAATCTGAAGGAGATTGGAGAAGCAGTGGCAAGGGAGAACACGGCAAAATAATATAGGATAGTGGTCTGTAGGATGTCTCTGGAGATCAGGAAGAAGCAGAAAGTGAGGGCAGAGTCAAGGATCAAATAGTAGAAGCTGAAAAAAGAACATTGTGAGTTGGCCTTCTGGGAATAGTTAAGGCAAGCGGGTGATGGTGGTCGTGTAAAGGTACCAGGTTACTGAACAACTACTGCAGAAGTGGAAAAGTGCCTGAAAAGTGAAAGTGACCATCTGTCATTGTGAGCTCTCAGCACATCACATATTGAACCACAGTCTGCATTTAACCGAAGGGGCATCTCACTGGTCCGAGATTCAAACTCACTGGGCCACCATTGCCTAGAAGGAGGATAAGGAAACCCAGGGTTGGAATGAGGAGCATTTTATGGGAAAAAGCACTGGCAGCTAGGTCAAGAAGAGTGATGATGAAGGTCAGCACTAGTAATGACGGATGTTCTTATTTATCTTTATAGCAATCTATAATATTAATGGTAGTTAAAGGGGAGTTTTCATCAAGAGGGAGTGGTTTCAAGCTGTTTTGCAACATATTGCCTTTAATGCCTTTTGATTGTTTGAAGTAATAGAAAAGATATTTTTTTAAGATGATTTTGTACAACATATTGGAGTGCGGTGATCATAAGAAATCTTTTTATACCATGAAAAGCCATTTATAATGCTTTTTAATATTTTAAACCATTTATAATGCTAGAACAGCACTGACAAAAGAAGGATTGTGATGATATAAGCTGATTGCAACGACACAGTACAATAAAGACACTGTCAGCCGGCCTTACAATGATTTTAGAGGTACTTATACTCAGTAATCACTCTGGTTTGGCCTACTGTATTGTTACTGTACTGGATTACTGACTAATGGATTAGAAAGGCTGGTTGGACTAATCCTTAAATGACATCCGAACCCGCTGCCAATAAAACTTGTGTAATATTGTATTATCAGTGATTAGTGTTGCATGACTTTTGCATATTGTTACAATCCTACTGCTCAGTCATTTGGGTTTTGAAAAATAAGACACAATGAGAGAAAAATTACCCGCCTTATTCTCCAGAGTCTTTTGAGCTTGAGCCTGAACAGCTGTAAATTCTATGATTCAAGAAGTATTCTGAACTATTACATGATTACAACTGAACTAGTATGTATGCAAGGGCAGTGGTGGCCTAGTGATTAGGGCGTTAGCTGCATGATTGGAGGATTGGGGTTCGAACCCCTTCCCAATAGGTTGCCCTGAGGTACCCTTGAGCAAGGTACTGTCCCTGTCACGTTCCTCCCTGCTATGGGCTGGCAACCTGTCCAGGCTGTGTCCCCGTCCTTTGCCCTGTGTGAGCTGGGATGGACTCCAGCACTCCCCCCTGACCCCACTTGGGACAAGTGGCAGAAAATGACTGACTGATAGTGTGTATGCAATAATCTTATGGGAGATCAGTTACTGGTCAAAATTTCTTATCCTGGAGATTTATTTTCCTGAGCTTCTGAGGACCTGAATTAGAAGAATAAAGTGTGGGCATTAGGAACCAGTGGCTCTGCAGGGGAAGTTGATGACACATTCAAGTAAATAGTTTTGGCCACATGTCAAATGGTGAGATAAATGAAAGACACTGAGAATGCATACATGCTTATTGTCTTTTTTCAGTAGAAACAACAAAACCTTTTTAAATTGTTGCTTAAAAACATGTTGTAAACCTGCAAACGTTAATAAAACTAAATTTGAAATGTATGAACCACAATGAAAAGCAACCCCTGCTTTTGACCACGCAGCAGGGGGCTGCTACATTCAGTGCCCAGAGAGAAGTGATGGGGACAGTACCTTGCTCAAGGGTACCTCAGGGCAGCCTACTGGTCTGGGATTCAAACCCATGACCTTCCGACCCTGTTGCCTAGTACCTTACCATTAGGCTACTGCTGGCCCCCACTTACCTGCATACTGCCGGCAGGTAAGATTTCCAATGAAGAAACCTTTCATATATTTATGGCAAACGTTGTTTATGATTTAAGTCAAAGCGATTCATGTTTTAACATTTAGAGTATGGAACAGCTGCTTCCAAAGGGAACTGATTCGCACAGACCAAGGAAACCAGAGGTTTGGCCCTTCTAGACTTGACTGCATTGAAAACAAAAGCAGGACTGGCAAAAGCTACACCGCCTCAGATTTTATTATATGCTCAGGTTTGGCTCCTTTTCCAGATAAACATGGCAAACACAAAATCCAGCACAGAATCCCAGCACAGAAGTCAAACTCATAAATACCATTTTTTCATGTAGTTTAACATTTTTTAACGGCAAATAGAACTATATCAGTTAATCACAGTCACTTTAAATATGGTGGCAATGTTTTTATAGACAGGCTAATGGTTTGGTGCTACATGGAAGTCTATGTTGTGCCTCTCAGGTATAAGTTAGTTAGTTATAATGTACTAGCTAGCAATGAATTGAGTGAATGAATCAGTCTGAGACTGAGACTGATGCCTTTGCCTTTGCGGTGTTGAGTCTGAAACTGAAGCTAGACTTAAATGAATGTCTGAGGAAGGGAGACTTGTGGCTCCTAGTAGAATATGAGAAACACAGCAGTCTGCACTTAAAGGTATTTTACACTTCCACAATGAGCTGGAAATACACGCCCGACTGGCTCTGTAATGGCTGAGCAGCACGGAGGAGAAGCATTCATTATTTCAAGCCATGAACAGAAAATTGCCTAATATCAAATGCACAAATCACTGAAAAACACAGTGTAACAGAGATCTGAGGAATGTTGCGAAAGTTGCTGAAAACAATCAAAAAGGAGACACTTCCAGACTGCTTTTGTGAAAATTACGGTACACTGTTAAGCCTCATTTCTCTGATTGGGAAAAGCATGGTTGTTGAGGTGCTGCACAGTTTAACTTTGGAAAAAAGTATGCCTCGTAAAGAATACGATTATCAAAGCAAGACCACATCACTTTCCAGAAAAGCATGCTTTACTTTCTGCAAGTCGTTGACTATCTTTGATTAGAAATGATAACATTATTTAAATGCTTTGTCTTGTGAGCCATAATGTGAGCCAAGACTATTTTAAGGATGCAGAAAACAACTTAACAACTCTGCAGTTTAGCACAGGTCATTTTCCACTAGTTGCTCTAAAGATTGTGTTAACAGAAACACTTTCACTGGACTGGTGTGGAGTGGACTGGAGTGGTTCTCCAACAGTATACCTTCAATACCTTTAGACAGAGAACGTATTTCCACCTTTTTTTTACTGCAGTTAAATTTGTTAAGGTGGACTGATACCTTTTGACTCCAGGCATTGTGTTTTGCTTTTAAATATTAGGCTATGAAATGGTACAAATATACCACCTTCTACTGGGAAAATGTATAAGGTACATAAGGTAACACCAGGGGCAGTGGTGGCCTAGTGGTTAGGTAATTGGCCACATGATCGGAGGATCAGGGGTTCAAGCCCCTTCCCAGTGGGTTTCCCTGAGGTACCCTTGAGCAAGGTACCATCCCCGTCCCGCTCCTCCCTGCGATGGGCTGGAGACCTGTCCAGGGTGCGTTCCCCGTCCTCGCCCTGTGTGCGCTGGGTTGGACACCAGCACTCCCCTGCGACCCCGTTTGGGACAAGCGGCAGAAGATGGATGGAAGGTAATACTGGACCTCAAGGACCATTTTGAACCTTTGAAGGTACATATAGACTGTGTGTATCTTGATTAACTATTTAAAAAAAACTACCATATTTATGATTATATCAGAAGTGAGGTATAAATAGAAAAAAGATCTAAGAATGTGTGTGTTGTCCCCCTTGGCAAATTGTTACTGTGTGCTCTGGTTGGACTGAAAGAGGTGATTAGAGGTTTGTGTGTTTGACTTCACCTCACTCTCTGTAGACTGAGTTGCTGTGGCTGTAAGCAGTTTTGCAATATGTTGAGAACCTTGAGAGAGAGGTTGTATCAAAGGCACAAAGATGACAGGCGGGGTAAAGGCTTCAACACAAAACCACAAGAGCTCCCTCTCTCTCTCTCTCTCTTACTCTCTCTCTGAACTGGCCGGGTAGGTTTTTGCATGCCTTTTCCCTGACTGTATGAAACTGCAGAATTATAATTAATTAGTGGTCGGAAAAAAATAGCGACTGGTTGGCTTCGAGTAAATTATATAGCGAGCTTCCAGAAAAAAGGGGCCAGCCGACAGAGTGAGTGACTTCTGCCACAATAGTATAAACACACACACATGCACACGTTTATAAACTGACAGGACATTTTATTAGGTACACCTAATAAAAAGTGTTTAATAAAAATTACCTACCAGGCAAATTTGTATTTTACAATTGTTATCTGTAATCCTATTTAACCCATTATTAATGGTCAGGATCTCCACAGGATCAGTGGTGGGTAGTGTTTCATTTAAGGGATGCAGAGACAAGGACATTGTAGACTGTATGCTCTTTTCAACTGGGAGAAAAAAAAAAAAAAACATAAATAATAAACAGAAGGTTCAGACCACAGTTTATGCATTTGTATACATCCATAAGCCATAACCTTAAAAACACCTGCCTAATTCTGTTTAAAACTTATCCGACTCATCAAGGCGTGAACTCCACAAGACCTCTAAAGGTGTGCTGTGGAATCACCAAGCCATTGATAGCAGATCCTTTAATTCTTCTCAGTTAGGAGTTAGGTCTCCATGAGTTGCACTAATTTGTCCAGCACATCCTACAGGTGCAATTTGGACACCTAGATATTTTGAACTGTTTGTCATGTTCTTCTCACTGTTCTTGAACATTTTTTCAGTGTAGAAGGGCCACTAACATTGTCAAATGCTGTTGCCATGAAATAATGTAACTGGTCTGCGACAATGTTTACAACAACTAGGTAGGAGGTACATCTCAAAGTACCATCCACATGAATGACAAGACACAAGCTTTTCCAGCAGAACATTTCTCAGACTGCCTGAATAATGCATCCTGATGCCTTTTATTCCCCAAATAAGTGACATTTACATTTACATTTACAGCATTTAGCAGACGCTCTTATCCAGAGCAACTTCCATGTCCTGATTACAGGGACAGTCCCCCCTGGAGAAACTCAGGGTTAAGGGTCTTGCTCAGGGACCCAGTGGTGGTAGTGCTAGAGGTGGGATTCAAACCTGGGGCACCTCTTGAGCCATAGGTCCATAGGCAAGTACCCTACAACTAGACCACCACCACCCTTTTCCCCTCATCAGGCTGCCTGAATAATGCATGCTGGTGACACACACACACCTGGCCATGTATGTGATATAAAAGAAAACAGGATTCATCAGAACACTTCTCCATGTTCTGGTTCTGATGCTCATTACATCATGGACAGGGGTCAGCATGGGTACTCTGGTCAGTCTGCACCAACACAGCCATATATACAGCAAGCTGCTGTGCACTGTGTGTTCTGACACCTCGCTATCATTGCAAGAATGGACTTTTTCTTCTGTAGAATCAGAACCAGATGCACCACCATTTGCCCCACTCATGCATCGGTGAGCTTTGGGAACCCATGACCCTGTTACTGGTTCACCAGTCGTCCTTCTTTTAAGCAATTTCAGTGAGTATTAATCACTACATACTCGGATCACCCCACAGGACCTGCATTTTGGAGATGCTCTGACCTGAATTCCAAGCCATCACAATCTGGCTCACTCAGATCCATACATCTGTCCCCTTTTCAGCTGACACATCAATTATTCCCCCACTGCGTGTTATATCCCACTCTTAAAAGGTGAAATGGTAAAAAGAAGATCAATGTCTTTCACATCCCCTGACAATGGTTTAGTGACTGGTCAGTCTAGCACAATTTCAAAACACTTAGTGGTCTTTTTATTGCCAGAAAAAGTCATGATGAACACATTGCTGTATAAACTATTGTAAACACATATACACATGCATGCTTTCACACACACATGCATACACACACAGGCTTGTGTTCAAGGCCGTGGAGGATGTAGGGAGTACTAGGTGCATGTAGTGCTCACTATTTCAGTAATGTAACTACAGGGTGATAATGGCATGTGTGTGTCTGCCCTGACTGGCTGTATAAAGGGCCAAACCTCTGTATCCGAATCAGAGTGAAGCTTTTCTACACTCCTCTTTCACCCCTGTGCAGTTTTGTGAGTTAAATGTTGCTTTTGTTGCTGTGTTTATCAGTTCACTCAGGTTGGGGTTGTTATTCAGTGGACATGTTCCACCCCACTAAACTGAGCCCCAGTCTGTGAGCCGAGAACAGAGAAAGGCAGAGGGAAGTGTGTAGGGGAACGATACTGCAGTGAGAGTGCTGCTGCTGCTGCTGCCGCCGCCGCTGTCTCGCACACTGGGCTCTGGGTCATGTTGTTTATTTTAACTGGAAACGTTTTTCTAACATTTTGATTAATGTGGTGCCCTGAGTGCTGTGGCACCCACATCTTACAGATAAGTACACATACACACACGCACACACACACACACACACACACACACACACACACACACACACACACACACACACACAGATACTCCAGACAGATAACTGCTTTCTCTCCCTGTCAGTGTGGAGTATTAAAGAGAGCTCTTTGAAAGTGAGAGCAGTTCACACACACCCACACACACATACTCATACACACACACACACACACACTCACTCACACACACAAATGAAGGCTTTGATTTTCCACTCTGTGACTGCTGACCTCTAAATATTTACAGTGGTTGGCAAAGGCAGTGACCAGTTATACAGGTGTGTGTGTGTGTGTGTGTGTGTGTGTGTCTGTGCATCCAGTTCAAAAATCTAAACACCAGCGATGCCTTTTATTTTCAGGGTGTTTGCAGATGACATACCCAAACATTTTATCCAATGACACTCAAATTAAAGTTTTAAAAATCTTTTGTTCCATGTGTGTTTTTTTTCATAGATTTTTTTTTTGCACTATAATAAGGGCACTCTTAAAAGTATCATTCAAGATTTCTTCAGAACGTCTTTGTAGCATGTCGCTGTCCAGTGGTCCACTCATTTAAACATTATTAACCAATGGCGAATTTAAAGATCATCTGCTTTAAAAGCTCTCTCACACCATACTAATGATGCACACACGGTATGTGTTCCAGAACCTAGATCAGGGTCCAGATGGCTCCATTTCTAGACCAGTATGGCTGCAGCTCAATTTAAGTGAGAGATAGGATTCTCTCACTTGATACCTACCAAGTAACACTGTAAAAGTGAAAATGAATATTTGTCATTGACACAGTGAAGGGTGACGGCGGTCTAGTGGTAGGATACTTCCCTATGGACATATGGCTCAAGAGGTCCCAGGTTCAAAGCACACCTCTGGCACTACCACCACTTTGCTCCTGAGCAAGACCCTTAACCCTGAGTTGCTCCAGGGGGACTGTCCCAGTAATTAGGACATGGAAGTCGCTCTGGATAAGAGCATCTGCTAAATGCTGTAAATGTGAAGCACAACAAGATGATTCCCTGCATTTTAATTCATTCATCCACCATGCAGCAGTGAGCGGCTATATCAAGCGCTGGGGGAGTACCCTGCTCAAGGATACCTCAGTGTTGGCCTAGTGGTTCTGGAATAGGCCCCATTGTCATGGGTTTGAATTCCAGACCAGTAGATTGCCCTGAGGTATCCTTGAGCAAGGTACCATCCCCATCACTGCTCCCTAGAAGCTGGATATAGCTGGATATAACTGCAGCAGACACATGTGTGTATGGATTAAAATGCAGAGATTGCATTTTATTGCGTTTCACTGGCTGCTGTTCTGGTTCTTCATAATGACAAATATAGTCACTTTCACTTCACTCAGAGTAACCCACTGGCCTGGGACTCCAACCCCCAACCTTCTCTGGTATTTGTATTAGAGGATTGCACTGCATCATGCACACTTTTCCATCCAGGCCTCATGAATAGTTTTTAACTTATCAGTAACTCTTGTATGTGTGTGTGTGTGTGTGTGTGTGTGTGCGTGTGTGTGTATGTGTGTGTGTGTCCTTACTCCTTGTTAAAGCTAATGGGCTTAAGTAAAATCAGGAATCCTTCCAGTGCAACAGCCAAAATGTAAAGACTGATTGTCACAAAACACACATCGAAAACAGGACACACACATTAGCACACATATTGACACACACACACACCTAGAGTCAGACAGATAGACAGACACACACATACACATGCACACACATACTCAAACATGTACTTTGTGTGTGTGTGTGTGTGTGTGTGTGTGTGTGTGCGTAGGTGTGTGTGTGTGTGTGTGTGTGTGTGTGTGTGTATGTTTTGCAATGCCAGCAGTGCCCAGCATTGGAACTGTTCCGACACATGCAGGATCCCAAGAGTTCCATAAATCCAAGACATTTTTTGCAAGGAATGTTTCCGCAGTTTGTCTTAGATGGATGTTTATGTGTATATGTGTGTTTTTGTGTGTTTCCTCTATAGGTGCTATGTATAGACCTATTGTATGGTTATTTTATAGCATAGTATATTTTTCTCTGCTTTATAGTATATTACATTTCATAAATCTGAACTGGTATTTGCATTTTGGTCGTTATTTTCAACTGTTTTTTTTTACTTGGAGCTTACTTGAAGCAGGTAGAGGGGTTCAGTAGAAATAAAGTTGATGTGAGTTAATTGGGTACTGACCCCAACACTGCTTCCTGGTCACAGAGCACATGCAAAGAAAACATTTTGTTTCATTTTTATCAGCAGATATATATATATATATATATATATATATATATATATATATATATATATATATATGTATTTTGTGGAGTTGCATTCTCACTTGCATTCTCAGTTTATTTCAATGTAGTGAATGTAAATCTTTTTTCATGCTACAGTATCCAGTGAAATCTGTAGGCTGTAACTGGTGTGTAGACAAAATACACATATACATTGCTTTGAAATATAAATTGCAGGACCAAGCAGACTACTAAAAAAAGAATGAATTATAGTACCTACACTATAGTCAGATCAACGACATGGTGCACTCACTTCAAAGTGTCCTTTCTCAAACTGAAAGCTGTTTATCATGTTCTTCTCACTGTTCTTGAACATTTTTTCATTGTAGAAGGGCCACTAACATTATCAAATGCTTTTGCCATTAAATAATGGAACTGGTCTGCGAC
Organism: Hepsetus odoe; assembly: GCA_017165825.1. Taxonomy (NCBI): domain Eukaryota; kingdom Metazoa; phylum Chordata; class Actinopteri; order Characiformes; family Hepsetidae; genus Hepsetus; species Hepsetus odoe. The sequence goes on from CM029367.1 coordinate 15,347,742, forward strand.
AATGTTTACAACAACTAGGTAGGAGGTACATCTCCTCATGCATCGGTGAGCTTTGGGAACCCATGACCCTGTTACTGGTTCACCAGTTGTCCTTCTTTTAAGCAATTTCAGTGAGTATTAATCACTACATACTCGGATCACCCCACAGGACCTGCATTTTGGAGATGTCCTGAATTCCAAGCCATCACAATCTGACTCACTCAGATCCATACATCTGTCCGCTTTTTCGGCTGACACATCAATTATTCACCCTAAAAAAAAGAATGAATTATAGTACCTACACTATAGTCAACGATGTGGTGCACTCCCTTCAAAGTGTCCTTTCTCAAATTGAAAGCAACTGAAAGGTTGTTTCATGATTTCAATGCTTTGTTTCCAACCAAAAAAAAAAGCGATGAACATAAAAATGCTTTATTTAGCATTGGATATCCTAGCAGTCTGCAAATCACTTTATGGGTTTTAAGGGTCAATCAGATGATCAAAATGAAAAAGTTTATTGGTTGGTCATTTAATCAACACCAATGCTATCAAAAGTGAGTGAACTGAAAGTAATAACTGTTTTAATGTGATATGTTTTGCTCACAGGCAAATCATTTGATGACACATATTTTAATGAGGTGACCTATGCCCATAGCTTTTACAGAGTACTGGTATACTGGGGGAAAAAAAAATCCTAAAAATGACATTAAAGATTGAACTTTTTAAATATCTGCCATCCACTTGAAATGACATCATAAAACATGTAAGAAGACCATTTTAGTCTCAAACACAAACATGTTTTTCAGACATGAAAATGCTAAAAATAGAAAAAAAGTAAAATCCTCAGTTAAGATTTCTCAGTGAAAAACATGCAAACTGCTTGAAGACTATGTTCTCACGAGACATCAATACAAAAACCTTGCTGAAAAGAACAGTGATCAGACAGAATTTTAGTTTAAAGCATGAGCTCTGAAAAGCCTTCTTTCACTTATTTAGTTAGTGTTCTGAAAAAGTCATGCCTATGGCAGCTTTGGACTTCCATCTATTTAAAGTAGCTGGAGTAAAATAGTACAGCAACAAAGGCTGTAATCATAGGGGAAATGCATGCTTGAAATTGGTTAGCTTGGACCCTTTTGAAGTGTGTTCCAGTCTCTGCACATCTCATACAATTGAGCTCTGCATTCAAATGCAGCATGGATTTAGGGAACAAATGCTATTTAGCTGGATGTGTTATTAGATAGTCAGGAGTTTAGCTTCAAAGTTGTTGATGTGTGCTTAGAAAGAAGCGTTCCAAATCTCAGGAGACCTCTAAAACTGACCTAAAAATGCATTTCTACAAATTTCATTAGGGACCATCTTTGATCTGTCATCCTTCAACCTGAATGTCTCGTTATTTATTCTTTGCAAACAACACTCAATACAGAGTTGTCTTAAAAGGTATTACTAGGCAGAAAAATACCCAATCCACACTGTTAAGTGTGGTGGAAGATCTGTGACGTTTAGGTTCTGTTTTTCCTCAAAAGACTCAGAGAACTTTTCTTCATTCCATCATGAACTTAAGCTTCTAAATGGAAATCGGGATGAATCTACCAAAAAGTTGAAATGGGTTCCAGTTGATCTTCTAGATAATGGCAATGAATGAAGAGTTATTTAAAGAAATCTGTGGACGATTGCAGATTGTGAGAAACCCTTTTCAAAGAAGCTTGTTAAAGGTGATGTATTTTTGGATTCAGATAAATCCTTGGGTATTAGTTGACATTATGGTTTCTTGGCAGTGGCGTCAAAGTGGTTAGTCAGAAGGTCAGGGGTTGGAATCCTGGAAAAGTAAGTTGTCCTGAGGTACCCCTGAGCAAGGTACCATCCCCATCACTGCTCCCCGGGAGTTTGATATGGCTGCCCAATACTGCATGGAGTGTGTATGGGTTAAATGCAGAGGATGCATTTAATTCTGTTTCACTGTGTGCTGTGCTGTGTTACACTCTTCTTCTTTTTCTTTCGGCTGTTCCCGTTTAGGGGTTGCCACAGCGGATCAACTGTCTCCATTTCTTCCTGTCTTTTGCATCTTCCTGCTTCAAACCGACCACCTGCATGTCCTCTCTCACCACATCCATAAACCTCCTCTTTGATCTTCCTCTTCTCCTCTTTCCTGGCAGCTCCATATTCAACATCCTCCTTCCAATATAATCCTCGTCTCTCCTCTGCACATGTCCAAACCAACGCAACCTTGCTTCTCTAACTGTGCTGTGTTACACAATGACCAATATTCACTTTCACTTCACTTCACTTCACTTCACCTCACTTCATTTGTACATTAAGTCTGACATAACAACAAGAATATGATGAAAATAGTTTCTTAAAGTGATAACACATTTAGCCTTTTACTAAAACCAGCTCCACTTGGCCAATTCATTTACTAAAGTCCTGCGATAGAAACCCAGGGAAGTGGTCTGGGTAGACTGCTGTGAATGATTTGATCAAGGCTAAACAATGCTCCACTGTCTCAGCAGCCCGTCCTCAGGTTCTGTCTTTCTGCCTCTGGTACCTGTGGAGGGTCTAATTTAAGTGGATTTCTGTGGATTTGTTCTTACCTCATGGACACAGCCTTTGTGTGTGGTGCCTACAGTAAGTTAACATTCATACCATGCTGAATTCAGACAGATTGGTTGCCTTTTGTTATGTGTTCTTGAATCACAGGGTCAGATTTGTGTGCCGCGGGAGTAACCATGGCAACAGCACATGCCTTTTTCTCCCAAAATAACAATTCCTGCTTGCTAAGGAGTTTTGTCCTTCAACCTGAATGTCAGTCTTCTGAATAACGGCAAAGTCCCATCAAAACATCCCTCTCCTGTTCAATGGAGGCAATCGTGCATTCTTTTGGTTTTCAAACTCTGCTGCCTGAATGCTCTGCCACCTGCATTTTTACTGTAGCTGTTACCATATCATGACAGACCACTCTCAGGGTCAGGTTTTGTCTCTGGACACAAAGTGTACCATACAAAGAAGAGAGGAATAAAGTATTAATTAAGCCAATCTGCTCTCAGGTCTCAAGTTGATCTTTGGCAACAGGAAAGATTTACAAGATCTTTGATCAATAATGTGATGCCTGGGGTCACCTGGGTCAGAGCATCTGCAAAACAGTTTTATAGGGGTTCCCTGTTATCCCGTGCTTAGTCTCTAACAAAAGGGGTCCAAGGGAAGACAGTCAGTCTGGGTCGTGTTCGCCCAAAGCTTACTGATGTGCAAGGAAAGAGAACCCTGTCTGGTTTCCCACAGAAAAGCTACTGCAGCACAAATTGTTGAAAAAGTAAATGCTGACTATGATAGAAAGGTGTCAGAACACACAGTCCATTACAGCTTGTTCTCTCTCTCTCTCTCTCTCTCTCTCTCTCTCTCTCTCTCTCTCTCTTTCTCTCTCTCTTTCTCACTGTAGGTTGTGTGTAGATTAGAAGTGTGTGGGGCGTCCATAGGGAACAGCTTGTGAGAACACACTCTCATTTCATGTGCTGAATGGAGCCTCAGCTGATGAATTCCAACATCACACACTGCCGTTAATGAGTTCTCATCATCACATTTTCTGGGTCTGTTTAATGGGCTTTTTCCCATTTATAGCCCAAAATAGATTCATTTAGTCAGTCACACCAGAACCAAATACCGCTTTCCTACCTAACATGTCATTGATACATTCAGGGACTCTGGCAAAGTATCCTTTCATTACTCATTTAATTAAAATCTGCCCTCAGAGTAGTTGCACTCTATGTAGGTCTGTACCGGTCATGGCAAAAAGAATCAGCATCAGAAGCATCGGGATATTTCTGTGTGCTAAAAAAAGAGAGCATGCTGCCTTTATTGTTGGATGATCTATGAGATATTTTTATGTTCACACATTAGGGATAGAATTCAGGTGGGTAAGTGCATATTTCACTTTCTGTCTGAGGAAAGACCAATCTAAAAATAGTCCAATAAAATGCTGATGTATAATATGTATTTGAAGGCTTTTTCTGTGCTCATTTACATTCACAGCATTTAGCAGACGCAAATATACATCAGTATATTGTGTCCATATCTGTTCATCATTCTTGTAACCTTAGTAAAAAGCAGCAACTGTTGATTAATGCAGTGAAAACTTTCTCTCTAACACAACAGGTCACATATGCAGCGCATGTGAGGTCAGAGGTGAACTCGTTTTAATCTCGTTTCATTAGCAGTCTGATGAAACATATTCATTTTCATTGTTAAAACTGTCACTTACATGATTTCACACTATAAAATGTGGCTGTCAATTAATTATCAATCTAATAGAGCATCCCAATTATTAAATTGTCCCTTCATGGCTCATTTAGGAGTCACAGGCACTAACACTCACACACACACACACACACACACCTACACACACACACACACACACACACACACACACACACACACACACTACAGGATCACACACACACACACACACACACACACACACACACACACACACTACTGGATTATAACAGAGCTCATGCAGTGAATTGCTGTTGATAATGAGGCAGATGTCTGTCTGCAGGCCTAACGCAGCAGGGACACACACACTTGCTCTCTTTCACTTTCACCCCCTCCCTCTCTCTCATCCCCTCATTCAGCTGCTTTTCCCTGAAGTTTTAATTACCCCTCTTCAGACAGAGAGAGGTGCAACCGTCCTGCATGTGTGTGCATGTGTGTTGAAGGTCAGCCCCCATAGCCTCGGAGTAACAGAGTTGAGTCGGGGTCTCCCCTTTCTCACAACTCCATCCACCAATTACAGCCCATCCTCGCACTCCTTTCCATTCTCCCCAGCCAATCGGAGCGCACAATTTGGCCCCCTATATAGCCAATCATGCTGATTAATTTATTCAGAGAAACCTCACCCCCTCCTCCCCAAAAAGCCTTGCTCTCTTTTTTCCCCCCTCTCCTGCTCCCCCCAACCGCCTTTCATTCCTTTATTGCGAAGAATGCGGCTTATTCTTTAACAGGCTCTTTTAGTATGTAACCCCTCTCTCTCCTCTCTTCTCCCCTTCTTTTCGTTCTTTCTTCCGCTCCTCTCCAAAGTAATTAGACAGAGGCGTGCAAAGAAGAGAAATTCATTTCTTTGAAAGGGACAGAGAATAAAAAGAGAGAGAAAGAGAGAGAGAGAGAGAGAGAGAGAGAGAGAGAGAGAGAGAGAGAGAGAAGCACAAACGTATGCTGTTAAGTGTCATTGTGTGAGTCTGAACGTGGAGGAAATAAAAAATGGGATTACTGATAAATAAACCCTCCTCTCTAACTCAAAAACACACACATACATACACACGCACACACACACACACACACACACGCAGTCCCTGTCCCCCTCCCGTGCGTTTTCTCTCTCTGCCCATGGCCGCAGGGTAAAGAGCCTGACATCATCGCTTCCTGTAGTAAACAGGTGTGAGAAGGAGAGTGGAGAAGAAAAGAAAGGAAGATAAAGCAGTGTGGAAAGGCCTCCTTGTCTAAAGGACTCCTTCTGGAGCCCTCCGCTTAGCCTTATGTTCGCTCTGACCTCCTGTCTCTGAGACCGTCTAACAGACTGGACAACTCCAGCAACAAAGCGCCAACACATTCTTCACAAACACACTCGCTTCTCTTCAGGCAAAGGCCAGCCTCACTGACCCTCTTACTGGCTGTGAGCGAACAATGTTTCACCAGCCATTTAACTATCATTACCAACTCTCTACAGCACTTTGCAGATAGAAGACTAATGAAGAAACTTCCTAGGCTTGAGTTTATCAAATACATACAATAATAACAATAATGTACTGATATGTTGTGAAAGGACAGAATCAACACATTTATTTCCAGCACTCATCATCCCATATAAAGGGTTTGGAGTAGAAGGAACAACTTCCAACTTCAGAAACATTACGTATAAACCATTACTAGAGCTGGTCTTAAACTAGGGGTGGCACGGTGGCGCAGTAGCGCTGACGACCCACAGTGAGAAGGTCCTGGGTGCAGTTCCCAGGCATGATGGCCTGAAAGTTTGCTTGCATCTTCTCCCCATGTCTGCAAAGGTTTTCTCTGTGTCCAAAGAATTGCACATCAGTTGGATTGAAGACGTTAAATCCTCGTGTATGTGTGTGAGTTTTTGTCTGTATGTTTGCCCTGCGATGGACTGCCGATCTGTCCAGGGTGTTTCCCCTCCTTTCACCCTTGTGAAAGCTGGGATAGGCTCCACCACTGCCAACGACCCTTATCAGGACAAGCAGCGAAGAAATGATGACTCAGAATAAGTGAGTCATTTTAAACAAAGTCACAAACAAAGATAAACTGTGCCTCCTTAAACTGATAACTCACAGTTATACCTCTTCTTGCCCATTTGTCAATGCATTCACAATATAGGTGGGAAAAAAAGGAAGCCTTGTACAAACCTTGTATAAACAGTAGCTGCTGTTTAGATTTGCACATTAGTCAGGGTGTTCTCTATTTACAAACCTGCTTTCCAGTTCATTAACATTCCTGAATTTCCTTGCTGTTCATGTTTTTTTGTTGCTGATCTGTTCCTATGTTTCAGGTTTTTATCTTTTTTCATGTTCACTGGTTCTATTTCACTAGTGGATCTAATCTTAAATGTACTGCTGCCTTGATGTTTGAAAGCTGGCCATCTAATGGACCAAATGATGACACCATACTACATAGACGAGACAGTGCTGTGTTTTGGGCTGCAGTGGTTTACTTTTTCCAGTCATGGTGTTGCATGTCTCTGCAAGACTTTGCATTTTCCTCATCAATCATTTTTGTTTTCCAGTCATAAACAGGAACAGAGATGCTGGCGATTTCTGCTGTTCTTCTGCAAACTCACACCCATCAAATTCATCTCAAAGCTACAAAGGGCGCTTTGGGGATCCTTCTTAAGATTAAATTAACAATTTAATTTAAAGAAATGAATTCAATTAAATTTGAATTTATCCAGTTTGTTTGTACTCCTTTTAATATAAAGTCTCAGGCTTTGGATGGTTAATGTAGATTTGTCTTTGCAAAGATGTCTGCAGAGGAATGACCTGGATCTGTGTTTTTTCTTCCCTCACTGTGTCTTCCTTTTGTCTCAATCATTGCAGTGCTTTCTACGAGACACACGCCCTCTCTTTCTTCTGCTCACTTCTTCCTCTCCTTCCGTTGTGCCCCACTGCTGCTGTCAATCTTGGGTCTTCTTTTTATCCCACTCCTTCCCCTTGCTTTTGATTTTCTCCTCCGTGATTTACAGTGTAGGACACACACACACACACACACACACACACACGCACGCACGCACGCACGCACACACACATTCACAGGTGCACGTGCATTTACACACAGACGAACGTACCAGCGTACATGCCAACACATCAAACATGGCTTCCACATTATATGACACTGAATATTAAATTCTTACACACCCACATCCACACACACACACACACAGATGATGCTTCAAAAGTTAATGTTTGTTACTCACACACATACAGACACTTTGAAAGTTTATTGCTCACACTTTTAAACGAGTGTAGATTGGTTGTGCAGAACTGTGTGGTTTTGCTTTGTTCTGCAAAAGTAATTTGCTCAAACTTATAATCAAAGTGAAGGATTACATTTGTTTTTGCTGTGACCATTTCTCATTCTTTCTCTCTATCTTTGTGTGTGTGTTTTTGCGAGTGTGTGTGTGTGAGATTACTTACACACATTAAAGAATACTTGAATGTCTTTTGCACTGTAACACTCTTCCTCTGCTCTGCAGCAGCCTCCACGGAATTCATTATTGATACTACATCTTCACACACACACACACACACACACACACACACACACACACACACACACACACACACACACACACACACATAGATTTTTGGAAATAGCTCAGATGTGACTCTCTGTAGTTCTGAAGTTAATACCAAAAGCCAAGAACACACACAGAGATGTTTCTGATGCAGCTTGGACAGAATAACTGCGACATACAGTATGGAAATCAGGTGTGTGTGAGTATGTATGAGTGTGTTTATAGCTGGATAGATACATATGTATGTTCTTCAAAGTCTTCAGAAATATGATTTCCTTCATCTTATGGATACATTGTAACATTTATAACGGCCTATAAAAATGCAGGAATATCGGCAAGCTTAGCTTTTGTAGTTGCTATTAGAGAAATATCATTAAAAATACCATCCGCTGACCCCCAGATGTTATGTTCAGTAGAGATTGTATGTGGGTGTGGGTGGGTGACCGTGGGTGTGTGTGGGTGTGTGTGTGTGTTTGTTTGTCTGAGAGTATGGTGTCATGTGCTATTGACTTCAGTTACATGCACCAAAACATGTTGGAGTCGACTGTGACTTGGGGTAGACTGTGCGTGTGTGTGTATGTGTGTGTGTGAGTGAATGATGGGGGGAGTCTGTGGCTGCTTTGGCAGGGCTGTAAGGCGTCAGCGCATTGCCTCATGGGACATTCTGGCAAAGTGACATACCCACAGTATGTGCACACACACTCTCACACACACACACACACACATGCTCACATACTGACACAGATACAGACGCATAGCCACAGCACTGCAGTTTAGATAATTGAAACCACACACATATTCACACACACACACACACACACACACACACACACACACACACACACACGAGAGTCGTGCTGCCATATTCTAAATTATAGAATCAATGTCATTCTCTTTCTGAATCTCACAATTTCTTTCTTGTTGTCTCTGTCTGTCTCACTCTCTCTCTCTCGTGTCTTTTTCTCTTTCCTTTCTTTTTCACTACCTCTCTTTTTCTCATGTGCAATGTGTATGTGTGTGTGTGTGTGTGTGTGTGTGTGTGTGTGTGTGTGTGTGTGTGTGTGTGTGTAAAGCTATAATGCTTACTATTTTAGTTTTGTTTATCTCTGCATCAGCCATAGCAAAACTTTTCACTGTGCATTCTGGAATCTGGAAATCCGCATCAGCTTGTGTGTCTGTGTACATATGATGTTTAACATCTTCTGCTTATAGACTACACTGCCTCCATTTGTTCAATTTCTCCCAAGATTTCTGCAAGAAAAAAGGCTCTCTGTTGTGGAATTAAGAGTTTGCTGAAGAATTTTCCCATAAACTCAAACCCTGCTGCGGTTTAAAACGGCTCTTTCTCCCTTTTTTCCTCTCCTCCTCTGTCATTCTCTTTTTCTGTTTTGGGTTGAGTTGGGTTTCACTTATTATGGCTCCTATTCCACACCAGGACTTTTGCTCATCGTTCTGAAGATCTGTCGCTTTTGGGATGAGATCTCGGGTAGGATTAGAGTGAGGGACGGTGAAGTGACCTCACACACACACACACACACACACACACACACACACACGCATACAGACACATAACCACACAAACACACACACACACACACAGTCATGGAGTGGTGGAGATTGTGATAGTCTCTGTGGTCTCTAACTGGCACAAACAAAAAAAAAAAACATAATTACTAAAAGCTGGAGGATGTCGTTTTGATTTGCTGAAATTGTGGAATATTTGGGGGCTGCATTAAGCTGAATGTAAATTACAGACCTGAGTGGAACAGTGTTTAAAGGAAAAAGCGCTCTTGCTTCAGCTGAATTGAAGATGAATGAACTGTCTTTCATAAAGAACTGAAACAGAGCTTCTGGACTGACACTTCCATTTAACTGCATGAAACACACACAAACACAGACACACACACACACACACACAGACAAACACACACACACACACACACACACACACACACACATACACTCACACATTACACTCACACGTTGATATTTAGGAAAATTACGCAAATAGATGCTAAATTCAAATGCAAGGTTCCTTAATGGTTCAGAACTTGAATCGCTCTAAGAGATGCCTTAAACTAGTGTAGAACCTTGACATCATGTGGAAAAACTGACTTCTTTTTGTCATTGTGAAACACGTCACAGCACACAGTGAGCCACACCAAAAATCAACTTCTGCTTTTCACCCATATACATCGTGCAACTGGGGCAGCTATTTAAAGTGCCCAGGAAGCAGTGATGGAGATGGTACCTTGCTCAGGGGTATCTCAGGACAACCAACAACCTTACAGCCCTGGGGCCTAGTCCCTAACCACTAAACCACCGTTGCCCCAGTGCTCTTGGCCCTCAGAGTCTCAGGACTATACTCATATTCTCATTCCCCAAAGATTTGAGACCTGACTGAGCCTCAGACTCCAAATAAATTCAACACTCAGATTTGAACCTGAGATGTTCTTGACTCATGACTTCACTAAAACCCCACACAGGACTTAACTTGGACACACACCCCAAAGACTCAAGACTTGACTCGAATTCCAGAGATTTGACCTCAAAGTTAGACATTAAAGCCAGCAATGATTTAGGGTTTATCTGCTCCACCCTGGTTTTGCCTTCTTTTAACCACACATACACCTGCAGCTCCTCCGTGGTCTCTGTTACAGACACATAAACCTCTCAGTTTGGACTTGCTCTTTGTGAGGTCTTGTCACTATTCCATGCAGTCTGAGTTGTGTTTTCTTGTCTTTTTTCTTTTTGGTATTTTCTAATCTTCTTGTTTTTTTTTTTACTCTTTTACTGGTTCTCACGTTAGATGCCTGATTTATTAGGAATGATATGCCCCCCTAAAATGTCTCTGCACATGCATCCTGCCCAGGTTATCACACTTATCTTAAATTATGACTTTTTTTTGGAACCACACATTTTAACAGTCCTTCCTTAGTAGTACTTGTAAAAAAGGATTAATTTCCAAAAGGTGGAACAATCAGTTACTGTAATTATTAATTAATATAGTAATATAACAATACACAATTATCATCCTCATCATTATTATTATTATTATTATTATTATTGTTGTTGTTGTTGTTGTTATATAGTGTTTTTGTATAGAGTTTTTTTGTCTTAAGGATGTGCATCAACACAGGTTTACAGCCCTGTGAAATAAAGTATGTTTCAGTGTGTGTGTGTGTGTGTGTGTGTGTTTGTGTGTGCGCGTGTGTGCCCAGTATATGGTATGCATATCCTGATGAGTAGTTTCGAGTGCAGCTGCTGAGGTCTTTGACTTTCTTTAGCTTCTGTGAGGAAGCAATAACTGTGCCATTCTAACTAAAGGCCAGCCTCAACCGCATCTCCACAAAGTACACATGCTCTTTCTTCATGTTTTTCCCTGCAGGACCATTTCTGTATTTTACTGGAAGTGTCTTTTGAATGTATTTTTTTTTTTGTAACCATAGTTTGAAATCTAGTATAACATAGCGTATATATATATATATATATATATAGTATTGAGGTATAACATAAAGGCAGCTACTCTGTAGACTCCTATACTCTGTACTTTATTTCCTGTGCATGTATAAGACAGCAGTGCTCTCTAAGGTGCTCAGTCTGTCTGTTCATTTGGAATGAAGGTATTTTGCCTGATGTTAAGACTGAGATCTCTGAGGAGATCGTTTCATCCCTCTGCCTAAAAATACCTCACAATGATGAGAAGATCCTATTTCCTACCCAATTTTTGATCCTGATAGTGTGATCACATGTGTAAGCATGAACTAATGCTTGCACTCATTATTTTAAAGAACCTCTTTTGGGATTTGGAATTTAGCTGGTGCAAGCATGTGTGCCTGTGTGTTTTATAGTGTCTGCTGATTCCACTCATTACTTCCCCCAAATTATTCTCTTATCTTTCACTCTGACATGAAAGAGAGAAAAAGAAAGACAGAGAGGAAAGGGTATGCACGTACAGTATGTCGTATGTATGTGTGTATTAGCAGCGGATGTACATTTCCTCCATAATCATGTGTGGAGCACATGGCTGCTGCTTGCTGTGATGAGGGGCCAACATAAATTAGCCCACTTCCTGTGGACAGACCTTCTAGGATCTGCAACTTCCTGTCCTGAGAGAGAGATCTGAACTGCTCCACATCTATTTTTAGCCAGAAGTTATTGTTAAGAGTCAGGTGCTCTCCCTGTCTTACGCACTCTCCTGCAGCATTAAGGACAATTCACTGAGCTCTTTTGTTCTGAATGGGAGCTTTGTGTTCCAGTTCCAGGACTTTTTTCTTTTTTTGTCAAAGTAACACATCAGGAAAACTATACTATCTAGAACCCTATCCATGGGGAAAATGGCAAAAAATAGTCATCAGTGTCCAGTGCCATTAGAATGATATGCAATGATATTTGAGTTAGACCGCTTGTAAAAATGCACCGCCTAAATGGAGCATGTTATTCATTCATTCATTCATTCATTCATTCATCTCCACCACTTATCCTTACTAGAGGCTGAAGAATGTTATATTTTAGCATAATAACGTTCTAGCATTAGTTAAAGGATGGGACACGGTGAGAAAATTTAACACAGGCCCAAGTTGAGGCTCATGGATTGGGGTTCTCTGGGTTCTCTCTGTTTGGGTTTCATCCAGTTGCTCTTGTTTCCTCCCACGTTCCAAAAACATCCATGACAGGTGGATGGGAGATAATAAATTGCCACCTAAATCTGAGAGTGTTTGTGTGTGTGCCCTGTGATAGCAACCTGTCCAAGGTGTTTCTCTGCCTTTGCTCTATAAGCATTGGGATAGGATCCAGTATCCGTCTTACCCTAGTCGGCTAAGATGATGGAGAGACAGATGTTCTGAATTGTGTTTTTTAACCCACACTCACTGCTGTTGGTACCTATGTTTTGTTTGATGAAATCTGGATAGCTCTCAATATTGGTAACTTAGTTCCTCTGTAAAATCTGAGCGCATGTTGCCTGTGCCAGAAAAAAAAAATCCTCAATCTTGATCCCTTCCCAGCAGCCAAGTAGCAATTACTTAGCATTCCAGGGCACTTTGTGGTTGGCCAACACGGTTTTGTCCATCCAGTTAGGACGCCTCCTCTTCCTCAGTGCAGTAGGGCAGCGAGTGGCCGTTTGGACACAACGCTGTGGTGTGCGTGTGTGTGTGTGCATGCATGTGTGTTTCAGTGAGCTTTACAGGCCTCACCACAGTTTTGGAGCTGTCAGACCAACAGCCATTAAGCAACAATAAAGATCCTCTACTATTTCACCCATAATAGCCCTGTGAAGTCCATGCTTCAGCACATAGCTGTATGATGAGCTTCTATACTGGGACGCTGGTCAGTGGAGTTTATAGAAACATGTATGTGGGCTTGCTTTAGCGGCTCACTGACTTCGTTGGACTATGTGTGTGCAAAGGTTTTCAGGCATTCTGCTTGCTGATTGGTCAAAGAGTTACTGCCCACTCAGCCCTGTATAAGTGGATTTTAACGTAGGTTGGTCTGACCTCTGATCCTAGGGCAGATCTAGTCCAGTGACCCACACGCAGAAGCAGTGCTGTCTGATGCAGCCTTACTCTTCGGTATAGAGTGCAGGCAAGTTACGTCCATAAGCGTCCCTCAGCGCATGACCTCTGAACTCTCCTTTTAAGGAATAAGCCCTGATTTACAGTCAGAGTCAGACCCGCTTAGACCACCTCTGACCTCTGACCCCAAATAAAGAGTAAAGAGACCACTCTAGGTAGCTACATTGCTTCACGGGGACTTTCCATTTTATTCCAAAGCCTTTTCTGTTATAGAGAGCTAAGAGTAGACAAATGTGTGGACACAGTTCACTTCAAGATGACTGTCAGTTCTGTTTTCAGTCTTTTTTATATTTAACAGTTAATCCTACAGAAGGCGCATAACCAAGTCTATTTGAGATGTATCACAGCCATTGCATGTTTTTATGTAGTGCACCTAATTAATTCAGTTACATTTTCAATCAAAATGCTTTTATAACAATGGACAGTATCACCAAGCAGCTTTACAGAAACAGAAATCAAAACATCAAGCGAGCAAGTCAAACACCACAGTATAAAAAAAAAAAAAAAATCTTATTTAGAGCATGGAAATAAGGCAAGGCAGTCCTCAAAGTTTAGTTGTAGTCTGAATCTGTGCAGGCAGAAAGGGAGGCTCCATGGTGGCCACATGTATGAGTCTCTTTCTGGCCCAGATCAGACGGGATGGACAGTTGCTCATCAAAGAAATGCATGTCTTGTTTGTTTTATGGGGGTGAATGGGCACAATCCTGTATACAGAGTGCAAACAGGGACGCAGGTGGCCTTGATACAACGCAATGAATACAAAAGCACAGCTATAAAGGCAAAACATTTAAAAATGTAGTTATTTTTTTGCCTAATTATAAAAAATTGCCCCTTACCCCAAATTTTTATAAACCAAGTGATCTGTGCAGAGTCAGAAAAGATGGGTCCTGTCCAAGTAAACTTAAATACATTCTCAAGAGAAAATATGGTCCTTAAGGTGCAGTTAAAGTAGTAAAAGGTGCGGTACATTATTTTATACAGAAATCTGAATACATTCTCTTTGTGGTCTGATTTATAATATTTGGGATGAAAGGAATGTGCTAAGTTGTTTTTTTTGTCTGAACTACTGCTTTAAATGACAGAACACATTGTGAAGATGCTGTGTTGTGCTTCAGGTAACAGATTCTGTAGCAGTGGTGGGAGGGTGGTGGGGATAGTAGAGGGAGGTGGTGCTGCTAGCAGAGTGCTGGAGTGTGCATTGTCTGGCTGGAATGGGGAGTTGAGCTGTAAGCCGTATTGAGAGAGGGCTGTTCTGGCACAGTCCTACAGCGAACCGTGCCAGGTGGGCAGATGTTGGCACAGGGGAGCAGTGGCGGAAATCTCCCCTTATCAATGCCAGTCTGAAGGCCTGAGGCCATGCTACTGATGCTAAAAACACTCATACTGACACTTATTCTTTTTCTCTACACACTCACTAGATCACAGAGCACTCTCACTGTGATATTTCATTCTTCAGTATGTGTGTGTGTGTGTGTTGTTAGGGGGGAAAGGGTGGTATTAGTCTTTCTATATTTGCTAGCATATTACAACACCGTTACCACATAGTTATGTGTTTCAATATCATTCATCACCTGGCAGGTGTAAATAACCATGCAGTGTTATGTAATTTTCATAATTTTGTATTTTGCCACCAGTGACAAGGGCATTATTTACAGTGTGTGTGTGTGTGTGTGTGCGTGTGTGTGTGTGTGTGTGTGTGTGTGTGTGTGTGAAAGTGTACCATACAAAGAAGAGAGGAATAAAGTATTAATTAAGCCAATCTGCTCTCAGGTCTCAAGTTGATCTTTGGCAACAGGAAAGATTTACAAGATCTTTGATCAATAATGTGATGCCTGGGGTCACCTGGGTCAGAGCATCAGCAAAACAGTTTTATAGGGGTTCCCTGTTATCCCGTGCTTAGTCTCTAACAAAAGGGGTCCAAGGGAAGACAGTCAGTCTGGGTCGTGTTCGCCCAAAGCTTACTGATGTGCAAGGAAAGAGAACCCTGTCTGGTTTCCCACAGAAAAGCTACTGCAGCACAAATTGTTGAAAAAGTAAATGCTGACTATGATAGAAAGGTGTCAGAACACACAGTCCATTACAGCTTGTTCTCTCTCTCTCTCTCTCTCTCTCTCTCTCTCTCTCTCTCTCTCTCTCTCTCTCTCTTCTCTCTGAAGTGGAAAATCTGAAGTAATTGCTTTCTGAATTAAAGAGTGAAGTCTGAGGAATACAAGCCATCATTTTGCCCAGGTTGTGTGTGTGTGTGTGTGTGTGTGTGTGTGTGTGCACGTATATGTGTTACAGGCCTATCTGTAACCCTGCTGTTGTGTTTCTGGTCACACAGTATCTCACCCCGGGACACTTAGGTCATTGTGTACACAAACACACACCCACACACACATCAGTCTAAAGAACTGGAGCTCTCCAGGACTTTACTTTCAGCTTGAAAGCTTTGAGTTGGCAGACAGCTCACTGAGGAAGACGTAATTGCAAGACTTACACATGGATGTTGTAGAAGCTGCTCAAAAGTCAATTGGATAAAACATGTAGGGTTTTTAATTTACACCAGCATAATCCTTTGGATTTTTTTTCTTGGTTTCCTCTGGAATCCAGAATCCTATTCAAACAAAAGGACAAAAGGAAACGATTATTACTGTTTAAAAAGATATATGAAGATACAATGAAAGCAAAACATGCTGTCATTTTTTGTTATTTAATATATACTCTGAGTGCACAAACATGAGAAAAATAATTAGCTTCTCACTGCATTGTGGTTCAGTTTTGTCCCATTCCATTTGACAAACCAAATCTTCAATTTTTCAAGGTTATTATGGTCCCTCTGAAGTTGCAAATTCTAAATCCTCCAAACATTTTCAATAGGATTCATGTCAGTAAATTGGGCAAGATTGGATTTTAGAATATTCATCTTCTCTCCATTCTTGAAATTAATGAAATTAATTTTAATATTTATGGGCCTTCACTCCATTCATGCTTTCCTCAATGATCTGTAAAACCCCAGTAATGTTCGCACATAGAGAGAGGCACATATCAATATGCTCCCACATTGGGTCAGATGTTCCTTTTAAAAAGTTGGTGCCAAAGATTTTTTTTATCTTTTTCGGCTAACCCTAGATTATTCCAAGTGTTTAAAATTTGTCTAAGTGTTTGTGAACAATGTATTAAGCAGAGGATTTTTGTGCAGTTTATTGCTTATTTTTTCCTCTGTAATTGCTTTCAGGTCTTACTGCAACTCTTTGCTGCTGATTGCTGGATTTTCTTACTTTTCTTCTCATCTTTTGGAGAGACATCTCCAGGGACAATCAGTTGTGATTTCCAATAATTAGTGCATATTATTCATAATTACTACATCACAGTAAACCAGGATTTCACTAGTTCCTACACACCATGCCCTATTGTTTTACACTGATCAGTCACCAGTATATTCAAATTACATTAACTACAAGCAAGACAGCCACTGAGAAAAGCAATAGCTTTGCCTGGAGTACGACTGTTCATTTTAGAGGTAAACATGCTCCAAACACACACAATGCAACCAATAAATGAGTTAACAAATAGCTACTGAGTGAACAGGTGAACAGGGTATACAGGGCATACACTGCATGATACAGGTCAGGACTGAGATTTAAAAAATCTTATTGCAATTCAGACCAAAGTATCCATATCGCCATGGCGTATCAGGTGTGTTTAAACGGATTGTGCTCACCCTTTGTGCTCTATGATCAATGATGTGCTCTGAATGGACTGCTGAGGCTGCAGTTTCCTAAACTACTCTGGTTTCCTGAGGCTGTTTTCTTGTGAGCTAGCATGGACCATAAAGCCATAACAACAGCTTAGACCAGCCACAATTACACCATATGACATCCTGGAAAGCAGGAAACAACAAAATCAAGCCAAATCTCTGTAGTGGAGCATAGTGTTTGAGATCCAGAGGAAATATTCAGTTACTCAGAACGTTTCATTTATTGGATGGAAGCAGGCAGGTTTGGCATCAGCTAGACCATTTCAAAATATGCCTCGAAAAAGGCTGTGTCTGCATTCTGCAGAAGCTGGAGGCCACAGGTGTCCCCAGCTATGATTGTTCAATTGATATGATTGATTTTTCCATTCTAAGTTACTGGGAAGTAGCCCTATCTCTGTAGCGATTGCAGCATTTTAAACTTTAACATGTTTAATGCCTCCCTGCGATGGGCTGGCGACCTGTCCAGGGTGCGTCCCCCGTCCTTCACCCTGTGTGCACTGGGTTGGACTCCAGCACTCCCCCGCGACCCCATTTGGGTCAAGCGGCAGAAAATGGATGGATGGATGGATGGATAGATGGATGTTTAATGCCATTGCTTGTTGCATCATCTCAGTCAAGCTTTCAGGCCACATTTCTTGTGTATTAGTCCAGGAATAGTTTTATCTTTATGGGAACACTTTATCTTTATATATTGCAGACACAAGCCTCTTAAACTGACCTTTACATTTTGCATTGTTATTTATTGCTAAACATTATATTAAGAAGTGTCACCATATACAGTAACCCAGCTAAAGTTTAGCTTACATTAGTGCCAGTTAATAATTAAATATGGTGTAGAATTTCCACCTGGAAACCTAACGTTATGTATCGCCTCCAATTTCCAACCTAAACTCATTAGATTGACTGGGACAGGACTTTCATCAAACTACTATCAACATGTTTCTTAATTGATCCAACTTTTTGAGTTTTTCTGACTGCCTACTCAGGACAGGTGTCGACTGAAGACCACCCATTCAAGTAATACCTATCTACCTCTACACATGCTTTTCTATACTTTCTTTTCTTCTACCAAAAAAAAAGCTTTTGGCCCTTAAGTTAAATATTCTAAATGTAAATGTAAAATTGAAGAAAATTAATGATTGAGTGAGTGAGTTTATTTTGTCAAGAAAAGAGATAGAAATAGAAAATGACCAAACAGCTATTATACATGTACCTGCCAAAATGCAGCATATTTTTAGGAGAATCAAATTTGAAAGGTAAGCTCTGATGTGAATACAGTTGGAGCAAGTGCAGTGGCCACTTGTGCCCTTAAGGAAAGGGGAAGAAGATTTCAAACAGAGGAAATGTTAGAAAACAGATGAATAAGAAATAAAAATGGAACCTAAAGCCATTGGGTCATTTGGCCTTTCAGAACCTGTAATTCTAGAAGCCAAAGCGGGAATGTTTTGGGAAATGGAAAGCATACTGTATTTGTGGACAGGTTTTTCTCTCTAGCCAGCCGCTCTGTAGATGGTGGGCGAAGGCCACTGGGTCTCTAATCTGAGATGGCGCTCTTCTTCCATAGCCCACAGCTGCTCTTTCTGCACTTTTGTTTGCTTGTGAGCTAGCACAGACTATAAAGCCCTAAAAGCAGCTTTGACTAACCACAATTACATCGTACAGCATTCTCAGATGCAGGATTTGGAGAAATGCAGCCAATGAAAAAAGGGGTTCTTCAAGGGTTCTTTAGAAAGAGCAGTATTTTTATACTGTCATGACAGTCATGAGTCATGACAACTCCACGAACCATGTGAATGTTAAAATTCCTATTTAAAAAGCACAATTCTAAACATCTACTGTACCTTTAAACATTCAGTGGCACCCAATTACACTGAAGGACCATGTTGCACCTATGATGATGCATTTGTTGGTGCGTAACTAAAGTTTGTCTGGAGAAGAATCTTCTTGTGAAAAGCGTGAGCATTTTGTGAACTGTGAATTGGCCTGTTTTGATAGTGGGGGAAAGGTAAAGCCCTGGGAGGATGAAGGGGAGTGTGCGCTTGGCCTGATTCAGTCTTATCTCATAGCCCTGTCACATCAGTGAAAACAGTGAGTGAGTGATGCGGTGCTTGGCCATGTTCCTGTGACACAGAGAGTGAAAAGAAAGATGACTTCTTTTATCTGTTTTGTGCCTTCAGATTCTGTGTGTGAATAAGTGAGTGTGTGAGAGTGTGGTGTGGGTGCATATATGTGTGTGTGTGTGTGGCTTGTCTTCATACAGTCCTTGTGCTTGTGTGATAACCCTCTAAGACTCCAGGGTTAATCCTATTTGGATTACCCTGCCTCTCTCTCTCTCTCTCTCTCTCTCTCTCTCTCTCTCTCTCTCTCTCTCTCTCTCTCTCTGTGTGTGTGTGTGTGTGTGTGTGTGTGTGTGTGTTAATGTGCAGAGGTGACCTAGTAGATGGTCACTAACCATGTTGGACAGCCATTTCTCAACTCACAAAAAGTAAGTGGCCTTTCAAATAAAGTGCAATGACCTCAGAACTACTAAAGCCTCAACACTCACTCACACACACACACACACACACACACACACACACACCATCTGGGGATTTCATTGGAGTTTTAGGGTTCCTTCTTTATCGACTGTCTTTTTGCCAGCCTTTTCATCCATGTCTTCAAAAGAACTGTTGAAGAATATTGTCTGTCATACATAATTCTGCGTGACCTTGATGAGCATCTCATACTGAATGGACTAATAAATGTTATCCAAAAAAAAATTTTTGAATAAAATCTTTTTAGATTTTCTTACTTCTATTACAGTTTCAGTCAACTTTGTTACAGCATGAATGTGAAGAAATCTGCCTCATAAAGACTTTTTCCATGGCTATTGTTGTAAAGTAAGAACTGAAATGAAATCAATGAAACGATGACAGTTTGTGTTTTTGTAATGATCCCCTTTGCGAGCTCTCCAGAGGCACTGAAAAAGCAGGGTGTCTCGCAGACTGCTCAAATGATGTCAAAGTGACACACACACACACCTACACAAACTCTTTCACACCGTATGGCAGTTTAACATCAATCTCTTTAGTGACAGCTGGCAAGATGGAAATCATCTATATAAGAAGCAGTAATGGGAGAGAACAGCTGAGTTCAGTCTCCAACTTTTCCCCAGGCTCTGACTTTATTGTGGATCTAAGTAGTTTCAGAGATATGAGTATAGATCTCTTATTGTGCAGCTGTGTTGCATGACTCAAATCAATACTGATATATCAAAGAGCTTAGTCATCACTAAAGATCCACACAGCCAAACATTTGTCAGTGGGATGTTTACTGGCTAAGGATTTTAGAATCCATAGAACTACAGCACAACCTTCAACAACAAAGTGTGTGAGAAATTATCTACCAAAAACTTAAAAATTAACAAGCACTTTCACACAAATTAACAAAAATTAACAAGCACTTTCAGTCGTCAGTTTCAGGATTTGGGTGCCTTTATGTGTATAAAAAAAAAATATATATATATATATACACTCTGGTTTTGTATGCTATACACACTGTTCCTCCCTCAAGGATTGAGGTTTCTGCCTGGAATTAGAAACTACTTAAGCATCAAAATGATGAATTCCAGCCAGCTAACCATATCCCCGCCCTGCCTCAGCACTTCAGAATTGGTGTTTTTTTGTGTGTGTGTGTGTGTGTGAGAGAGAGAGAGAGAGAGAGAGAGAGAGAGTTTGTATGTGTGTGTGTGTGTGTGTGTGTGTGTGTGTGAGAGAGAGAGAGAGAGAGAGTGTGTGTGTGTGTGTGTATGTGTGTGTGTGTGTGTGCGTGCGTGTGTGTGTGTGTGTGTGTGTGTGCATGTGTGTGTCCTGGTGCAGGGCTTTGTTTAGTGTCTGAACATTGATCAGCTCTATTGTTGCAATGGTGAGCAGAGGCCTGAGGTGAATAGCCTGCTGGGCAGGGCACTCTGGAGCTCCCCCAATGAAGACGTTCCCACAGATAGAGACATCACACTTGTGCGGGGACATGCACACACACACACACACACACACACACACACACACACACACACTTCTCATACATTGTTTGCTGTGATACTATTCTCGGGGCACACATTCACATGGCATGTGTGTTTCTCTGGGTGTGAAAAAGCTCTATACCCGTTACTGAGGCTACATTCTTAATATAATTGTAACTATGATTGTTTCGATGGTGGTGGTCTAGTGGTAGGTATACTTGTCTTGTCTCAGGTTCGATTACTACCTCCAGCACAACCACCATTGTGTTCCTGGGCAAAACCTTTCACCCCAAGTTGCTCCATGGAGACTGTCCCTGTAATTAGGAAATGGACATCACTCTGGAAGAGAGTGTCGGATAAATGCTTTAAAAAATGTGTTGCCCTACCAAAGGGAGTGATAATTAATTTTTATATATGCCGTCTCTTGGTCTCTTAATCAATCGTATATGCATTCTGAGTGGTTCTGAGACGCTGAGCTTTAAAGATTTCGTTTTACAAATGGCAAAACTGATACATGGAACAGTCTCCAAATGCCCCACATGTATTCTAAACTTTATGAAACTCTGCTTGAAATTCAAGAGTTTAATCTTGCAAAACATTAAAAGCAGCAACGATATTCAATAACATGGAATTAGTGTTGCAACAGACTTCCTGCCTGGATCAGAAAGTGAAATGTAATGTTATATGTGTGCCTCATTAATTTAGCATTAGCTGACATACTAACACTTACAGCTTCCAGTGAAAATACAATACACTCCACAGCAAATACAAAAGCAAATTCTTCATTAGATCATTGGTAAATTCCACCTAAAAATTGACCCTAACATCACAGCTAATGCTAACGTCACAGCTAACGCTAACATCACAGCTAACCCAAATGTCACAGCTAATTCTAACTTCACAACTAACCCTAACGTCACAGCTAACGCTAACGTCACAGCGAACCCTCATGTCACAGCTAACGCTAACATCACAGCCAACCCAAATGTCACAGCTAACCCAAACGTCACAGCTAATGCTAATATCACAGCTTACCCAAACATCACAGCTAACCCAAACGTCACAGCTAATGCTAATATCACAGCTTACCCAAACGTCACAGCTAACCCAAACGTCACAGCTAACGCTAATATCACAGCTTACCCAAATGTCACAGCTAACCTTAACGCTAACGTCACAGGTAATGCTAACTTCACAGCTAACCCTAATGTCACAGCTAATGCTAACATCACAGCTAACACTAACTTCACATCTAATCATAACATCACAGCTAATGCTTTTCCAGTGAAAATACACTCCTCAGCAAATGCTAAAGCAAATCCTTAATGAGATCATCAGTAAAATCCACCTAAAAACTGACCTTAACATCACAGCAAACACTAATGTCACAACTAACCCGAACGACACAGCTAACGCTATTGTCACAGCTAACCCAAACGTCACAGCTAACACTTAGGTCCCAGCTAAAGCTAAGGTCACAGCTAACACTAACATCACAACTAACCCTAAAACCACAGATAATGCTAAAATCACAGCTAACGCTAACGTCACAGCTAACAGTGAGAGAGCCTTTAAGCAAAAGTCAGTGAAAGGGGTGCTTCACACATAATACAGATGTGAGAAACAACAGTTAGTGTATCGTCCATTACATTTACAGCATTTAGCAGACGCTCTTATCCAGAGCGACTTCCATGTCCTCATTACAGGGACAGTCCCCCTGGAGCAATTCAGGGTTAAGGGTCTTGCTCAGGAACCCAATGGTGGTAGCACTAGAGCTGGGATTCGAACCTGGGACCTCTTGATCCAGAGGCCCATTGGCAAGTACCCTACCACTAGTCTACGACCACCCCAAACTACATCGGAGTGACCTCAGATTGAATCACTGGTTTCAAAATCCAGAGTGCTAAACATTACACCATAGGTCCATTACACTTCACAGAAATGTATTGAACTGAAAATGCTACTTGACAAGTGTAAAACGCTCTCTCGCTCACTCATTTTTAGCCACTTGTCCTCATCAGGGTCGTGGGCTGTGCTGGAGCTTATCCCAGCTCTCACAAGGACCAGGCGTGTATGTTCACTTAATAAATGAAAATATCAGCTCTGGTTTCTTCTAAAATGTGCGCCATCAGTCAGTGAACCTCAGAAGGAAACCGCTCTGCATTTTGATCATTGGTCATAAAAAGTGTCCATCAGTTGTTCACACAGTACATTGTAAGTACATTGTGAGTAACAAGGTAAAGCACTTTTTTCACAGTTTTTCCTCGAAGTAACACCCTTTTAAAGCTGAACTTTGCTGCCCAGCATGTAATTTGAACAGTTTTGTTTATTCAAAATGACCGACTGTTGTTGTGTAACTGGATACAACGACGACCGAGCTTCTGCAGAATCCCAACAAAGAAAGAAAGACCAGAGGAGGAGAGTGTGGAGTGTACTATTACACTATTACACTATTACACTATTACACTATTAGACTGTTAGACTGTTAGACATGTCCCTGTCTCTGGGTAGAGAGCAAAAGTGGGGGGAGTAGGGGATTTGTGTATATATACAGTACTGTGCAAAAGTTTTAGGCAAGTGTGAAAAAATGCTGTAAACAAAGAATGCTTTCAGAAATGGAAGTGTTAATCATTTATTTTCATCAATCAACAAAATGCAGTGAATGATCGAAAGAGAAATCTAAATCAAATCAATATTTGGTGTGACCACCCTTTGCCTTCAAAGCAGCATCAATTCTTCTAGGTACACTTGCACACAGTTTTTGAAGGAACTCGGCTGGTAGGTTGTTCCAAACATGACTGTGTTTCAACCTCCGTGTGACATTGATGATCATCAGCACCTGTTTGGTAAAATTGGTTGATCAGACACCGACTATAATCCTACAAAATTCCTGACTTTGTGCAAGTGTACCCAGAAGAACTGATGCTGGTTTGAAGGCAAAAGGTAGTAACACCAAATATTGATTTGATTTAGATTTTTCTTTTGTTCGCTCACTTTGCATTTTGTAAATTGATAAAAATAAACGATCATTATTAATATTTCTGACTTAGTGGTTAGGGCGTTGGCCACGTGATCGGAGGATCTGGGGTTCGAACCCCTTCCCAATAGGTTGCCCTGAGGTACCCTTGAGCAAGGTGCCGTCCCCGTCAAGCTCCTCCCTGCGATGGGCTGGCAACCTGTCCAGGGTGTGTCCCCCGTCCTTCGCCCTGTGTGAGCTGGGATGGACTCCAGCAGCCCCCGTAACCCCGTTTGGGACAAGCGGCAGAAAATGACTGACTGACTGCCTATTAATATTTCTGAAAGCATTCTTATTTACAGCATTTTTCACACCTGCCTAAAACTTTTGCACAGCGCTGTATATAAGTGTATGTGTGTGTATATATATGTATGTATGTGTGTGTGGCAGTAAAAAGTATTATTAGTAAGTGTTATTAAGAATATATTCAATAATATTTGTATGGCATGTAGTATTTTTTCCCAGTAAAGCAAAAAAGGTCAGTTATTATCACTGAATGAGACTGAGCCTGAGCTCTTTCTGTTTTAATCCCCCAGCGAAGCGGTGCCTGAGATAAGCAAGAGAGTCTTTGGGGGAAAAAATAAATAAATCCACCCACAAGGCTATTGTAAATTTTTGTATACTTTAAGTATATTTGGTTTATTCTTTTTTCCTGTATTTCGATGTCACGTTTATTATTTTTTTAATTTTAATTCTTCATATTTGAGAATTCTATAAAACAATGGAATATTATCAGTGCAACACAAACCCCACACCTCTGTGTTCGGGTTCTGGGTTCTAATAGTGAGGTGCTAATAATCTTTCTGCTGATTCTCTTAAATGTACCTGCATTTTTGTGTTTCTATTAATGATAAACATAATTGAAGCTTCAGGGATTTGCTTATTTTGTCCCAGTTTCCTTGAAGTGTTAAGACTTTACAGGTGCAGTAGCGCATGCACAACTATGCAAGCTTGTGTGTGTGTGTGTGTGTGTGTGTGTGTATGTAGGCACTGACAACCACAGTTGTTATTATTGAATATGTTAATTGGCAGTTGTTATCCATGTAAATGGATTCATATAATGACTATAAACTCTTCTTGGGTCATTAGGAGCTAATCACTAATCCTCAGAACAGAGTCAAATTCAGTCTTCTTATCACACAGCCAGCTAGCGCTCAGTCCTGTCCTGAGCTGAGCTCCTTCTATGACAGACGTCACCCTGAAACTGTGTGTTTAAAGACAGATAAAGACAATAGTCTGTATTGCACTTTCCCCAAATTTAGTTCCCTAGGTAATGAAGTGAGCATGTGTGACAGGAATCACATGTATCAGAGTAGAGGTCCCTATCTACTCTGAAGATGACCAATCAGAGCCCAGAGTGCAGCTTAACTCAGCCAATACATTAAACAGGCAGAAATTCAGAAAGCCATTATAATTTCTTTCAAATTTCTTTTGTTTTGTTTTACGTTACTCCTCTGATTTTATTATCAAACTGAGCGATGCTAAAATGTAAAAGAAGAAATTCAACAGCCTAAAACACTTTTTCAAATTCTTCTCTTGACCTTTGATTCTGAAGTTACATGGTGCAGCCAGCCTGCTTACAGCGCTTATAACTTTGACAACAAGCAAGCAAATAGAAAGCTGAAAAATAATAAAATGGGTGATATCATCGAGTTGCATGCTTCAGTGCTCTGAAAATGATTCTGGAGCAGGTTGTTTCAGAATGAGCAAGTTTTTATTTTGTGGCTCTAATAATCCGGATTTAATATGAGTTAAACAGAAGTTGGCCCGGCCCTGTCCTTCAGAAATAAACGGTGAGAAATCAGCGTAGAACCGTGCAGGATTTTTGAAGCAGTCCTCAGTAAAGTGAACATGTTTGGAACTTTGGAAGGTTTCTTGGAAATTCTGAATTCCAGTCAAAGGTCACAGTCACGGTGGTTAAACCTTTGGCAGAACATTCCAAATAAATTTCTCTTCAAAGTACAGATCATCTTCGCCTTCTTCCACACAGCTGTAGATCTTAAAGTTTGCTTGTTTGGGAACATGACAGGTGGATGGCACTGTGGGACACACTGACATCATATGTCCATAAAGTATGTGCTGCAGCTCCAGTGAGGCCTTTCCAAAAAACTTGAATATCTCACTTTAGAACTGTACTTTTGGCCTTTCTACAGATTATGCAGACCATCTATAGGCACAACTCAGACATCAGACTGTGACAAACTACGTGAAAGGAAAAACTTCGAAAAGCATAAAAGGATCCCTATTAAAAAGGATCCTATTATGGATCAGTGGAGAGCGGTGGCCTAGTGGTTAGGGAATAGACCCCCGGAAGATTGTGGGTTCGAATCCCTTTTCAGTAGGTTGCCCTGAGGTACCCTTGAGCAAGGTACCGTTCCCATCACTGCTCCCTGGGCACTTCAAATCGTTGCCCCCTGCTGCACATGTTTATGTGTATGTATGGGTAAAATGCAGAGGTGTAATTTTGTTGTGTCTCATTGTTGTGCCTTGTTTCACAATATAAAGAAAAGTCAAGTTTTCATGCACCCCACATTAGATTATGTGTTATGTATTATTCTTTACAAAGAGACTTAATAAAAAGAGACTAGTCTGTGTGAAAAATCTGTACGATGAAGAAGGTTTGCAGGACAAATAAATGCATTAATGTACACATCATGTAGCGTTACAATATCAGTTAAATGTTCTTTTGAGATTTTGTGTATCCAATTCACATAAATCTGTGCACTATCCCCATTCTCAAGATAGATCAGCTATGGAATATTATCACCATTGCTAGCTATGTGAATATATTGCAGGTTTCTGGATGGGAAGTATACAAACTAGTGTATTATAGTGTATTTCAGTGTATTGTTTGTTTAATGCTCGTGTGATGTTAAAGCCTGTGTCATACTGTGGCTTTCCCAAAAAACACAAAAATCACCAAATCAGTAACTTTATAGGAGAAGCCAAAATGTCCTTCGCTTTTATGTAAGTTTAACTTTTTAAACTGAGATTTCTTTAAGGTTTTCTTTCAGCAGCTAGTCTATTTTTAATGACTGTTACAGGCTTTATAGTCAGAGCAGCAAGAGAAACGAGAAACATTAATATTCTATCACCTTTAGCTAAATTCCTACATTTCAACTGTCTGTTTATACCACACACACACACACACACACACACACACTCACATACACACACACACACACACACACACACACACACACATACTCACTCTGCAGCAGCAGCTGACTCTACATCACATGACTAACAGATGCAAGTGTGATAATGGTGTTGATTATAATGAATTTGGCCCGAGCAAAGAAATCCATTGTGATTATTTGTAATTACACAATTGTTAAGCCTAATCAGATATTTATAGAATAAATACACCTCACACTCCACATGCAAATGAACACATGCAGACATACGCACACACATAACAGCTCCATAATTATTGCCACCCTTGTTAAATATATTAAAAAATACATATCATTTGAAATGGTTTTCAGCTTTATTAGCTCAAACACATACTGAAAATAGAATAGAACTCCAACCTTTAATTGAAGTAAATTTGGCCCAAGAAAGCAAAACCCAGTTTTTAGCAGCCCTAAGAATAATCTTTGAACAAAATATATAGGAGCATGTTCCATTTCCATATATTCAATTTTAGCACTGTGACATATACAATGAAAAATATACACATAAATATGCCGTGACACAGAGAGAGGTGTTTGAGAATACACAAAAAAGTGTTTTGACTCATAACAAAGGTTAAACAGCCACACACATGAATATCTAGCTCATTCAACCTGGCACATAGTGAGGAAGATGGGGTAGAAAGGAAAAAAATTCTCCAGTAAGAGACAGATTTTCAGAACATTGTAGTAATTTGTAGCCATATCATCTCCAAAACTACAATTAGACACCAACTTTATATCAGCTATTTGCAAGTCATGCCAAAGGAAACAGATTTGAATCATTAGTTCACTAGGAGCTACCCTGACCTAGAACCCAGTTCCATTGTCAGAAAAGAATGAATAGAGTTAGTTCCTATGGATAGGTGTAGCGTGAAAGGTTTTCAAAAACCTGATTCCTACTGTAAACTGATTAAAGGATTTGTGGTGTTGCTCTTCTGGGAACCTCGTTGGGATGCGTGGCATCATGGATGCCTCAAAGCTCCAGGTCATTTTAAATGGAAATCTGGCTGATCCAAGCTTTTGTTATGGCCATGCCAGTCATATAATCAGTCCATAATCCAGTTCCTAACCACTAGGCCACCACTGCCCCAGAAAAATTCATGGAGCGTACAGCGCATGCTCCTTTTCATTTCCCTCTTCTAGAAATCAATTTAATATGCAGTCCTCATATAGAGGACGCATCAGATATCAAACTGATAAGAACCATTACTGCACTTGATCTTAGCCAAAAGGCAGAGAAACGAGTGTTGATGAACTATTACCAAGACAATGGAAATGTAGAGCTCTCCCTTTCATTCTCTCTCCATATCACACATACACACACATGCACACACACACACACACACACACACACTCAGTGAGAGAGAGAGAGAGAGAGAGAGAGAGAGAGAGAGAGAGAAAGCAGATTTATTACTAGTTTAGTTATTTCTGAAGTTTCATTTTTTTCAGAGTAAGACCCTTGCAGATTGCACATTCTCTCACTTGCTCATCCACTCTCTTCTCTACCCGTGTGAATGCTCTGTAATGTTACTTACTAACACACAACAGTTTGCGATATATGGGGAAAATTAGCCCATGCGTTTTTCTCATGTACTTTAATGTCTCTTTATTTTTTTGACTTTGCCACTATATGGGTAAACAATGATGAAACTAGGTGGGTGAGGATATACTAGGATATACCCCCGAGGATATAGTAGGATATACATTTAAGAGTTAATAGAAGGGAAGGCTGCTACTCAAGTGAGATCTGTCACATAATTAGAGGAGGCCCAACCCGTCACAGTCAGTGCTGGAGTATCTGCATACATCATCACGTCATATGAAGGCCCTGCCAATGAGCGAGTGCCAGGCTGGAATTCAACGAGCTGCTGTACATAATTAACAATCAGAGTCTTCCTCGGTGCTATTAAAAACCAATTTCCACTCTTTCTGTCTGCATCAGCCAGAACACAATTAATGAGTTTCTCTCCGTGCCGTTCCTCTGCAAGCCTCTCCCCAATCTTATTCCTTTTTTTCTCCTTTTCT